>BSBK01004799.1:0-409609 GCA_027943335.1 Chamaecyparis obtusa | reverse complement strand
TTTTGTAAAAAAAAAAAAAAAATATAAATAAATTTATTAACCTACTATTGTTTTGACATTCTAAAATATTCATTAAGTAATTATTTATTGTCTTAATAACATTGTTAAGTAATAGATAATTTTAAATTCTATTGAATATGTTTTAAAATAAAATTAAAAAATAAAAATAAAAATGGGAGGCCGCTTGCCACGGCGGTACCCGGGGGTACCGCACGGGAGCGGGCCCCCTGCAAGTTTCAAAAAAAAAAACAACAAACAATTTTTTTTGCTTTATTATTTATTATTTAAAAAGTGATTTCGGTATTATATGTATAATATATGATTAATATATTATATATATAATATAATATTTGTTTTAACATTAATTTGAGTTAGATATTATATTATATATATAATATAGGTATTATTATATATATATATATATATATATATATATATATATATATATATATATATATATATATATATATATAATATAATTTGAATTTTTATTAAAATTAAATTTGTATTATATTTTACATATAATATGATATTAGTAATTGAAATATGGGTTAAATAATTTAATACATATGATATTGATAATTAGACTTATATTATATATATATATAATATATATTATTATATATATATAATATAATATTAAAATTGAAGAAATATGCCAAATTGTTTATGTTAAGGTGTTTTTTTTTTAGATATATTATTTTGATGGTTTAGTTTTATATTATGTAATAAATTTGGTTATACATATATATAATATAATAATATTAATTAAAGAACTTGTCGGACAAAGTGATATTAAATATTATTATATTATGTAATGAAATTTGTTAGATGAGCGAAATGTTTGAACTAGGGGCATATTTATTCAATGTTTTAACTGTGTAAATGTTTTTAAGTTGTAAATAAATAATTGATTTCTTAGTTCCATGCTTAGACAAATGTTAGGATGGGGGCTAGAAAACTGAAACAAAACTCTTACTTTCAATTTTATCAACAATCAAACTAGTCAAACTTTAGGACTCCTAAGCGTCCTAGGGTAGATCTGCTATAATGTTGAACATGTTAGTGGTTTGCTAAGAAAACCTAACGGGACTAGGTTAGGGTTAGGAAACCTAGGAACCCCTAAGTGAGTGGCTCTCAGTGCGGGGCCGGGGCCCTAAAGTGGCTAGACCAGGATAACCGACTGATGAGTTTAGTTAACCAAGTGATAAACCTAATAAAATTTAAGGGATGGGTTCAAAACATTAAAAAGATTAAATTGTGCCTCGCCCATGCCATTAGCGCTAGGACAGGCTATGGATGGGAGTGGGAGAAGGTACCTATGCGTAGGTACAAATCGAATGGTGCTTGTCTGTACGAAAGGCATTCGATTTCCGCATGTGCCTACTTGGGGGCCGGGGCCCAGTGTGGCTAGTACCAGGACAACCCAAGGGGTGAGGGCTATGCGATGACACTCACTTAGGTTGTTGCTTAGGATTTCCTACCCAAACCTTAGAATCCCTTGTGAAATGTACTTTACTTGTGTGAAATGTTATCCAACCCTTTTGGTAAAAAAAAAACTAGTAAGTTCCTTCTTGTGGCTTGGTGTTTATCTCCTAGCACGGGGGGTGAAACCTTACCAGTTTCACATGGTTGGGTGGAAAATATTTCTATCGAGGTATCTTGTGCAGATGTAAACAACTGAAGATTCATATTTGTCTGAGCACCTGTTGAAGAATGAAGACTTGTACTTATTCATGTTGTTGTAAACTTATGTATTCTCCTATGAGGAGTTTAAATGTAATGTAATTTTCAAATGATGTAATAATGGGTAGACATAGGAAAAGGGTTATATGGGATGTTTATTTAATGTAAAGATGTAATCTTGTTATGTATCAAGTTATGTAAAATGTTGATGAATCATTTGTACTATTACAATATGTTAGTTAGATAAAATGGAATTATAGTAATTGATCTTTAGATAGAAATTAACTATGAATGTGTTCAAGTATTTTCCAATAAAGAACTTGAATTGGAATTTGTATGGTTAGTAAATGTTGTTAATAGTTTATCAGTTTTTAATTTATATTTAAGGGAACCTTGGAAAGAAGTTAGATTATGTTTTGGTTATTTGCAAACTTTTAAAGTTCAAAATTTTTCGTAAAACTCTACTTAGGTTTTCTTTTACAAAGTAAACCTTTGTGCATTTCCCTGGTTCCCTTGTAGGGCATGACAAGTGGCCACTTGTTCTTGTGAGAATCACATCTTAAAAAACCCTAAAATTCATTCTAGGTGCAAACTTGACAATTCTTTCCTACATCTAGTGTAGTGAAATTCACTTTAAAATCTTAAAAAAATATTGTAAATTCTCTTTGCAGATAAATGAATATAAGAAATATTACAAATTATTCTAAAGGAGACCTCTTTTCCTCAAATATTTTCATACTTATTTGTAAAAAGTCCCTATCATTATACTAAGTAACATTACAAACCCTAAAGTTAAATATTCCTACAAAATCCATAGAAATTTATTACATCCATTAAACTGAAATTCAATTGAATTCTAAATATAATAATAGACTACATGTTCAGTGTAATAGAAAATGACAAGGAAATATTCTTGGAAAAAATGAAGATAACAAACATCATGTTAGAAAGTAAAGTCCACCAAGATAAATGAGCAGGGGGGGGGGGGGGGGGGGGGTGGGGTTGAATCACTTATGTGATAAAATCAACTTTTAATAACCTTATTAGATCTGAAACATGTAATCAACATAAACAACCATAGAAACATAGTCATAAACAATGACACAAGATATGTTAACTAGGGAACCTCTTGATCAGAGAGTAAACCCCGATGGGGATGGTGCCCACAAAAGATGTACTAATATGAAAATTCCTTGTGAGAGGATGGAATTTGTTAGGAGCCTTTTGAAATACATTTAGTACATATTAGTCCCTTTTAGGAGACTTTGAATCCCTCTTAAAATATTCTAACTTTGTTAGGATTTTGATGAAGGAAGAAGGAGCCACTATCCAAATAGCTTCAGGGACAAGATCACTAAGCACACTATCCAAATGATCTCTTTAATATCCAAAAAAAATAATACCAATAATTACTGATCTCAACAACTTATCTTCGCTCCTTTGTTTGTTTCACTACCGCATGAAATGCTTTACTAGATTTCAGTACCAAATTTGTTCACTTCGCATCACTAATTCACATTATCTCCTCTTCACATATTACATACCATATATCATATCACATATCAATCAAGGAAAATAATTCTTCCTTTATATCATCCACAATATTTCATAATTGAGCTGGCCAATTAAGCTTAACAAATTACAAAATATAAAACACTACACATTACATAATATTTTCATAACCACATAAAAACTATCGACTTACAAACTTAATAAATATTCACACATGCGACCTTTGAATATGTTGTCTCATCCAAGTCACCTCCACAATGTCTTAACCCTCTGTATAACATCGCATGTCCAGATTCTATCCATGTTAGCAGATATAATCTAATTATTACAAGACACTTCACAGGAACACTTATAGAATATAGTTTCCACTAGATTACTCATAAGTGACATAAATAATTGAATTTATATATGTTCTCTTCACCATAATATTAGGACACCATAAGGAACATGTACTCAATGCCACATAACCTCATCTCAATTTCTCCATGTATTCTAATTCAAGCACTCTCTACTTTTGTGCTAATCTTCAATAAAAAAAATGTGTTGACATCAGTGACAAACACACTCATGAATGCAACATGTTCCTACTCTAACACTACTGGAATACTCCCCTATAGGACATATTCAACATTAATCCTTAACAATCTCCCCCATTGGCATTGATGGCAACATAGATGAAAAACATCCAAGTTACATGAATACCAAAGTGCAACTTTGTTGTTTTGTATTATCTTTTTAAATCCTTTTCATCAATCATCAAATCAATCATCAGATGTATCCTTCTCCTCAATACTTTACTTTTTCAAATCCTCTTCATCAATCATCAAATGTTTTTCATGTATCCCTCTCCCCCTTTAAAATCAATGAAAATGTAAACATCATTAATTCAATCTAATACAAGCTCGAATGTCCAAAGAAAATGTTTGAAAATACCTTTTATAAAAAGAGCCCTTCAAGAATCAGCTCAAAAATTAAGATACTCCCCCATAGAGGAAGCATAAACATACAGTCCATAAAAAGAGTGCTCTTATACCACTAGAATGATGCAACTTTTTGCATCACTACTCAAGAGTAGGCTGGGGCATAACCCCAAGCATACCTCTCAAATACTCAAATATATCTTTAGGTAAGGGTTTTGTAAATATATCAACAATCTTCTTCTTTTTACAGATATACTCAAGTCTCACATCTTTTTCTAAAACTTTCTCTCTTACAACATGATATTCAATCTCTATTTGTTTTGTTTTAGAATGTAATACAAGATTCTTAGACATAGTTATTGTACTGGTGTTATCACAGTGTATGATAACAAGCTCACTGAATTTGATTCCAATATCCTTCAACATTTGTTTCATCTATATTATCTGGTTACAATTATTTGATGTTGCTACATATTTTGTTGTTACTATGCTCTGCGAGATACAATTCTTTTTCTTTCTTATCCACAAAACCAATCTTCCTCCAAGAAAAAATGCCCCACCACTTGTACTCTTTTTGTCATCCCCACTACCTCCCTAATACACATCTCTATATGCACATAGGGTAAAATCATTTGATTTATCATACCACAACCCATAGTTAGTTGTGTCTTTAAAATGCTAAAATATTCATTTTACTACTACATAATGTGATCATTTAGGATCATCTTGAAATCTTCCAACAATCCCAACAACATGTGATATATCTGGTCTAATATGAGTTAAATATTACAAACCTCCAATCATAGATTGGTACTTTCTTTGTTCAATTGCAGGGGTCTCATCTGTACTAGATAGCTTATGTCCACTTACCATAGGTGTACCAACAAGCATACAATTTTCTGAACCAAATCTCTAGAATAAGTCTTTTAGATACTTAGTCTGAGATAACAAAATGCCATCATTATTTTGCACAATATGTAATCCTAGAAAGAATGCCATTACTTCAATCATGGTCATCTCAAATTTTGTCTTCATTTCATCAGCAAATTTACTACTTGCTTCATCTTCACCACCAATTATTATATCATTCACAAAAATAACTACAATCAACAAACTTTTCTCAATTTCTTTTAGATACAAATTACTATATGTTGTGCCTTTATTAAATCTCAATTATACCAAATATTTGTCCAATCTTGCATACCACATTCTATATGCTTATTTTAGTCCATAAAAAGCTTTGTTCAATTTACATACCATGTCTCCTTCTTGAGTCAAATAAAAACCTTTAGGCTGCTCATTGTAGACTTCTTCTTCCAATTATGCAATGAGAAATGCTCACTTCACATCCATCTAATATACTTTGAATTTCTTATAAGCTGCATAGGCTAAAAACATTCTTATTGCCTCAATTCTTACAATGGGTGCAAACATTTCTTTAAAATAAATTCCTTCTTCTTGTGAGTATCCTTTAAATATCAATCTTTGTTTGTTTCTTATAACTTCACCTTGTTCATTCATCTTTTTTTCTAAAAACCCATTTAGTTCCTATACATTTTTGTCCTTGGTTCTAGGGACCAATTCCCAACTATTGTTCTTTTCAATCTGATCTAATTCTTCCTTCATTGCTTGAATCCAATTTTTCTATTTATAAGCTTCATCAATAGTCTTAGGTTCATTGCGAGAAATCAAACATAGGTCTTCTTTTACCTTATTTCTTGGCCTAACTCCCTTTTCTTTGCTTCCAATAATCTAGTCAATAGGATGATTCCTTATCAAATTCTTATTAGGTGTTACTGTCTCAATTCTTGCTTTAATTTTAGGTTTTGGTCTCAATTCTTCTCTAGGTTCCTCAATATGAATCTTATTCTACAAATCATTGTCAGTTTCATAAAATAATTCAACATTTTCTTGATCAACTTTAGGACAACCTTCTTCATCTAAACCATAACCAAGTATTCTTTCCTAAATTCTAAACTTCTCATCTACTTTAACATTTGTGCTTTCAATAATAGTCATATTTCTCTTGTTATAACACCTATACATTTTTATTTTTAATGAATAACTAAGAAATGTACCTTCATTACTTCTCAGATCAAAATTACAGATGGCATCATCTCTCTTAATATATGATGCTAGGGCATCCAAGGTTAAGGCAAGGGCATTCTTGTCCTTGGTGAAACTGCATGGGATGTTTGTATTTTGGCCGCTGTTACTCAGTTGCAGCCTTGACTGATGGTCTCAATCATTGAAGGAAGCTCGATCACTGAAGGAACTTGGTAGTCTCTCGCACTCGGTGAAAGTGTTACTTGGTCATGCCTGTGGTGCTCGATCGACACTGGTGTTCGGCGATGCCTGGCTTGCTCGGTTAATTCATTATCTCTCGGTAGTTCTGGCTTACCAACAGGAGTTCTATGTGATTTGTTGAGCTAACTTGGTGAATTTATTGTTGGTAGCCATTGTTATGGGTTGACATGTTGAATTAAATGTTTGTATACATTTGTAAGCTGACTTGTATGGCATTTGATTATTTGTTTTGGGAGGTTAAGGGTTTCATCCAATGGAATTGTGGCTAATGACTAGTATTTATAGGATGTTTGGGTAGATTTTTGGGGAGAGAATTGGAGGTCACAGATCTAGATGACTTGAAGACTTCACAAATTAGATATGTGGTTCTAAAGCTGAAGTTGGCAAAGTTGAGGAAAAGTTCTAAATGATCTTGCATATCATATTGATATCTAATAGTTTTTTGTAGTAGGGCTAGGGGTTTACATACTTGGTAGCAAGGAGATTGCTTGGAGGCTTGCAAGCTCAAGTTTAGATCTACCTTAGGGTTTCCATCAGCTTCTGATTATCTTAAGAGCTGAACTAGCTGAGATTCTATTAGATATGTTGTGGATCTTGTAGAATTATTTTTCTAATTATAATTGGCCCTAACCTAGAAGGCCTTATAGCTAGGCATGTTAATGAAAATTAGTGTTAAACAATTACTTTGTGTTTCATTGTTGAGTATTCCATTGTGTAATTCTGTTGGCTGCAAGGTTTTGACTGTCCTTCATTAGATCCCCCATCCTTGACTGCATCGGGTGGTATCAAAGTGAAGTTTTGTTCCTGTTGGAGTTGATAGTTGATCTTGAAGGTTACCCTAGCAAGGCTGATCTTCTAAAGTTGATCATGTTGAAGCAAAGATTATGCACAATCTGGATTGCAGATCTGAAGCACTAAACTTGTGAAATTGTTCCCCAGTTGTTTGCAAGATTGTAGGTTGAGTTTTGACTTGTACACAACTTGCAGGTTGTCACAAGGTGGTCAGTGAGGGTTTGTTGCAGAGGGTTTCTCTTAGATTTCTTCGAGAAGATTGGACCCTAGATTTATTTGTGATCTTTGTGATACTATTGAATCTTGGATCATAGAGAAAGTGAAATCTGATTTCAAATATGAGATGGAATTGATGAAGAATGACATGGTCACCAAGATCATGAGAGCTATTACTAGTATACCTCAGAATGTTGGTATTGAGGATGGCTATGAAGAAGCTACTAAAGAATTTGAAACTATTGGATCTATTAGTGATGACCAAAGGAATAGATCTCGTGAAGAGATAACTGCTCTGTTGGCTAGATTTGCTACTCAGTTTAGTAATTACTGAATGGAAGTTTCTACTTTCTATGGTAATTTGAATCCCGACAATCTGATTGATTAGATTGGTGAACTTGAAGGTTTCTTTGAGCTGGAAGAAATTGAAGATCCTCTTTGGGTGAGATTACAACAGACAAAGTTGAAAGGACATGCTACTCTTTGGTGGAAAGAACTACAAAGAGACCGAGAAGATGAAGGTGAAACAAAGATCAATCAGTGGAGGTTGATGGTGGATAAGTTGAAAGATAATTTCATACTGACTAAATATGAGCTTGACTTGTTTAAGAAGTTGCAGAATCTAAAACAGAAGGATTTGTCTATTGAAGATTATACCAATGAGTTCTACAAACTTACTATTCAGTTTGGACACCGAGAGCTTGGTAAGGAAAGGGTAGCTTAGTATGAGAATGGTCTAAGATTCAATATTCATGATGAGCTTGGTATGCTAAAGATTGATTCTATTGAAGATGCTTATCAGTATGCTCTGAAGGCAGAAGATAAGTTGAGGAGGAAACAACCTATTAACTCCCAAGGGAAGGAGAAGATTGATCACTCGGTGAAGGATAAATTAACTAATGTAGAAGATGAACAGAAACCTATGGAACCAAAGAAGAAGATAGGTAGAGTTATCTTTAAGGGCAATTACTATAATTGTGGAGAGGAAGGACACTATTATTTTGAGTGTACATAGAAGAAGGTTGACCAACAAACTGTAGTGATGAACAAGAACATTCAGAATGAACCTGAATCGGAGAACTTGCTACTTTGGTTAAGATTTCTCAGTACAAAGGATGAACCTTGTTAGAGGAGTAACTTGTTTAGGACCTGATGCAAGACTGAAGTTAAACTCTATGATGTTATTGTTGATAGTGGTAGTAATGATAACCTTGTTGCTCGGGACTTGGTTCAGAAACTTTGTTTGAATAGAATGAAGCATCCTTGTGCTTATAGAATTGGCTGGTTACAAGATGTTCATGCTTTGGAAGTTAGAGAACAATGCTTCATTGATGTTTAGATTGTCCAGTACAAGGAACTTGTGTTATGTGACATTGTGAAGATGAATAGTTGTGATATATTGCTTGGTAGACCTTGGCAATATGATTATAGAGCTATTTATGACTATGTATAGAATGTGTTTACTATTGAGAAGGATGACATGAAGTTTTCACTGATGCCTTTGATGGATACAATGCTCAGTGGGAGGAGCCTGAGTATTGGTAGTTGAGTTGAGATTGTGGATCCAGAGAAAATGAAAGATTAGTATGGAGAACCGATGTGTACATTGTCAAGAATAGACTTGAAGACATAGAGGAAACTGAAGTGGAAGAATTTACAAGCAAAAAAGGTGGAGGACTTATATGTGAAGAACTAGTTTGGGATTTATGTGTTGAATCCTAAAAGATGATCTTCTCACATATGAACATCTTTTGGAACCTGGGGTGTTTGATGCAGGGGCATCCAAGGTTAAGGCAAGGGCAATCTTGTCCTTAGTGAAACTACATGGGATGTTTGTAATTTGCCCAGTGTTACTCGATTGCATCCTTGACCGATGGTCTTGGTCATTAAAGGAAGCTCGATCCCTAAAGGAACTCGATAGTCTCTGGCACTCGGTGAAAGTGTTACTTGGTCATACCTGTGGTGCTCGATCAACACTCGTGCTCGGTGATGCCTGGCTTGGTCGGTTAATTCACTGTCTCTTGGTAGTTTTGGCTTACCAACTGGAGTTCTGTGTGATTTGTTGAGCCGACTTGGTGAATTTATTGTTGGTAGCCATTGTTATGGGCCAACATGTTGAATTAAATGTTTGTATACATTTGTAAGCTAACTTGTATGGCATTTAATTTATTTTTTGGGGGAGTTAAGGGTTTCATCCAGCTAACTTGTGGCTGATGACTAGTATTTATAGGATGTTTGGGTAGATGTTTGGGGAGAGGATTGGAGGTCATAGATCTTGATGACTTGAAGACTTAGCGAATCAGATCTGAGGTTCTGAAGCTAAAGTTGGTGAAGTTGAAAATTTATTGATGATCTTGCAGATCAGATTGATATCTGATAGTTGTTTGTAGTAGAGCTAGGGGTTTTAATACTTGGGAGCAAGGAGATTGCTTGGAGGCTTGCAAGCTCAAGTTTCGATCTACCTTAGGGTTTCCATTAGCTTCTGATTGTCTTCAAAGTTGAACTAGCTAAGATTGTATTGCATCTATTTTGGATCTTGCGAAATTGTTTTTCTGATTGTAATTGACCCTAACCCGAAAGGCCTTACAACTGGGCATGTTAATGAAAATCACTGTTAAACAATTACTTTGTGTTGCATTTTTTAGTATTCCGCTATGTAATTATGTTGGCTGCAAGGTTTGGCTTGTCCTTCATTGGATCCACCATCCTTGATTGCATCAATATAACACTTACTTCCAAAGATTCTAAAATATTTTACTGATGGTGCATGTCCAAACCATAATTCATAAGGAGTCTTGTCTGTATGTTCTCTGATTTGTACTCTATTAATTGTATATACTATTTTATTCACTGGTTCTCTCCTAAATGTCTTTGCTATATCATTATCAAACAATATAGCTCTTGCTACCTCAGTTACTAATATGTTTCTTCTTTCAGCAATATCATTCTGCTAAGGTGTTCTAGGGGGTGAAATCTATCTTTCAATGACATTCACTTCACAGAAAGTGTTAAATTATTTTGTAGTAAATTTTCCACCTCTATCATATCTTAAATATTTAATCGTCATTCGTAATTCATTCTCAAATTTGTTCTTTAAGAAACACTACCTGCATCATTCTAGTAAAAACATCAAAAAGAGCCATAAAATACCTTTCACCATAGAATCCTCTAGTCCTTATGGGACCAATCAGATTTGTATGAATAATTTCCAATTTTGCTATTGTGGTGAACTTCTTACCCAAAAAAGAACTTCTTTTCTTCTTCTCCATAGAACATTCTTTGCATACCATGTTAGTAGGTTTCATAATTTTAGGCAAATATGTTACTGCAAATATGGTACTTACTTTCACAATGTTATCAAAGTTCATGTGACAAAACCTTTTGTGTCATTAAAAACTTTCATCAATTTTAGTAATCAAACATGCCATCTTAGTAGGATTCAACTGAAATAAATTACCTCAAAGTCATGTTCATGTTCCAATCATCTTACCATTCTTATCCTTGATCACACAAGTCTTCTCAGTAAACCAAACTTGATATACCTTGTCAACTAACTATCCAGCACTTAAAATATTATGTTTCAATCCATCCACAAAGTAAACATCATCAGTGTTAGTCTTTCCATCAAGAGCAATAGATCCTATTCCTTTTATTTTGCAAGGTGCATTGTTTCCAACTCTAACAATTCCTCCATCATAATTGTTAAATTTCATAAAAAAATTCATATCACCAGTCATATGATGTGAACAACCACTGTTTATGATCCAATTAGTTTTCTTTTCAACTTCAGATACTAATGTCTTCTCTTCTCTAATTTTAGTTTCATAGTCTTCTTATTTTATTGCAAAAAACCCTATATCATCACTTTCGTTATGACTTTCACTTAGGAATTTATCAATGCTAGCTTCAAATTATTTGTCATTAGCATAGTAACATTCTTTAGGTCTTCTAGGCTAAAATTTGTTCTTATATTTATTCACTCTCTTAGGACATTTAGATGAAAAATGACCATATCATTGACATGTCCAACATTTAAAATTTTTCTTACCTTCTATTTGCCTTTTTACAAGAAAGACAATTCCTTCTTCAATCTTTATGTCTTCTTCAGTCTTAGATCTACTACTAGTGGAATAGTCTCCACTGACACTTGTGCTTCTTGACAAAGTAGGGTGAACACTAAGTGCACTGAATGCAGTTTCAATTATGGGAAAATCTCTAGATTATCTCAAACCTATCTTCATTGCTTCTAATATTCCAATAAGAGTTTCTCTGGTGAATTTTTTTGTACAAGGTATGACTTTTCAATCATCTATAATGTCTTCTTAAAAATTGGAGTCATATTTTTAAAGATCTTCCATATGATTTTATCTTCAGTCTTCTTTCCTTCACAATCATTGATACAACAATATCTGATATTCTACCAATATAACTTCTAACAGATTCATCTTTCATCATCTTTATTTCTTGAAATAAATATATCTAATTTTGTAATCTGATTCTCTTTGCATATTTATCACCTTCAAAAGTAGATTTCAAAGCTAACCAAATTCCATGAGATATCTTTAGAGGTTTTACCTGACTGTATTCATTATCAAGAAGGACTGACAAAGGTGCTTCTCTGGCAACTATGTTATGCATAAATAGATCTCTTTCTTTCTTAGTACAACCTTCAATTTTCTCTTC
Organism: Chamaecyparis obtusa; assembly: GCA_027943335.1. NCBI lineage: Eukaryota > Viridiplantae > Streptophyta > Pinopsida > Cupressales > Cupressaceae > Chamaecyparis > Chamaecyparis obtusa. The sequence continues at coordinate 397,493 of BSBK01004799.1, read as the reverse complement.
TTCAATGATAGTCTTGTCATTCTTTGTAATCAACCAATATCTTGGTCCTACACATACTAGATGTGTCTTCATCATTTCTTTCTAGCTATCATAATTAACTCCATCAAACTTAGGACTTTATTTTTTGAAATGAGTTTCCACGGATCTCCTTAATTTGTTAAAATTTTGTTTCAAGGACCTATCACTCTTATACCAATTATTAGAAAGTAAATTCCACCAAGATAACTGAGAGGAGGGGGGGAGGGGGGTGAATCAATTTTTTCATAAAAAAATGTTTAATAACCTTATTAGATGTGAAACATGTAATCAACATAAACAACAACCATTCAAAGATAATCACACACAATGACATGAGAAATGTTAGCTAGGCAAACTCTTGATTAGAGAGTAAACACCATTGGGGATGGTACCCACAAAAGATGAACTAATATGAAAATTCCTTGTGAGAGGATGGACTTTGTTAGGAACCTTATGAAATAGATTTAGTACATATTGGTCTATGTTAGGAGACTTTGAATCCCTGTTAAAAGATTCTAAACCTATTAGGAGTTTGAGGAAAGTAGAAGGACCCACTGTCCAAACAACTTCAAGGGCATGAGCACACAACACACTATCCAACTGATCTTTTTATTATCCTAACATAATAATACCACAATTACTAATATTATAAACTTATATTATCTCCTCTGTCTATGCCACTACCACACCAAATGCTTTGCCTAATCTCAATACCAAATTTGCTAACTTCACACCACTAATTTACATTATCTCCTCTCCACATCTTACATACCATATATCATATCACATATCGATCCAGGAAAAAACTTATTCCTTTATATTGTGCCTAATATTTCATAATTGATTTGGCCAATTAAGCTTAACCAATTACAAAATATAAAATGTTACACATTAGATAATATTTTCATAACCACATAAAAACTGTCATCTCACAAACTTACTAAATATTCACACATGTGACCTTTAACTATGTTGTCTCATCCTAGTCACCTCCAAAATGTCTTCAACCTTTGTATAACTTTGCATGTCAAGATTCTATCCCTATTAGGAGATATAATCGATTATTACAAACCACTTGTCAGGAAGACTATCAGAATACAGTTTCCACTAGATTACTCATAACTGGCATAAATAATCAAATTTTTGTACACGCTCTTAAACATAATATTAGGACACCATAAGGAATATGTCCTCAACACCGCATAACCTCATCTTAATTTCTTCATGTGCCCTAATTCAAACACTATCTTCTTTTATGCTAAACTTAAGTAAAATTAATGTGTTGACATCAATGACAAACAGAGTCATGAATGCAACATGTTGCTTCTCTAACACTGCTAGAATACTCCTCCATAGGACATATTCAACATTCATTCTTAACACATCATCCATAATTATTCAATAAGAAACCTCTTTTCATTGGATTTTTTTTTATATTCCGATTAGAGGGACCATAAAAATTAAAACTCTTGATAGCTCTAGTACTCTTCCTGAGGAGAGTGAACTCATGTTTACAGTTCTTTTATTTCCATAAGATTTATCAAGTAAAAATTATCACAAAAGCCTTTGAAACTAGACCAACATAGAATCCTTCAACCTGAATCACTAGGCTAATAAAAATGTAAAACTAAAATTATAAAGAGTGAAACTTATTGAATAAGTTTCATGAAGAGGATTGGTTTATAAGATATGCCATTTGGAAGAGTCTCTAGCTAATAGCATATGCAAAGATACATAAAAGAGAAATTATGTTAGAAAGATCACATTAATAAAAATATTTTTTCTTCTTATCCCATTTCAAGAATACCATTTTCAATGACCATCACATTTTTCTTAACATTTCCATGGAAAAAGAAAAAAGGTACTGGGAAAAATGCCAGTAGTGAATAAGAAAAAAGGAATTTATATTTTTTATATATGTTTAATTCCAAAAAAATTATGGAAGAATGTAGTTTTTGGAAAGATTTTTTCATGTTGTGTGGTTTAGAAGGATCAAACTAATTCTCAAAAACCTATCGAAAACATTAGTCTCCTTCCGGAATGACAAAGACTAATAATGTTGTACAAAATATTCAAAATGTTTGTAACCACAATTCCCTAATATATACCAAGGAAATGAGATAATAAAATTTGAAATATGATAATCTCCTAGATAACACTTCTTATAAAAGACATGCCGACATATTATATGTCAAAAAAATCCCAAACATGATGCGACAATTAAGTTGCATAGCTCTAGGATGATGCTTGTCTCCCTTAAATATAACTACTAGTAATAACCTAGTGGAGGGTTAAACAATTGAATCTAATATATGCCTACTCATTATCTTTTATAATTGGTTATATAATTTTTCCACAGCTAAATATAACTAAATTAACACCATGGTCTTACCCAAGTTTGTTTAACTTGTGACTCTATTTTAATTAGATATTATCACCCATCAAATGTAACAATTCATAAGAGCCTTGAACTTCTTATAGATAATAGAACCACGTTATGGCATAAATAGACTAGACATATTAGTACAAATACTTAAGGACCTTTAAGACTAAGAAATTAGTAGATGGTGTAATTGATTGATCTTTGTATTTTTATTTTTATGAACAATGCATGTATAGGAAATAATATTGGATTAATTTTTCTATAAATTTTTCTAGATGTAATTTTTGTTTTAAATGTTGATTCATAATTATATGTTCGGTCTTATGGATATACCTCGTGAACAAATTATATATTTTTGAGAGGCACAAAGAGTTAAGGGTACTTGTAGAGAACTTGATAGAGAGTAAGAATGAGATTATGACAATTAATGATGGTGGATAATTTCTTTTAAAAATCTTGGAGAGAGAGAGTGTTTTACTTGATTAATAGGTCTCCTACTACAAGTCTTGTGAAGATGACTTATAAGGATACTTGGTGAAGCCTTTATTGTAGTATGCTAGAGTTTTCAACTTTTAGGCATATGTACATGTGTGTAGGGAGAAGATTTTAATGTTAGACTACAAAATATTGAAGTGTATCTTCATTCCCTATGGTGATAATGTGAAAGAGTATAAGCTTTTAAATTCATTAGCTAGAATGACAAAATGTAGTCTACCAAATATATTCAAAATACTATTAGTTGTGACCTAAATATAATGGTTACATAGCTATACATTGACATATTTACTATAAAATATAATTCTAATTCTAAAAAAGATTGTGTCACATTAAACGTGAAATTTTAGATTTCTACGAGATTATAAATATATTTTTATGAAATTATAAATATACAAGCAATATTAAAATTACATGATAAATAAAATTGGTTGTCAAAACTTTTTTTTATAACGAAAGGCAGAGGTATATACATATAATCTACATCTAGACTGAACCAGCTCTAAATAATTATACTTATCTATTATAATAAAGAAAACCCCTATCTAATAATAAACATAGTATAATATTTCTTACGTTATAAATCATGAATTAGTTGAAAGATACTGTTGAACGAGTTTTGAACTGTTGTACGAACGTCCTTGCACTTCCAAGAAAACTGGACTGGATCCACACCTTATATTGCCTGACTATTTGAGGTACTTTGTTGATATAAGCAAGTGAAAATTTAAAAACTTATCTAATCGTTTAAGCAACACTACCTAATTGGTTATGGACTACCAGGGATGTACTGATTATTTAATACTACCCAATTTGTTTTGGGCTACTAGGGATGTAATTTTATAACGAGCCCAACTAAATTTGATGAGCCTTTATTGCTAGATTCCCTTTCTGTAATTTGACCACTTGCAGTCAATAATAAGACAGAGAAGCCAAAACTAGAGAATCCCAATGCCTATATTATTATTATATCAGGCTTTCGACACGTAATAGTAGTGGACCGCGGTCCCCGACCAAGCCGCCCAATTATTTGGACAATAGAATACAATTTATAAATTACTACAGAAACGTATCCAACGTAGTCACTAGATTTTTGAAAATTGAATTTAGGATTATATCATTTATAAAACTACAGAAACTTGTCCAACGAAGTCCCTAGATTTTTGAAAAATGAATTTAACTATTGAAACGCATGAGCACGGTCATACGGGTCTCAAATGGAATCCATTATGGTAGAAAGTCTCAGTTATAAATCTGGTTAATTCGAAAATATTATTTAATTCAACTCATTTTCCCTTAAAGAGGTTATAGTATTTGTCCATAGTAGAAATTTGATGTATATTCAATAGAAATTGGATATATATTATAAATTATTTATGTGACAATCAATGAATATATTCAAGACGTCAAATCACATTTAGAAAATGATGTATTCTAAGTATTTCTAGGTTTAAGGAGTTAGAAATTATCTGAGCACTTCGCCTTCGTTTCACACAGCAACCAGATCTGCAGTGTCACGTCTGCGTTGTTTCTCTGTAAAGTAATTTGACATACTTCATAGATTTAATCACTATTGTCTATCACTTCAATTTTTTACGATATATTTCCGGGATAAGTTTTGTTATCTATGTAGGGAAACAAGTAGTATTCTTGTATTCAACTCTACTCACTTTGGACATTTACAAGAGTGACAACTGACAGGCACGTCCATTGAGAAATACTATATTTCATAATGGGTTGAATTTGAGGCCCATGTGACCTTGCTAGTGTGTTTCGACAGATAAATACATTTTCAGAAATCTAACAACTTCATTGGATAAGTTTAGCAGTTTTATAAATTAAAAATGTTGAAGAGGTTCTACGTATAAAAATTCGACCTTGTTGTTAGAAGTAACGGTTGAATTTAGCCCAGGGTCAATATCGAAAGTTGTATCTCAAAATAGAAGACAACGACAGAAAGAGCTTTGTATCAGAGCATATCACATACGTAAAGAAATTGGAGGTCAGAAAATTTTCACTACAAATTAGTTTGGAAACAAAATTCTATTAGAATTCTAACTGTTGAAAGAGCATTTTAAGGAGTCAAATATATAAAATATCAGATAAATGATCGTTGTGGTTAAATAAGAATTTCGTTATTAGCAGATATGATTAGATAGAGGCATAGAATTATTGTAATAGGACAATGGGATTGAAGGTGATTGAAAGCATAACTAAGTTAAAGTCTGTTTTGCTGATGAGGTATGTAAATTGAAAAGTGACTAGATTTTAATTTAAAATAAGTTAAAGAAATATAATTTTTAATTTTATTGTAAAGCAATAAAAATATTTTCAAAATTATAATTTATTAATAAATTAACAAAATATTAATACAATTTATTCAAATAAACTAATTTTTAAATACATCACAATAAATAAAATATAATTTGCAATTACATTTTATAGAATTATATTATGTGGATTTGAAATCCAAATAGTAAATAAAATTTGTAATTGCAAACAAAAAATTCTTTATACATAAATAGATCTTTTATTTTAAATAGATTATATTTTACATATTATATGTCAAATGATAAAAGGAATATTTTTTTTAGGTTACAGCCTTTAAAACTATTCATCTCATCTTAAGATGCATTTCATAAACTATTATTTCCGAATGAAAACTGAAAGATCTCAAAGTAAATTGAATCTATGACTATCAAACTATGCATGGCAACCAAGATGAATTCAATGGGTCCAATAAATGATACATTAAGAGTCAAATATTACCAAATTTGTTTTCCACATGTAATTGTTTTAACATTAAGTTATGGCCATGGAGATTCCACATCATATATTGACAAACAAATATCATGGGTAGGGTACTCTCAAGTTTAGGGTCCTTTAAATGATGGATTAAGAAGCAACTATTACCAAATTACTTCTTCATACGTTACTTATTGACATTAAGTTGTGGTGATGCAGATGCCACATAATACCTTGACAAAGAAATGACATGGGTGGGGTGCTTCTCTCAATACATAAAGATGGTTTTGGCCCCATTCATAGGCTTAGCATTTTTTTTGTCTTATCCATTGATACATATCTTATTTTATTTTCTTTTGTTTACCTTCTTTATTTTGAACCAAAAAATATTATTTTATAGTTTTATTTTTTTAAAGATATAGTAAATATTATAGATTTAAATGTTATTTTAATAATTTTATTTATAAATAAATACTTTTAAACGTTTTAAAATTTTATATTTAAAGATGTTATATCCAACTAATTGGATAACATTTATAGATATTAGAGAATTTTTTATTATTTGATTTGTTTGTTAATTGAAGTAAGGGTGATGGATAAATGAAGTCAATAATTTTAGAATATAAAGGAGATTGCAAGGGAAAAGTTTATGGTGAATGTTTCTAGGTAGGTTTCCAGAGTTATTAAGGTCAACACTAACCTAACTCTTTGATTATTTAGGATTAGCATTTTCATCATCAAAATTTATTTAGATCATAGTTGACTATTTTAAATAGTCAATTTGGATCGTTGGACAAAAGCATTAAATAGCTTTTATGAGGTATTATCTCTCATTGTTGTCTTCTTTCATATGAATAAAGGGATTAATTATGATGTTATTTATAATCTTTATGCTTGATTTTTTTTTGAGTGGTGGAAGTACTTGAACTTGGAAGGTATTTTATGATTTTTATTTGTTGGAATAGCTTAGAGTTTTAAAGATTTAATTTTATTATAAAATATTTCTCCCATGGTGTATTAGTGTGTTATACTAATGTCTACTTTAACTATGCTCTTCCACTCTTTATTTTTATTTTTTTTAATGTGCATCAATCAAATAATTTGTAATATCTTCTATTAATGTCAATTGTAAATTTATTTTGTATATTTATGCATTATTTAATTTCATTTTAAATCAATTTTGCCTTCTTTATTAGATCTCTATGAGAAGCAATAGAAATTATTCAACTCATATTTTTTGAGTGAAACTTTTAATATAATGATCTTATTTTTTAGTAACAATTTGTTAGGAAATCTCAAAATGGAGGATTTTCTCATGGATAAAAAGATGTATATTTTGATAGTGAATAAAAATATATGTGGCATTAATATAAAGATTGCAAAATATTTGATTGAAAGCTAAGGAGTCACATTAGGTGATGCCTTGCAAATTTATTGCTTTCATATACTATGACAAAGACCACCACCAAATTTTTTTGACATAATCTTTAATTTTTGTAGATAAAGAATAAGATTTTTTATTAATCAAATTATATCCATTTAAGACGGGTGATGGTGATTTAGCATGGAGCTCACAAATTCATTCAATACTTGGTGATCTAGTTGGCATCTATGAATAAAAATTTTGAGGAGAAGGAATAATTTAATACCATTGGTCTTCTTTCTTTAATTGTATTTATTTTCAATACAGCGAATAAGATCTCCCTTTATGAAGCTGGTCATCGAATATTTTATTCCTTGTCTTGTAGGAATTCATTGGACAATATAAAAAAAAAAGAATATTAAAGGAGAATCTTCATCTTTCATGAACCATAGGCTTTTCTACCTATTGTATTTGATATAGGCATGTTTGATATGCTACATACTTTATATGAATGATTCATAATTACAAACTAGCATCTACCTCATAGTAGGGAAAAATACAACATTTAAGAATGCATACTTAATCTTTTTTCCTAATTAGTTATGCTCCTTGTCTTGAGCAATATCGTAATATATTATTATACATTTTTTTAATGCATTGATTGATCCACATAATTAACATTTCTCTCACCCAACTTATGTTCTTCCTCTAACAATATTCTTATAGATTATATATTTTATTATATAATTAATCAATCATACTCCATGATTTTAATCATATCAAATATAAAACTAAATAAAATATATATCCTTAATTCAATCATATCAAATACAAAATCAAATATTTACCATTCATTTATAATATTATTAAATTTATTATATAATTTACTTATTTAAATAAATTACATATCAAACCGTACAAACTAATGTAAATATATTTATAATAAAAATTATAAATTCAAGGCCCAACAATGTGAAAGAGATTATTTATTAACTCTACATATTTTAAGTGCACGAATAATCTCGTTTAAGAACATCTTAATTGAGCAAATATTAGAAAGCAACGGCATCATGGAACATTCATCCTGCTTTGTATGCATTTTAGGACAAACACAATTTAATATATCAAATATAAGGTCCATTTTATTTAATAAAAACAATCGATTTCGGTCAAGTCATTTATTAGCTAAGAGTTTAATTTTTCATTTCTAAGTGATTAGTGTGTATGTTAATACAACTGTTTTTTTGTGGATAAATATATCGAATTCATCCATGCAACTTTCAAATTCAGAGCCAAGATAATTTTCTGTTTACCCGGTTGCAAAAAGGATGTACAGACATATTATCGTTAAATGTTGAAGATTGACACACATTCACACAACACCTCGAATACCGATCAAGTGGTCCACTAGTGCGCTGTAGTGCTAATCTGTTGGATTGAGACACGCAGAAAGTGAAAGAGCAGGAAAATCTTAAACAAATTTGCGTTAGCACCAATTCTGAATGCCCACAACGTGGAAGAGTAATGTTGAGGATGATGCTGTTGGTGGAAATCCAAAACCACTATTTAAGGCGGATTATTAATAGAAAACCACTATTTAAGGTGGATTATTAATATAAATAACTAAATCCTCCAATGTTTAGGGTCTCAGAAATGGTAGTATGATAGTCGATCTGCTCCACTATAGGATAATAACTCATGGGAGATTCAGGTAACATCGACCATGAATCTGTGAGGACACCCAAGAAATCCAAGTTTTCTAATCTGCCAAAAAGTTCAGAAAAAACATCACACACTTGCAGTCCGCCTTCCTCCAAATCCAATGAATCCCTCTCGATTGCTGCAGATTGAGGGCATTCTTTTTCGCTTACCTCGATTGGAAAAGAATGTTCATCAACAACCGCCATGGCGTGGGGGTGTTTCGTGGCAGATTCAGCTTCGACTACACTCTTCTTTTTCTTTGAACCGACCGTACCGGTCAGCTTATTTGGCGCCGGCTTCATTCCGGTGAGTTTCTGGACTAGGGCAAGAAAATTGGCCGGATCGGTATTGAAAAACTTTGGAGAAGGAATGTGCACAGTTCGAATTGTGGGGGTAACCCTAGTGCTTGAAATCGATGTAGCGTCGAGTTTAGATATTAAGTGAGAAGACTTGGCAGCGCCAAGCATTTTCTTGGGCCTGCTGGATTCCTTATCTGTAGATTTCATGCCTCTTTTTTAAATTGAGAGGAATCGGTTACTTTTTACAGGGTAGATTTTGCGAAAAACGGACTCTCAGTCACACCGCAAACAAAATTGAAATTAAATCTATATTCTGTACTGCTTATTCGACAGCCAAAATCGAGAGGACTATTAAAAAAGAGAATATTTCACCAATGTAAACGGTGGATCTTATTTTCCTATTCTGGAGTAGTGCAAAAAGGGTTGGGAAAGAGAAATGCTGAAGATAATACTCGGGCGACAAGTTGGTAAGAAGAACGCAAGAATTTGATGAGTGACGGCCTAGATCAAACCTTCGTGCTTTATAGGAATGGCTTATAAGGAAGTTTCCATGAATTATCGCGCTAACTTCCTCTGGGTTTCGCTGTGTTTCACTGGGTTCCTGCGTTGAAGCTTCTATGCAGCGCACAAATTTGTCTTTTATGGCTGACCCCGTCTCCCTCAAACAATTAAATGTTACTCAACCTAATTTCCCAAGGTGACTGTATTCAGTCTCTGCAAATTGTGTGTTGACCCAGAAATAGAGGATGTAATAGTCCACCCCTTAAGTCACTCAAAACGCGTCTGAATGCAATTATTTAGCAGAAATGTGTATCTTTAAGAAATCTATATTAAAAAATTAAAAACATATATATCTTCATAATGTGTATGCTGGCAATTTTATCTTGGTGTCCAATGACTACACCATAGAGGAGTGAGAGGTCAATTAGGAATCTGTATATATTTACGATTTGTACACGACGTCAATCGATAGAAAGATGTGTAGAGGTAGAGAGAAGGAAAGATACATATGCATAACTTGTTCACACGGAGGATTGTGTAGGGGAGTGGGGCCAGTAGTGGCACACCCTACATTTGGAGGCCCACTATGGTTTCATAGCTTCGTTTGTAGGTCAGGTGATTGATTGTATCGACTGTGAGCATGGGGACTATGGAGGGGTCTTAAATCTGATGGCTTTTGATACAGGTGAGGAATATTTCCTCACAAGGGCACCCATTAACAAGAAATGACTATAACATTTGGGTTTATGCCTTTTTTCCTTCACGGTTTCAAATTTTCTTTTGTTTTTGTTTGCAGTATTTGTATTTTATCTGTGTGTTTACGAACATATTCTACAGTGTTCATAAACACTTGAATATCTGAAAGGGAACATTACTCCTTTGCTCATCTCCTGTAGTCATATTTTGCCCATTTTGCAAGTTCTATGCATGAAAAATTAGACAAATTGGGGCTTAAACGAGGGTTTAGGGTTTATTAAGTTTTTTTCTTAAGTAAAAAAAATTTTGTAAAATAAGTTTTCTATGTGGGATTTTATGGTATTGCTTGTGGTACCAGTTTATTTATGTTTCTTTGAACATTAAATGTTTTAAAGATTTTGTTTTTGAAAGAAGTAGCAACAAGAGGGTGCTGACCTGTGGTATAGAAACAACACGCTAGATGTGAGTTAATAGAAGATTAACCACAAAAAGAGTAGACATTTTACCAATATATAACAAATTACCTCTATCAATAAATAAAACCAAAAAACCCAAACACCAGCAATGAGAGTTGAGAGTAATAGCAGTAGTAGTTATGGAAGAAAACACATTTAGAGCTCTGAAAATAAAAATATTATCATGCCTCGCAGGGAAAAAACTAGTCTTAACCATAGCAAGTAACCTATCCTTCAAAGAGAAAACATAGCCCAGCGGGATAGACGGAGCATCCCCAAAAACCTCATCCCACACCGATTTTAGTTTCCTTTCCATAAGCATTTGGATAGCAGTGCATCTGCCCATTCCCCCTACAGGAACTCAAAAAGTTATGTGGGGTCCTCATCTTTATTTATAAGACCATTAGAAGCCTTCTCATTTAGCATGCAAAGGGTGGAGGAGGATGCATGCATAATCTTTAAAGAAAACTTGGTGACGTTCGGTAGTCTTTCGTTAGTAGTCTCTAGATCTACCTTAAGATGGGTCACAATGCATTCCAGCTAGGCAATATGGAACTTAAATTTGCCAACTAGCCCAAAACAAATGTAACCCCAATCTGCTATAGTCTCCTTGGTCGTGATCTCCTCCTCCATGGCAGTATGATTGGTGTCATATTGCACCTCCAGGGGAATCTAGGTACCCTCTGCTTCATCTTGGCTATCAGAATTGATAGTGATCTCCTCCTCCTATTTTAGAATATCATTGATAGCCTTTTTACCCATGTCCTTAGCAAATACGGTTGGAACAATGGATTTGGCTAGGTTGGGGGTCCACATCTTCAGAATTATCAAGGTTGACGATGATTCTCCTACTCTTTTTCTTAGGGCGGTGGGTCTAATGGGTGTGGTCATGTTTTGAGCCATGGAGGGAATCCGGGGTAGGGAGATTCTAAGAGGACATAAGACTCACAAGGGGGTCGAATCATGAACTTTAGACCTAGAAGGAGTGGTAAGGCCTTTGTGCAGGGAGACCGAGGGTGAAGGATGCGGCTGCTGGAGAGAAACAGACATAGAGGGTGGAGGGAAAAGGGCTCTATGGAAGTTGTCGAGTCTCAACATAAGGCCTTGGTGGAGGATGACAAGTTTTTCCCCAAGATTCTTAGTTTCAATAACATCAGTGACATTACATTCTATAGAATGTAATAGAAAACAAAGGAAAGGAAATGAAATCTTTATGCCTGAGATGATTAATAAAAGGCAAGTGATAGTAGTACAAAACTCCAAATCTTCCCTCCAGCATGAAGTACTTCATAACAATTTTGGACATTTTTGCTAGAACTCGGGGAGATCCTCCATGCTGTAGCCACCATGTTTAGGAACAGGGGTCTCTTCAGGACTCTGGAAGAATTGAGAAAGCTCTATTTTAGCTGGAGTTTTACAGGCCTTCTTCCATTTCCTACCTATAACAGCAATGTCAATAGCCTTATGAATGACATCTGCATTGATTTTGAAAGAAATTCCATTCATCGTGACACGCTTGTAATTCCTTACAGTAGAAAATTGTCTCAAGACCATCTCAACATGGCCAGTCATACTCTCCATATAGGGCAGGATGCCACCTTCTTTGCAAAAATACAAGACCATAGGATCCAAAGTAAACTCCTCCTCAATCTTATCAGGCTCAATTCTACGGTGATTGGCGCCCATAGAAAGGAAAACAAGAAGCCCCAAAACACAATCAAGAATAGGCACACAACTGGTGAGAGAACTGTTACCCTTAGAACAAATTTCACAGCACACCCAAAAGAAAAATTTTAGACTACAAAAGCCAATCTTCTTACTATAGAAACTCTAGATAAAAGCCAAAGGGTAAGGGATATTCACAAAAAGGAAATCAATTTGAGGTGCAGAAGTGACCGTCACATAATTAGCAACTTAAATATGGAAATTAATGCAAATCCCTGTAGTAATCTTCACCAATATCACAAGGGGGAGAAAGCACACAAGAGTTGCTCCGATAAGTGTAAAGGTACTCATAATAATTAGTTCCAAAGCTTTTGCAATATACCATAATATAAAATGACCATCCAACTCTCATATTAGAACGGTAATAATTCAAATTCTCGAGGCTGATTTCATCCCAACTACAAGCCCAATTTATTTGCACGTAATCCCCATTGGGAGCCATGTAGCCCTTGGAAATCAACCCAACATAGGTGGCAGCCGGGAGGGAGGAAACCATGATGGCCCTTCTAAAAAAAAATCAAAGTTTAATCATCATTGGAGTTAATATTTTAAAGTCTCAGTTCCTGTCAAAGCAAGTCTTGAGTATGCTTAGGAAGAAAATTGGTAGCCCTCCAACATTAGAGGCCCTCATACTGCATAGCACCAACAACCATAGAGTCTGCAACATAGTTCCCTTCTCTATAAGGGTTTCTTATAGAAAATTCATCTATTTTTTTAATGAGTGCCCACATGTCACTAAGGATAGGATCCACTTTCAATCTAGCCTTGGAGTTCCTTTGAATTGCTTAAATGATGATTTTGGAATCACCCTTGATCTCAAGCAGTTTGCAGCCAACACTCGAAGTAACCTTAGGACCCCAAAGGAGGGTCATTCCCTCTGACTGATTAACAATATGGTCATGGTGAGGGCCAAAGAAAGTACTAGAAACCTTGTACAAATTGTCACACATTATTCCCCCACCTGCCTTCTTTCCATTAGAGGCTGGCCCATCAAAATTCAACTTAAGCCAGTGGGGTATAGGGGGGAACCATTTAGTGGTTGTACGGATGAGAATCTTAGGATTGTCAAACCTCTATAAGCCAAAGTGAATTTTCCAGTTCCTATGTAAATGGATTTCCTCATCTGAGGGTAGCTAGTTTGGGCTTTTCCAATGATAATTCAATAAGTTCTTTTTACTTAATTTGAAAATAGAATAGAAGATAGCATCAAGGGATAGTTCCTTTCCCTAGAAAATTTTGTTATTACGCTCCTTCCATATACACGGGTAAAATATGTGTGGAATTTGGAGCCATAAAATCTTTAAAAGGTGTCTAGAATAAGTCATCCAGTCATTAGCCATTTGTTCAACATCTTGATTAAAGACCCAGGTAATATTAATTATATGGGTTATTAGGTGCAAAAACCTCTCTAGAGAATTCATAGTGTAGGAGAATATGATTGATGCTTTCCTCCTCCTTCATGCATAGGCAACATCTGTTAGCCAAGATAAAGCCCCTTTTGGCCTGATATTCAAGAGTGAATATTTTTCCATGGAGCATTGACCACCAAACAACATTCACCTTAGGAATGAGTCGGGACTTCCAAACTCAGACTCAAAATCGTATCTGCCTCCTCCTTGATCAATAGATTGTAAGCCAATTTCATAGAAAAGTCTCCATTTTGAGTGTGACGCCAATTCTATCTTGGCGGTCCACCATAGGGATGCGAGTTTTAGAAAGCATGTTCTGAAGACTCATTGCTAGGGGGTGAGTTTTTTTCCTATCATGTAGGAAAGGCATGATGTCTAACTATTGTCCCTGTCTAAGATTATTGGACACCAAATATCCCACTGAAAGAGTGAGGACATTGTAGAGGCAAGAGAAGGTAGAAGATCCCAGAGGGAAATTAGATAACCAAGTGTCCTACCAAAACTAGATGTCTCTATCATTGCCAAACTGCTAGGTTGAGCCCTTTTCGAGGATACACTTGCTTTTAAGTATACTATTCCAAATTTTAGATCCTTATAGGTGGCCATGTTCCATTAATAGTTTACAGAAGTGGCCCCTATTGAGGTGTTTTTCGTCCATTATTTTGCACCAATCAGAAGATCCAAGAACTAGAGTCTAGGTGACCTTAGAAAGAAGCGCATGATTGAGGTTTATTATTTTTTATAGACCCAGACCACCAAGAGTCTTAGACATGTAGACTTTATCCCAAAAGACAACTGGGAGTCATTTTTTCTCCTCAAATTCTGACCATAGGAAGGTGCATTTAATTTTCTCTAGTTTGTTAGCAATGATACAAGATATCTTAAATATGGAAAGGAAATAAATCAATATACCTTGTAGAGAAGTAGAGTGTAGTTGGAGCTTACCAGCACTACTAAGGAGCTTGCCCTTCGAGCTAGCAAGTTTTGTTTTGGTCCTTTAAAGAATGGTATTCCAAAAATCATTCTTAACATCTTTTATCATGAGAGGGAGTCCCAGGTAAATAGAAGGGAGGGAGGTCGGCTGACACTCCAAAATACTTAGAATTTTATCTTGGTCAGAAGGATCTACATTGAAGAAGAAAATCCATCTTTTTAGAAAGTTAATATGTTGACCCAAGACAATATCATATTCGTCGAGAAAGCTCTTCCACACATGAGCTTCCTTAATAGAGGAGTAACTAAGGATAAAAGTGTCATCAACTAACTGCTATAAAATAGACGAGGGGAGGGTAGATGCTAGTTTAATACCTCGAATCATCCCAGTATGGACCATCTGCATCATATTGTGCTCAAGAAATTCTGCCAAGAGAATGAAAAAAGATAAGGGGAGAGGAGGTCTCCTTGCCACAGACCTTTACCCGGGGAATCTAACAGTCTCCACACACTCTCTAACAGTGTCAATAACCTATTCAAAGAAGCCAAAAGTAGACATAACCTTGAAGAGGAAGATCTAATTGACCTTATTATAGGCTTTGGATATATCAAGTTTAAAATCCATGTTAGGAGACCTGCTCTGATTAGAGGAGTGTAAAATTTCATTAGTAGTAATGGATGCATCCATTATCTTCCACCCTAGGACAAAGCCTTTCTGGTTGGGCTTGATGATCTTATTGAGGAGGGGTTTGATATGGTGATCAGACTTAGTTCTAGGAAGAGTACCCAAGGAAGCAACATAACTCAAATCCAAAGAAGAGGATAACAAAACATAGTCAAGTTGGACATGAATAAGGTGAGAGAATTTCCTATTATTAGTCTAGGTGAAGGGATTCCTAGATATTTCTATATCAAACAGACCATTTAGGCTTATAAAACTAGATAAGTCTCCTATATTGTTAGTGTAGTACATGATAACTCTAATTTTTTCAGAAGGGAAAAGTGGGGTTTCATCAATACCCTTTTCGAGTTCTTGGTTTTTTTAATAAGTGTTTTTTTTTTTATTAATACATAAATAAGAGATGTATATCATTGTTTTTGAATATTAAACCCTAGTTTTTGTACTATCCTAAAAAAAATAGTATATTAAGTCTCTATTTCGGTTTTGGGTGTGTCAAACTGATGTATTTTCTTTTCAACAAACATATATTTTTCTTTAAATTGTGTGTTTCTATTACAAAAACCCCAAGTGTGGATATTAAAATTATGTGTTACAATTTTGATTACACTATTTCTTGTTTGAATACAATTTTTGTGTTAAGGATTTCATTCTCTTAAGGTGATGGATTTTTTGGGTGTACAAATTGTGTTAAGGATTCTATTACAATAATCCAAATATTTTTTATTTATGTCATTTGATTCAGAAGTATTATTGGAAAAGGTACCATCATATTTTAACATGTATCAGTTTTGGGTCAATAAAATAGATGTATTATATATAGTGTTTATTCTGTTGTTGACTTTATATTATTAAAACCCTTGTGGGTTTTCAAATTGTTGTTATGACTTTGATTACAACCCCTGTCTAGGTTTCTATTCTATTAAGGGTATGCTACATGAAGGTTCTAAAAATTGTCTATCAAGTATTGGATTACAACGAACCTAAGCTATTAGATTTCTCTTCTTGGATACACAATTCCTATTGAAAAAGATACCATTTAATTTTAACATATTTTGGTTTTGGGTCGATGCAAAAGATGTATTTTCTAAAGTGTCTATCCTGTGGTTGAGTTTGTATTATTAAAACCCCTCATGTGTATGAAAATGATGTCTTAAAAATTTAATGACGACAACCCTAGTATGGATTAGTATTCTATTAATTGTATGATACTTTAATTTTTCTATTAAGGGTATGGAACTTTAATATGGATGTTAAGGGTCTACAAAGTCTATCTTAATATTTATCCACCATAATTAATGTTCACACTTGTCCCACTTGTTGTGCAACAAAATAATGATTGGTAGTGGGTCTTAGGTAGTTGTATATGATTGTGCTTGATGTGTGTTGTCATCTTTTCTTAAACTACCACATCCTCTTGTACGAATGCAATGCACATTTGAAAATGTGAAAATATTGCTATGAGCTTAATAACGAAGAAACAATATTAATTTTGTATTGTGCAATGAATAATTTGTAATTCATATTTGGTAATTTTGTACTATGTACCACAAATTCCCCTGCATTTATTTTAAATTTCAAACAACCATCGAGAGGCCCAATTGTATGTCACATATTTGGAGGTGGTTTATAAACTTAGTTTTCCCTTGCAACATCATATGTTCATGTCGGTCTAAGTTGGTTTTGAAATCTAAAATAAATGTAAGTGGAATGTATAGTAGGAAATATGTCGCGACAATTATGTACTTTAAAAAAAATATGACACCAATCCTTCTTATGAAAACAAAAGTCTATATTCAATATAACCCCTAAGTCCAACGCCATCAATTACAATCTTGGTATCAGTATGTTCATTCCATTAGGAGGTTCTTTAGACTATTTTTTGGACTACAAAGCATATTTGATTCAAGATTGCAATGCCCTTTCTATAATTGTGCACGCTCCTAGGTTTAACTTAATTAGGATAAGTCTTAGGAATGTTGTGTGTAGATTTTACAATAATACATAATTGATTCAGTTTTTGTTTTTAAATTGACATTATGTGTATGTATTAATCAAGTGTTCTATTATCAAATTGTATACAATTGATTGCAAATCTTTTATATGCTAAATAAATATGCAAAGTACTTTCAATGTTGAGTTTCCAATTATCATTAAATTCATTACAAGAGATGTATAAATGGTTAAAACATAATTATATGATATATTTAATACAATTAAAATTAGGGCACCTTAGTGGTTTGGACTAGTCAAATTGAAGTGACTTGGCAAGTCCACATCATAATCAATAATATTTTGTGCACCTTAGTGGTATGGACTAGTGAAATTGAAGTAATTGTTTCTTATATGATCTGGATTGTGTAGCAGGAATTAATGGATTTACAAATTTAGTTGATTATCTCAATTAATAGATTTGCACCCCAGAAAATATTGTATTAGAATCCATATTGGGCAAGGGAAACAACCTATAAACTTCATTCTATCTGAGAATGTTGTCATGGGTTGCTTTAAAAAGACACATTTCTTGAATGTTCAAGATTTTATTGGGGTGGCTACAAGAAGTTGAGTCCCACTTTTGGGCAAAAAGTGGTAGTGTTTTCCCTACTTAAATTTCATATCAATTGATGTCTAAATGTGAGGCACTTAGAGATTGAATCACATAAAACTTTAGTACTAAAAAATATAGTGCTCGAAGTCTAGTTTTTAAATATGTAATTTATTTAAATACCCACATGGTATAAATTTATTTTTAGTAAGAAACTTTAAAATACACTTTTACCAATGAACCATGCATAACACTAAATAGAGTCATCGAATATGGGCCAGCTACACTTAACATGTGAAATAGATGCATAATAATATTTTCTTCAGTTTGGAATACAATCATGAAATTGAAATTACACGAGATTCCTAGAGGCATAACATCAGAGAAGCTTCCTTGACTAATAGGGTAAATCAAGAAAACACCAGTAGCTGCTACTACTGGAGCTGAATATGCAATAGTAATCCAAGGATGCATACCTAAATGAAAGCTTAGCTCCCACTCATGACCCATATAGACAACTACACCAAGTAGGATGTGTAGAACGATTAGCTCACACGAACCACCTATTTTGGGATAATAACATAGCCATGTATGGCCCCCATATTTTAACCTAAATAAATGAATTTTTGCAAATCCTTCTGGAAAAATATACTCAAGACACTAAATATTGATGATCATAGTTTTTCTTAATTTTTTCTTGAATATATTATTTTTAATTGACTATAAAGTATTTATTCACAACCTCTAGTCTCAAAAACCATTATTTGATGAAAATTTCATATTTTTTCAAAAAGAAGAATTATCTTCATGAGAGTTGTATGCAGATTGATGTCACAATTTGTTTTCTAAAAACTTGAAAACAAAAAATTTATTATATTTTTAGTGAACCTCGCTATTTTAGATTAAGGTGCCACTTTTAATTAATAAATAATGAAAAAATAGTAAAAATAACCACATCACTATGAAATTTACATTTTTGAAATCAATAGATTGAGAACTCTAATGGGTTTTTATTTCGTTCAAACAAAATGACCAAGAAGGCTTTCTAAAAATTACAGGGAATAAATCTAGCATTCTAGTTCCTTAACCAAATTTTTGAAGGTCAAGAGATAGGCTTGGTTCCACCAAGCCTATTTTCAATTGAAATATGAGACAAAAATGTGTTTCCCTCTCATATCTTAAGAAATGGGTGCCTGCTATTTAAAATTCAAAAAATCATGTTTTTAAAAAAAAAAATCGGTGTGTAAAAATACATTTATAGTCACATTTTCTTTTAAAAAGTTAGAAATACGTATCCATTTTTCAAAAAATGGGCACCCATTTTTCATAAAAAGGATGCCCATTTTTTTAAATCTAGGATCAGGCGTTCAAACCTAAATTAGGTGACCATTTTTTGAAAATGGATGCCCATTTCTAGTGGCATTTTCTAGATCTATAAGACTTCTACCAAATAGATAGCCAACTCTTTGCAATTACCCATTGTTGAAGTTATTGAGAAAGATCTCATGTATGCAAAAAGGTGATGCATATATCTATCCTAGATTGTCTTTATCTTTCTCTCACAATACATGGACTTGCTTTCATCAATTAGTGACGTAGGATAAATTATAGAGCCTTATGTGGATGATCGAGTCCTTCCATGTAATACTTTGGAGGAGGATATCAAGTCATCTGGCCTATAAGGTGTTGAGGCTTATGTAGAAAAATAGTCTCCCAATCAATCTTGAAGGAAAACATAGAGATAAGATACATATTAAAAGTATTTATGCATGATATAGTACATCATGAATACTATTGGATTATAGAGAGAGGTGGGCTGAATGAGTAATCCTTGATTCTCTATACCTTAAAAACTTTTCTCTGATGAAATCAGTTAAACACAATTCACTATTTATCAACAACAATAATAAACTTTAATAATAAAAAAATCAAACACAAAAATAATTCATGAAATGTAACACCAGTATTTAATGTGGAAACCCATATTTGGGGAAAACCACTATGGGAATTGTCACCCACTAAGAAAATACACTTCTGAAGCATTGCTTGGTTAAAAGATAAAATCTTGTTAAATATTACAATACGTGCACTACTAGGTGTCACCTAGTCAAGGGATTTACCTTAGATCTGTTAGGATCTTCACCGTGTTAGGAGTGGCTTGGTTAAAGGGCTTTAAATAGTCTTTTTAATATTACCATTTGCAAGGATTTTACAATAATATTGTTAAGTCTACTCGGTTAGGAGATTTCTCTAATATAAATGTTAATAAAAAATAGTAAATAGTTTGACCTATAAATCCAAACTTATCCTTTCATAAATGGATCCTTTGTGTGCTCTCCTATATTAGCTTCAATCCTTCACCTTATATTGGCTTCAACACTTCATCAAATCCTTCTTTACTAACTCAAAATGCACATTTTCCTTCTTCACTATATTAGTTGGTGACTTATCAACTTTTTATTTTTCCAGTCATTTGTTCATACAAATTCATCCTTTATATAGACCTTTTTCTACTTTATCTCCTCTATTACATTTTTCTTTGATTAATCTCATCCATCCAATTTATTTAACAAACTTATTTTCTAAATCTAGATCTTGGTAACACATTTTCTCATCACCTAGGAACTTAAACTTTCATGAAATTTGTTCCTTCTCTTTTTACTATTTAGGTCTAAGCCATAGATCATCACCTTGAATATTCTTGATCGTATATCTCTCTAATTAACTCTTCCTTATCATCATGATATTCCAGCTCATCATAGCTAATCATTAAATGCCATTCTTATCCTTGTATTTAATTTATGTTCCTTTCTCGATGGATAACTCTAAATTTTGGTTAAGTTCGCTCAGTGCCTAAGACCATCAGTTTGATGCCTTGAGTTCCCTTTTCTTTACCAAATCTTGACTTTCTTTTACCGAATTACTTTTTCTCTTTAGCTAGTGATATATTCTGCCTAGTAGCCAAAACAATTTTATTACCGACTTGACTAATCTTCTTTACCATTCTTTCCCGACTTGATATAATCATTTATTTGGTAGAAAAAACATTATATCAACATAACCTTACCATTGTCTAATTTGTGTCAGTTTCCCATTTAATTTCTTAATCTTCATAGCCTTTCACTCCTCCTTCTTTACTCATTCACCCTTATATGATACTCCAAACGATATAACAACGCAATATAAACCAGATATCAATGAAAAAATAATAACTGATCTAACCATTCTACTATCTTGTATTACTCTGATCTTGGTCAGTCTTGATACTTCTAAGAGTTGATTTGTTTGTCATCATCTATAAGGAGGTCATTATTTTTGTCAAATTCATTCAATAAGGAAGAGAAAGAATTTAGTAAAAAGATTAAGTAAAATAGTGAATACCGGTAAAGAGAAAGGAAGTATAGACACTGAGTGAGGAAGAAATGAGTACCAAGAAGCATGTTCTACCGAGAAACTAACCGAGAAGAGAATATAATTACCAAGTTAAAGAAAATGTGTTACCGCGTAGAATAGGCTGACACCAGATGAGATATAAGTACACTGAATAGAAAATGGTTTACCAATCTCAAGGAGATCATCTAAAAAAATGTGGAGATTAAAATCTAATTATTATACATGATTACAAGGTGAATTTATCCAACGTGAATTAAGGATGGAATATTCATTGAAAGTGTACCCAATGCTACCACCACTTGAAGATGAAGATTCTAGAAGTTTTAGCACCACCTAATTTTCTATATAAGATTATTAGATCATGAAGAGTAGAGAGAGAGAGAGAGAGAGAAAGAGAAGGTGGCATATATGTATCTAAAGATAAATTGGAAATTTTAGATTAGATCAAAAGGTGAATGAATAATGAATCTACCCTGTATCATATTGTTGAGGAACAAATTTAGAATTGATCTACAGAGCACAAAATTGATTATCCTAATGGATAGACATTATGAGGTAATGAATTTATGAGCATATAGAGTCTGAATAGAATTTGTTGATGCATGTTTGATAGATATTTTGTATTTATGGTTAAAAGTTAATCAAAATTGCATAAGTATTTTAACCAACAAGATCTTAACAAATCTTAATTGTAAATCCTTTAACCATGTATAATTCTTAAGTTAGATTTGTGAAATCTCTTAACAGAGTAGACTTAGCAGTGTTTAGAAGTCTTAATTAGGATAATATCTTTAACACAGTGAGCTATCAGAAATAGATAAGCTTGTAGCTCTAACTGAGAAACTTTATTTTTGCACTAGTGAAGTGTTGTGGGTGTCATCCCCACCATAGTTTTATCTTCTAAAAAGGATTTATGGCATACCAAAATCATTGTGTTATGTGTTGTCTATCATATGTTTTACTTATTCTCATGTAATGCATGTAAATGTTAAATTAGTAAATGTATGTGAAGGAAGTTCAAAAAAGTTTAAAAGTGATTTGAAGTACTAATTCACCCCTCCCCTCTCAGTACTTACCTTTCCACACCTTAATCCAATAATTGGTATAAGAGACCAGTCTCTTACTAAAGAGTTTAGTCACTTGAGAGGAAAGATCTAGAAGGATGGAAATCTATAAGTACAAAATAATAATTCACAATATGGAATTATAACTACAGATGGATAATGTGAAAATTGAAAAATTGAGTAGGAAACTTAAAAATTCATTCAGCAAAAGGAAAGATTTTGCACTATAGTTGAAACATACTCAAGATCATGTAGAGGAAGTGGCAGAACAATATGAAGGAACCATGTCTGATGAATCTTATGCTATCATATCAGAATTGTCTAAAAAGAATAAGTTGCTTGTAGATCAGGTGAAAACACTCAAAAGAGAACATGAAGCACAGTTGGTAAGGATGTGTGAGATCATGGAACAAAATGGTAAAGCTGACGATGATAAAAGAACTGCAAAATAATAAAGAAGAAAAATAAATACTAGACTAGATGATAAAGACAAGGAAATCATGAGGTTGGCACAAACATAAAATAACTTAACAAATTAATTTATTATGACAAATCATGATGTTTCTAGGAAAGTCAGTGAGATTTTAGAATTGAGATCTAAGTATGAACATTTGAAGAATGATCTAAAAGATGATAAAGATGCTAATGAAATCATGAAGAGAATTGAGGAAGCATGGAATATTCTGGCTGAACAACTAAAAATTTAAAGGAAACATAATGACACCCCTGGACTTAGTTTCAATGAAAAAACTACTAGCAAGAAGGGTGAGTCCTCTAAACAGGAAACCAAATCATACAAAGATACTATCCCATCGAAGCCTAAAAATCCTCCATCTTATCATTGTGGGAAACCATGACATACAACTAACATTTTTAGAAGTAAGAGAGATAATCCACAAAATTCTTCTAAATTTAAAGGTCGTTGTAAATACAATAAGTATGGACATAAGGAATTTGAGTGTGTATAAAGAGTTTTGAAGACTCCATGGAAACCAAGGTTTTATCATTTTGTAACAACTGCAAGAGATATGGTCACAAATATGAAGAATGCAAGTCACAAAGGAAAAGTGAGAAATGGGTGGACCCCTAACCAACAAAATGCTGACAAAAAATTGACAAGGTCCTACAATACCATGGGATTATAATATAAGGATTACTTGTACTACATATGGATAATTTGGTCACATAGTTGCAAACTACTTTAGGATGCAATAAATGAAGAATAGGAAATTAGGGAGAAACTCTAGAATGGCTTGTTTCTATTTCCACAAAGTCAGTCACCTGACTAAGGACTATAAGTACTGAAATAAGGATTCAACTAAGGAGCGGCCGAGTGAAAAGAATCCAGTAAATATTAATGAAATATGAGAACAAATGAATAAGACTTCAAGAAGAAAGTCACAAGAAGATGGAACAAAATTGGAAACTAGTAATTGCACCACATCCTCTGGATCAGTGCACCTATTTTCTCTTAATCAGTCAAGGTATGTATAGGAGATGATAACTTAAAGCTTATCTTAAACCGGTTCCTAGATTTACTACAAAGATCCATATCAGCATATTAGATGCATTTGGATATTAGTTTTAAACTTATGATTTCATATGTTGATCGGTGACGTATTTGAGTTATTATATTCCATTTGGTGAAGTAAAGTATGTTTTGGTGTAATGGTAAAATAAAGTTAGGTAAAGAAGAATTAAATAAATTTATAGCCATTGGAATCCCTAACCTAAATGAAAATCTATAAATAGTGGGTGAGATACATCATTTTTACTTTACACTCTTGCAAGCACATTTGAGCAGTGACAAATACAAGATCAAAGAGCTATTTCCAAGAATTCAATCAAGCATTCCAAACATTTGCAAGATCATCTGAGGTATTTCTAGAGTTCCCCAAGCTAAATTACAAGATTCTATTTATTGTTTATTTTGAACCCTAGAATTTGTTGCGATATTTTCGAAGATCAATAACACCAAAGATTCAAAAGCTAGTTGTACTTGAGATGATCAACCCTATGAAACCATAGTATAAAATTCCACCCACCATTGCTACGTAAATTGTTAAAACTAGAGCCCTATCCCTAATCCCTCCAAGAGTAATTTTGTTTAAAGACATTCATGCCTTCATTCATTACAAAAAAAAGGATATATGTTAAGCCAAGATTGATGCATCGTACAAGAAGTTGTGTGTAAATGGTAATCTAAAGAGTGACCACACACACCTATAGACCAAGGGTTTGGTTCATGCAATGCATGTACTAATGGTATTCAAGCATGAGTAGATAAGAATTATCTTGAGCAAGGTTCATGGTAGATTTATGTTTCTTGATGGGATAGTAAAAATAACTAAGTATGTATTAAACATAGTTACTATATTTTCTATTAGTGATAGACTGATGGCCTATAAGAAGATGGACAAGAACAAACCCTGTGAGTTCACAAAAGCTAAGTGTGATGGAAGAGGCCTTAAACTATCTAAAATTGAAGACCCTGAACTAAAATTTACGTCAAATATCATATCATATAGGATATCCAATCATCTCGGGTTGACAATGTACCCTTTGGAGATGTGGATAATGCATATAAAATGGTAACAAAGGATATGAAGATTGATTAATGTGAGATTATACTAAAATAAATTGGTGAAAACATGAATACCATTCAGAAGGAAAATTCAAATACGTTGAAGTTTGGTCCCCTGTTGGTATGTATATTATTTTACTTTCAAAATTTATTTCCAACAGTCGGTGAAGTCACATGGAGTGTTGGTAAACCTGTAGTTTATCAAAACTGATTTTATTCAAAGTATGGGTGACAACTTTAAACTTATAATGGATGTTTATTTCAATAAATTTCAAGCTAGAATACATATGAGGTATAGGATTTCTCCATTTTTATTTGAAGAGTTTAAATATGAGTTATGTTTTGAAGTGGACATCGATGTGTGTATAATAATAGAAATAGAGCCTAGAATTGAGCGGCTACCCCCGATGAAATATGAAATGAACATAGATGTAGCTATTGCATAGATAAAAGGACTTTTAGGGAAGCCAAAGGATATAAATCCAACTTGGTATGGAACCTATGAAGAGGTGAAGGATAAAATAATAACCAGTATACTGGTACCAAAGGCAATAAGGAAAATAGGAAAAATGAATAGTGAATTAACTGAGAAACTAGGTATTGCTGATATTGATGAAGTTGATGAAATTGCTAAGCCTTCAGCAATAAAGGGGAAGAAAATGAAAACTAAGAAGGAAACCCCTAGTACTGCCAATGTAAAACCATCTGCTCAATCTACCTCTACACCGAGAGGAATGAAGAAAGTAGAAGATCTTGTGAAGACAAAGACATATGTTAGGGAAAATAAGGCCACTGGGAGGCCAACAAGAAAATTGAATTTGGAAAAGGAGAGTGACACTATGTCGGATGACTTGTCACAATTCAAAGTTGTAGTGAGAAAAAAGTTAAGGAGTGTTGTTGATTTAATCAAGGCACATGAAAAATATGGTGGACTAAAGGTCATGCAAAAACTAAACTATTACACTAGGACTAATCAAGAGAATGACAAAATAGAATAAATAGTCATTTCCATACTACACAAATTTAGGTTAACAATAGTGGAAGTGGAAAATTACTTAGAATTATAACTATATAAGAAAATAGATTCTAGATGGATGTATGCACTTGTTTCTGAAAAATAGATGAGAGAAAGATCATTGGCTATCATAGTGCCTTATACTACAAAGAAAGAAATAAAGGATACACTTAAGGAATACTTAGCAAGATTTATCATGAAAGGAAGAGCCTTAAGTATAATGGTAGATTAGTTTCAGGAAGTACAAAGGGATACCGATGATCTTTGGAGGCAGACCTTTTCAATAGACCAAAGGACAATCCAAGGTACTACAAGCGAAGAAGATAAATCCAAGCGAGTTGGATCGATCACAAATAGGGAGAAGTAATCATAGAAGACATCACCGAGAAAGACCCTAATGGGATACTAAAAGATGATGAATATGTAATGGTTACCAAGGCCATATAATCAAAGGCCATGGATATAGATGATTTGGCTACTATAGGGTTATTAATAAAAGAGTCTATAATTTTACAAGTAATGGATTTTCCTGAGATAAGAGCACTTATTTATGAAATTACAAGTGGAGAGCCTAGTCCTGCTAAGACTCCTACCAAGCCAGCCATAGGAAAATGAACCTAAAGAGACCAAAGAAAAGACTACAAAGATAAATACTACTCAAGGTCATAATATAGATTCAGTGACCCCCACCAAGACTACACATCAGTGGGAAAATGAGACAAAAATAGAAAAGGCAATAGAGATAGAAAAGGTACAAGAGAAGAAAGAAGAGAAGAAACAAGAAGGAGAAGGAAGATAAAATAGAAGCACCGTCAACCCAATCAGATGCAAAGATGACATCAAACTCAAAGTGTAAGTTTAAGAAGATGAAAATAGAAAAAGTGGTAGATATCAATGAAGTGATATTCATACCAAAGGTTGACTATACTACTATGGTGCCAAAGGAACTCTTTGATTTTGGAGACTTGAAGAGAAATATTTCACAAGACAAGCTTATAGCTAAAAAGAAGAAAATTGATGTATTACATCAAATAACGAGCATTTTAAATGAAATCATTCCAAAAGAAATAATAAATGAGAAGGAAGATATATATGGTCAGTTAAAAGAACTTTTGATTCAAATAAATAAGTCTAGAATTGACATAGCCAAATACATGATGAATGTTCACAAGAAAGATATGGATACTAAGGTTATTGAAGAAGTTCTTCAATTAGTAGCATTGGACAAGGTAACTCTATCCAAGTTAATTATTGCATTAGAAAAAGAGATGAAATCCATTCTTTCTATCTTTCAATAGATTTGTTTATTGTCAAATTTTACAAAGGAGATAAAGGATAAGGACAATAATGTGGAAAAAGAGCTCACCGAGCTACTATCAAAGATTCCCACTGAGCCAAAGACTATCACAAAATGTTATGAGAACATCAAGAACTTAATGGGAGTACAATTTGAACTGAGAAAATAGGAGAACTAGATTAGGATGAATCTCTTAGAACTACATACAATTTTTATACAAAACATTGAATCACTGCAGAGGTAGATACAAAAAGAAAAAGATCTTTTGAGCACACTAGACATCAGCCCCATGGATAGCATGGTTAATCTCACTAAAAATATAAGTGAGCACATAATAGTTTTATAGACACTCTAAGACACCTGCATAGCATCATTGAAGGATGCTTAGGAGAAATATAAAGGTATTTTTGACAAGATCCCCAAACCAAATAGTAAGTATTTTGGTATTTTTGTTAAAAACAGGGGAATATAAAATATAAGTAGAAGGGGGAATATAAACGTAGCAGAAAAAGGAAAGTACATATAAGATTTTGATTTTTTTGAATAGAAATACAAGGGGAAATATAAATAAGATTATGTATATAGTATGGAGATGTAAAATAATTATTACCTCAAGGGGAGTAATATGTTTTACCGAGGAAGAGAAAAAGGTCAGGACATAATTTTGATATATGAATTTGAAAATTTTGAAGATTTTTTAAGGCTTTTAAGAAACATACAAAACTAATTTGAAAAGGGGACATTGATACTCCTAAGAGTCAATTTTGTTGTCATTAGTTATAAGGAAGGAATTATGATTGTTAATGTTGTTTGGTAAGGAAGTGAAAGCATTCGATAAAAGGATTAAGTAAAACAATGAATATCGATAAAGAGAAAGGAAGTATAAAAACTAAGCACCTAACTAAGAAGACAATTTAGTTACCGAGTTAAAGAAATTTTTTTACCCAAGAAGAATGACTGACACTAAATGAGATCTAAGTACATTGAACCTAGACACTGATTAGAAAATGGTTTACCAATCTCAAGGAGATCATATAACAAAATATTGGAGATTGAAATCTAATGATTATACATTATTAAAATGTGTGTTTAGCCAATGCTAATTAAGGATGGAATATGCATTGGAAGTGTACCCAATGCTAGCACCGCTTAAAGATGAAGATTCTAGAAGTTCTAGTGCTACCTCAAATTTCTAAATAATATTATTAGAGAGAAAGATAGATAATGTGGCATATGTGTATATGAAGAGAATTTGGAATTTGTAGACTAGAGCGGAAGGTGAATGAATAGTAAAGCTACCGAGTGTCATAATATTGATGAATAGATTTAGAATTGAGCTAGCGAGCACAAAATTTATTAGTGTAATGGATACACATTATGAGGTAATGAATTGATGAGCATAGAGAGTCTAAATAATATTTTTTGATGCATGTTTGACAAAAAATTTGCATTGTTGATTTAAAGTTAATCATAATTGTATGTCTTTTAACCGAGAAGATCTTAACATGTATTAGTTGTAAATCCTGTAACTAGGTATGATTCTTAGATTCAAGTTGTGAAATCTCTTATCATATTAGACTTAGCTATCTTTAGAAATCTTAACTGGGTTAATACCTTTAATAGGGTAAGCTATCAAAAATATATAATCATTTTAGCTCTAACCGAGAAATTTTATTTCTGCAGTAGTGAAGTATTGTGGCTGTCAACCACTTTGTATTTTTAATCCTCTAAAACCAATTTATGTGATCCTAAATTCATTATGTTATGTATTGTTTATCATATGTAAATTATTTATTCTCATGTGATGCATAAAAATGATAAATCATTAAATGAATGTGAAAGAAGTTCAAAAAAGTTTAAAAGTAATTTGAAGTACTGATTCACCCGTCCCTTCTCAATAATTACCTTTCCACACCTGAATCCAATAGGCCTTTGTCATCATCACCATTAGTTATAGTAATAGAGGATGTATTCCACATTGCATTTCAGAAGCATGGGTTCAGAGTGCCAATACACTTTCATAAAGTTTTGTAGAAAATTTTAAATGCAATTTCTTTTATACTATATCCTTCGAATCATTCAAACCCCATATGTGCAGAATGCATAGCTTACATATACACGGGGGACAATATTTTGATGCGAAGAAATTATGTATCATGAGCTAAATTGTTTTACTTTACAATGGTTGTTGGATTGAAATGTCCCCATGTCTCGTATATGTTATAATTCATGCCATAAAATACTTCTTGAAACTTACTTCCATAAGAGTAATATATAGTAAGAATAAAATTACCCAAAAACATGGAGTTT
Source organism: Chamaecyparis obtusa (assembly GCA_027943335.1). Lineage (NCBI taxonomy): Eukaryota > Viridiplantae > Streptophyta > Pinopsida > Cupressales > Cupressaceae > Chamaecyparis > Chamaecyparis obtusa. The sequence goes on along the minus strand of BSBK01004799.1, from coordinate 367,883 downwards.
TTAATGATATTCAACTTGTCAACCCTACTAGTAATTTTATAAATATTTCTAGTTTGCATTGTTTGGTACGAGATAATTGGTATAAGTATTCTATGTAGCTTCGATGTAATATTTCATTTGTTTGGGATTTAAATATGATCTATAATTCCTAGCCTTCTCGACCTCCTTAACTAATACTATAACATACTAAATTAAGTTGACAATACTATGGTTTAAGATGTTCAAGTATTGGCTTACATATTATTATATTTTGTGCATATTTTTCATACACCCTTACCTATTGGATGCCATGCAATGCCTTTCTATTCAATGGAAATTTGATTGCAATGTTAGTTTTGATGGTCACTTTCCATTTTAAATTTATTTTTTAAGGTATTGTAAATATGGGTCAAGCCCAATTATAGAAAAAATACTTGATTTAACGATAGGGTCATAAGTGTAGGAAAAATAGTTAATTTTCACTAAACCATGCACTGCAACCTTAATTGCCTCTGATGTCTTCTTGATTGGATTGTAATTGGAAAAGGAATATGTTTTTTCACTATCAAAAATAGTAATATTCCATCACCCATACCTATTGGATGTTATTTAAATCCTTTTTATTTTATGGAAATTTGATTGCAATTTTAGTGTTGATGGTCACTTTCAAATTTCAATTAAATTGATTTTAGGTGTTGTTAATATGGATCAATTACATTTATATGATAAATAGTTCATTTATAGATAGGATTAGAATTATAGGAGAAATAGTTGATTTTCATTTTAACATACATTGTCACCTTACTTGCCAAATTTAAATTCTCATTGGTCATTTTTAAAGAAGTTCTTGAAACCTCCCTACAAATAGGGATGTTGTACAATTATATGGGAACATAAATGCTGAAAGCCACTACTTTATATACAACAAAGATTATGAATTGTTATTTTCCTTATGCAGAACCTTCAATGATAGTAGTTAAGAATTAATAACATAAATGTAGTGGACATTAATACTCAGGATGTTTATAAAGAATACATCTACAATGCCTAATTGTAAAAGGAATGTATTTTATACTATGAATACTTGTTATTTTTCATATTAAAAATATCTTCATGATGAAAGAAGATTGTTATTCCTATATAAATAAGATACATGTTTTCAATTTTGAATATGGTCAAGTATTGAGAAGGTACATGTGATGTGTATAGGTGATATGTTAGTGGATGTCTTTTCTATTAGAAATAGGGAATACTGAGAGGTGGGGGAGGGAATCAGTATTCTACAAAGTTTTACTTTTGCCCAATTATGGATATAGTAGATTATCTTAACACATGCATAACATAAGAAGATAAACAAAATCCATAGCAATTAAACTAAAGAACTCATAACACATTATTTGTTCTCGAGGAAACCTTAGCCAAGGGAAAACCCTGGTGGGGATGGTACCCACAATGATCCACTAATCCAAAGTATCCTATTAAGAATGTTGACCCTGTTAGGAGTCTATTACATGCATATAGTGTCTCAGTCCTAATTAAGGGACTATAGGCCTTGTTAGAAGTCTCAACCCTATTAGGATTTGGAAGTACAAAATGTGATTACCAGATGAGCCCACTGCCCAAACAAGTAATGTACAATATTTATTGATTACAAAAGTAGGTCAAGGTACATAACCTTATACTTCTTGCATCAATATCTCTTCACTTCTCTTTCACTATCGCTATTACATATACATCATATATCTCACATCATATCACTTCTTGATCATTGATTTACTTCTTACAATTTACAATTACATTTATACAAGTTATTAAGGCTAATAAATTTTCAGTCGGCTATTATATTACAAAATAAATTTACCCAAGGGTTAAAATATAGGATGTCATCCCTTTATATTTTTAAGTCATTATTTTGATAAAAAAAAAAATCCCTTAACTCTTTATCAATTCTGTCCTATCGGCTTAATACCATCTTTAGAAAAACTATCATAACTTCTTTCATACATGCTGTACTGACTTGCGATCTGAGATGAGTCTTCAACAGTCACCATATAATCTATGTTCAAGTGCACAAGCACTGAAATTACTCCACTCAACATCACAAACCAAAACTATCTTCAGGTTTAGTAGTAAAAACACATTGTCTCATACTTGGACAATTTCGCATTGCGCTCTAACATACTAGCTCCCTGACCTATTGGATCTTCATGTAGGTCATATATTTCCATAATGACAACATCTATGTAACCAACTCAGCCAAATTGACAACAATCTCCCCCTTTTTCATTGGTGGAAACATATGAGAAAATTGGCTAAGTCTTACAACTTCAAAATCTCAAAATTGTGGCCATAATACAAAACATATATATACTATCCTTATAAATTTATTAATCCTTTCTATATACTATAGTCCCCCTAAGAATATGTATCCTTAACAATTTTCTACTATATATCTCTCCCCCTTTGACAACAATGACAAAAAAGGTAAGGAGGGTAACAAAACTGTGTTCACAAAAAGTTATACCTTAATTCAATATTGCAAAGCTGGTAGGCTTGCAACACAATCTGCAAAATTTATCTTCATAGCCTCTAATTATTTCTCCCATGATTTCTTTAATAGAATCTACCACACTGAGTAGTGTGCACAATCCATAATATGCTATCTCACATGCTTGGAGATTCTCAAAGCTAAACTTTTGAAAAGATGTCTTTGCTGAAAGACATTCTTCCAATTGCCCTTCAATAGTGCTCAAGTTTATAGAAATGTGTTCTCTCAAAAGAGTGAATCTCTTCATTTTCCTTTCCTTTTCATCTTGCAAAATTCTGATCTCATCATATATCTTACAAATTTTCTGTTGAACATCAGATACCTTCACATTGGGGCTTGAAAGAAGGTTTGTTTCATTCTGAATTTCTACTTGCTTCATCTTCATCTTATGATCTTCCTCTGCTGCCAAGGTCTCTAATTTTTTACACTGAATGTACAGAGATTTACTTCTTTCTAAATTCTTCCTCAAGTCCTTTATATAGCTATCAAGGTTATTGATATCATTCCTGATATTTTGACTGATGTTCAAGAGTGTTTTGGCCCCATAAGCTGCATGATCTTTCACTTTTTCTATATCAGATAAGTTTGTAAAGTCATTATCAAAAGTGTTCATTACTTCCTTTTCTCTTTCCAGAGGGTCATCTTTTGCAATCTGTGTAGTAATAATGCCTTGTAATTTCTCAGTGAGCTCCTTTAGACATTCTTCAAGACTCTTACTTTCTTATTCTTTCCAATGATCTTGTTCAAAGATGTGATCAATTCCATCTGCTCAACATCATCTACTTCCTTTCCAAAATTCTCAATCATAGATCCAATCTAAGTTTTCTTGCCAGTCTCAAGTGTAAGACTGATATCTTCTTGAGTGGGGAAAAGGTACTGGTTTTTCTGTCACTTTAAGTTCTACAACTTTGGTCTCTATTTTCTCTTCTCCTTTGGTAGTCTCCTGCTCTTCAAAAGCCAAATTGTCAACAATGTTTTCAAGATTCTTGAATAAGTTATCATCACTATCCAAGGTGATCTTAGTTCCTTCTACATTCATGACTTCATCCTCAATGTGTATGGCTGGTGGAGAGGGAATGTCCTCTTGTTCTGCTTCCTTTGCTACTTGATCTTTATAATTTTCTACAACTGATGATTCTCCAGCATTCTTTGACATTACCTTAATGATTTCTTGCTTTGTTTCTGCATTAAATTCTTCATATCTACCTCCCATAATCTGAATGGTTCTCTTCTTGGTTCTCAAATGGGTTCTTAGAGCTTTCATAATCTGATTGAAGTGTACTTCATCTCTCACAACACAAAGCTCTCTTACAATATTTTCTCTAATAGCTATGTCCTCTTCCAATGCTCTCTTATTCCTATTTACAAGTTTATTGTACAATTCATCAAGTATCTTACCCTATGTTGGTGGTTCCCTTTGATCTTCAATTTGTAGATTTATACTTTGATGGATAACTTTAATATAACTTTGACTCTATCACCACTCCAAAGTTTACAAGGAAGAGGGCCAATTAACAAGGATCAACAATGAGATCCTCCTACACTTTGAGCCTTAATGCTCAGGCGAGTGTATCCTTGACTCACTTCTCCAAAGGAGTCTCAAAACAATATACAACTATACCCCTTACTAATTGATTAAAGATTTTATCATTTATATGTATGTGTGATTGATGATGATGGACTACTTCTAAAGAAAAGATCAGTTCCTTATCCTAGGGTAAAGAGTCACTTAATAACATATATCAACCTAAAACCTTAACTCAAATACACATGAACTCAGAGTAAGTGCTTTGCCTATTACCCCTCTCACTCCCAAACATGATCATCAAATTCCAATCTAACAATGAACTCAACTGAAATCACCCTAAAGGCTTTAATCCTAACTTTTTCAAGAACTCCAAGCTGATCTCACAATACTCTTTGTTTACCATATGCTAATCCACTTTGTGACCTTAACATATATGAATCCAGAATCAGAACAAGAAGACAATCAGAAGTTTGAGATGGGAATTCAAGTGTATTCTCATTAACTTTCAAAATCAATACATTACCAAGAAAATAGATGCTAGGAACAAGACACAAAATCCAAGCTCCTCTTGTTCAATAAATAATAACATCTAACATAATTGGACTCATTCAATTTACTATTATGTTATGATGGACATGTTAGACTTTATACTTTTGTTGGTCCGTACAAGGATCCACGCTTAGTAGTTTCGGATTTGATTATGTTAGATGTTATTATTATCTTTTTATTATGAGATCCTAATGACTATCTGATGATGATAATAGATTATAGATAATCTTGATTTTCAATTGAATTGAATTATGCAATTGAATTATGAATTTGAATTATGCTACTGAATTATGAATTGAGTTATGCAATTTAAATTATGAGTTGGATTATGCACTTGAATGATTAAATTTTAGATTGTTATATCATATATGATTATTGCATTGGTTTTCTTCCTTGAATTATTGATGCTACATTGAGGTATTGCAGGTGGAAGGGCCATGGAAACACATTCGGGGGAAACCACATTTGAATGCTTGTGCTATCAGTAAAGTCAAGGCCCCGTCTATTGAAGAGAATAGGGCCTCATTGTGAAGTGTTTTATTTTGTAACCATAATGTAAATGTATGTGTAGGATTGTTAAGTGTTGTAATATATTGGACATACCTTAATTGTGATGTTAATTATGTGAGTGTCACTTGACACTAGAGTTATTTGTTAACTAAGGTATGTCGTGTGATTGGAGTGTGACAGCAAGTCCTAGAAGCTTCCTTGAGGGGGTATTCTAAGTGCATCCTCTTGTCTTAGGACCCCTAAGTGAAGTCATACCTTACATTTTCGTGCATAAATTGAACCATGGTTTTTGGAGGGTTAAATGGACCCTAGTGGGTAGTTTCATGCATTTTTAGGTAGCCCATTCCTTGTACCCATAGGTTAGGGGTAATTTTAGCATGGGAGAAGCCATATTTTGACCTTTTGTCCCCTCTAATAGTGCCCATTTAATCTTGAACGAAATTGCAACTTGCATCATGGACCCAGAAGTACTTCCTAGGACCATCTTAATGAGGGTTGTGGAGAGTTGGTTTGGGGGGTTCCTTTTTAGTAGAACTTTTAGAGGGGTTTGGGGTTGTTCACCCACTCTCTACCTTTAGAGACCACTAAACTTGGAGAAGGAGAAAGCTAGGGATTAAGAAGAAGGAGAAGGCTCAAAACTTCATCATTTTGCATTGGATCATAGGTTGGAGGGATCTTGCTCTTCCATTTCTCTCATTTTTGTTGTAGTAGTTGTATGGGTTGTGTACTTTTTCTTTGGCTCCCCATGTTGGTCATGGAGGAAGCTTGCATTTCTTATTTGTTGTGTTTTAGCTCCCCATGGTTGGTCATGGTGAGAGCAAGCATGTATTGTTTTTTTCTTGTAATTGGATTTGGGGTTGTTTACTCTTGGATTCACTCACCCTTGGGAGGGAAGAGAAATCAAGAGGGGGTGTGGGAAATGGGGGCAAATCCATGTGTAGAGTCTCCTCCATGTGTGGGGAAGGATGAAGACTTGGGTGAGTGATTTTCCCCAAGTAACCTTGCATCTAGCCCCATGAGGCATTGGGGGTATAAGGAGGGGAAGATTGGCCATGTGAGCCTTATTATTTAAAGTTGTAAATTTGGGTCCATGGTGTGGCCTTGTTAATATGTGCAATGGTTGTCTCCATGGGTTGTCCAACCACACCCCACAAGGAAATTCTGGGGAATTGCTTAGTTATTACCTTGAGGGAATTTGGGTTTTGTTTTAATGAATGTTTTCTTGTGACTGTGTGAGTCTGAGTGTATGTATCCCATTTGATGTGGTTCTCCCCAAGCTCAGGGGTGGCCTCATGAGAGGCCTAGGATGGGGAGGTGAGCTTCCCATGTGGTCTTTCCCTTGCCTTATATATATTTGCAGATTTGGTGGAAGCTCAAAGAGGAGCTATCACATGGAGGTTTTCATCTTTTGGGTGGTTGTGAGTAGAAGACAACCTGTTCATCCTTTGTGAAATCTCTCTTTGTATTTAGACTTCTATTGTTGTAAATGAGATTGTAATGCCTTTTACTTGGGAGCTATTGTGAAGATGAAATAGATGAGAGGCTGTCATTTCTTGATCTTTCATTGTGTGGTATTATCCTTTGCAAGGATTTATTGTAACTATGAAGATGTAACTGTATTTGATGTAATTGTGTATGTATGAAATGGGATATTCTATGTTTATGATGAATTCTTGCATACGTTATAATTAAGCTCTCTCTCCTCTCCTCTACTCGATCCTCTCTCTCCTCCTCTCTCTCTCTCCTCTCTCTCTCCTCTCTCTCTCTCTCACTTCTCTCTCTCTCTCTCCTCTCTCTCTCTCTCTCTCTCTCTCGTCTCTCCTCCTCTCTCTTCTCTTCTCTCTCTCTTCTCTCTCTCTCTCTCTCCTCTCTCTCTCTCTCTCTCTCTCTCTCTCTCTCCTCTCTCTCTCTCTCTATCCTCTCTCTCTCTCTCTCTCTCTCTCTCTCTCTCTCTCTCTCTCTCTCTCTAGTTGAAAATACTCTCTCTTTGCAAAAGATTTATCAACATTGATAGATTAAAATATTGTAACAATTTCATTATGATTCCATATTTGGGTTGATATAAGAATATCATAGTATCATATAAGATGATTTAATTGTCATGATCATTGAAAATAATCTCTATATATGATTCATATCACTCTTTTAGTCCTATAAATTGTAATGAAACAACTATGAAGAAATGAACAAATTAGTTTTTATGTTGATATTCTCAATTGATTTGCAATCACAAACTATATTTAATACCTTATTGATACACTATCAATTTCAAGACTATAGACTTCCTTATGCATTAAGGAGACTAATTAAATGATGATGATATACTACTCATAACTAGCAAGAAGTGTAAAAAAATAGTGCTAGCAAAATAGCTCTCTCCAGATTTTAAGAGAGCAAAATGCTCTCTGGATTTTGTATGGGATAAAAATCCCATACAAAATCCATACCACAGTCAATAAAAAAAATAATATAACTTACCCACCATCTTTTCTAAACAATAAAATATTTAAAATTTATTTCACTCTCTTTTCCTTCACCAAAAATGGCGCAGCATGTTATAGCCTTACCTTGCATTAAATTATTTGGTCTGCATTTGAATTAATGCCCTGCCTAGCTTATGTCATGTTTGAATAAGATAGTGGGCAGCATGGGATAAAGGCTAACAAGGTTTGAAATGAGGTGGGACCTCAACCCACGCCTCTTCAATGTGTGCCACCCTTGTTGACTCCCTTTTTCCCTAGCAGACTTCATTAATTCCTAGATATGAGCGCTGTTTTCTTTTGGCCTTGTTATCATTCTTTGGTTTGTAATTGTTAGGTGGGCCCCAAGTCTTATTAGGTCTATTCCATATTTAATGCAGTGCCTTTTTCACATCCATGTTTGGCGCTCCCTTTTGGAGACCTTTTCAACACTCTTAAAGTGCGCCCCCATACCTTTTCTTAGGATGCTGATTTCCCTATGGTGGGCACGTGGATTAAGGTGGAGTATAGGGGAGATAGCTAGGTAGATAGGGGGAATAGGGTTTAGGTTAGGTAGTTTAGTTATTGTTAAGTTAGTTTAATTAGTTAGTTAATTTTGTTATTTTGAAATTAATGCTTTATTAATAGATAAAGATAGTTATTATGTTAGCAATGTTATTATTTATTAATTTGTTATTTATAAGTTGTTCAATTTTGTTAATTAAATAGTATGTATATATTATTAGTTAATATATTATAATTTATTAATTAATTAATATATTGTAATAATTAATTAATAATATATATATATATAATATTTAATTATAATCATTAATTAATAGTTTCTAATTTATTAATTAGCTAATAAATTTATTAATTAGTTAATTAAATTAATTTCATGTTTACCCAATTTTTGGTTAATGGTTTAAATTGATTAATAATTGACCATCTAATTATAATAATCTAATTGACATTTAATTTATATATATAGAAAATATTAATCTATATATATATTATTATCATTTTATCAATGCCCTAGGAATATTCCTTACTCCTTGTTAATCTATATGATTAAATAGATTAACGTTCAACAAATTGATCATTAAGATGGTTATCAAAATCTTTTTATTTAGAACTTCAACTAGCATCCTATGGAAAAACAACTTTGTAGAGGTTATGACCTCCTGTCTCTTTGGGACTTTGTCATAAACACCTTTTACCCGCATCCTGAACGTAGGAACTTATATCCTTTTAAAAAAAAAATTGTTGGTTGTGTTTTGACCCGAACTTTTGGGCATCACAGGTTTCACCCACCAGTCCAACTGAATCAATCAAGAATTTAAATGCAGGGGATGAAAACCAGTCGACCGGGCCTAAGAAAGGTTTGCACTTATGATATATCTCTAGAAAAGTACTGCAAATCATGGAATTTTGAATTTGTCAACCCTTTTGGCCACCTGCAACATGCCTCGAGCACAAAAAAATAGTACAAACCCCTGTAAATGATCATGGCACACCTTGGACCACACTGTAATAGCGAAAAAATCATCTCTTACCAGCTCCAGTCGATTTTGCATTGACTTTTAGTCCTTTTGGTCGCAGGAAACCCTCAAAAATTTGAATTTGAAATCAAATAGTCATTTCCATGGCGCCTGCAGTGAATCAGCGGCCAATATTTAAATCTTGATCAACTTTAAGTCGTGACCATCTGATACCTCTTTTTCACGGTCTTTATGATTTATCACTTAATAGGACCCTAGTCAAACTTAGCGAATTGGTGTCTGAAGGATACCTCCAAGTCACAAAATACTTTATGCCTTTGCCAAATATTTTAGCGATTATGCGAACGCTCATTCGCTGAACCGCTAGCTTTTTCAGAACACCACTATTTAATTGCGCGAACGAGCGAACCCTTGAAATTTTTTGGACTGCCAAAACTTTATCCAAACCACCAAAAGACTAAGGAAATATTACTGGGCCTGCATCAAGAAGATTGACAGTTGTCTCATCTTTGCATAGACCTCCAAGATTCCACCAGATCATAAGACAACTGTCGAATGAAGAATCTCACCCTGCTCTAACAACCTTTTGACACCGAAAGAGATCAATGGCTATCTTAAGTTTGCATGTGTTAGAAAAAAACCCATCAGATTACACGCCGACTGTTGATGCTCTGCAAGTGTTAGAACTACTGAACCTCAAAAAACTTGGCCCCACTGACATAATCCAATTCATCACAATGCAAACAAATGAGAAGTAGGAAACTCAGCACACCGTGGCATATAAAAACCATCTGGCAATCAGACCCACCCTAATACTGCCACCTGAGAATAAAGTAACATCGACGGCTGGCGTAAGATCTCATAGCTCTGACAGATCTCATGAGAACTTACGCCAATCGTCGATCAACTATGGATGTCAGAACCCTCTAAGTCTTTAGAAAATTAGGTCCCACTGATAGTATATCCAGTCATTCATTCATGGACCAATCACAGCCTACCATTTGTACTTATGTGTCACTTTGGACCCACCTGTTTGAAGTGTTATGTCATGAAAGAGAATCAATGATCGTCGTAAGATCACAAGCCTCTGACAAAACCATTGCGAACTTATGAAAATCATAGGATCAAGATGGTGTCAGAGCTGGGCCCAGGAAAAATATCAAGCCAGAATATAGGAAATATTAAAGCGCAGGACCTAGGCTTTAGGGAAAAATTAGGCACTAAGGAGTATAGGAAAAATTAAAGGTCGTCAAGGGTAAAAACTTAGGAAGAATTAAAATGGGGGCCGACCAAAAATATAAAGCATGTGCATTTAAAGGTTTTAAGTGGCCCAAAAAAGTAACTTTAAAATAGAACAAGGCCAGGGCATTACAAAGGGTTTTTTATGCAACGACTAGTTTTTCAAAAATTTGGACTAAGGGTTAATGATAGAGACCTAAAAACAACCGGAGAGACCAGAAGAAAAGGGCAAGAGCCATGAAAATTTTTCAAGGTGCTAACACCCTGAATTGTATCAAACTTCTTATTAGACAAAATCATATGCTTGACCACTGCATTTTCCAGATTTAATCTTTCTGCATAATCATAGAGATCATAATACTTATTCATTCTTGTAAAGTCTCCATCTTGAATGATCTACTCATTAACCTTCTCAACTCTAGCTTTCCAGGTTTTCATCTTAATAGAAGTGTCATCATCTTTGATTTCTGCAATTTTCCTTGCAACTCGAGGCACCAATGTTTTATGCCTCTTACTTGGTCCAGTAGCACTCTCTTTTACTCTTTTGCTAGGTGTGGAGGAGGTGGATCTAGTGGATATCCTTGCTTGTTGATCCTTCTTTGTTTCTTCCACTTTCACCTTAACTAATGTTTCCCCTTGTTGTGCTGCAATTGATGATTGAGGTGGAACAAAAAAAAATAAAATTTGTCCAATATCTCTGATTGTTGCTACTGTTTTCTTGGCTACCAAGAATTCATGCTCATTTATCCCTATATCTTTTAGAATTTTCTTGATAGTACTCTCAACTCTTTTCTTTGACTGCTTCTCTTCAAGTAAGGTCTTTGCAGAGTTGAAGTTCTCCTCAAAGGTTCGAAACCTGTTACAGTGAGTACCAATCTTGCACTTAAGTAACCTGCTCACATACTCTTATGTCTCAACCTTAGATATCTCATAGCCAAGAGGGTCTATGAACTCTATTCTAGGTTCTACTTCTTCAATGTAAGTAAAATCAGTATCAACCATGAAACATATCTTATTTTTATACTTCTCCACAAGAGATTGTGGGATCCTTGATTTGCTTGACACTAAATTTTGAAATGTCTTAATTACCAACACTACACTCTCATTCACTTTATCAATAACATGCCTCTTATATACTAGGTTAATCCTTTCCATTGTAGTTTGGCCATCATTCCAGTCATTTCCAATGGTGTAAGGAAATCTTCTCAATAGATGAAAAAACATATAAGTGATTAAGGATGAGAATCTAAACTGTGTATACTTAGTCTTCTTAATCTTTTCCAAATTCTCAAACAGTTGAATTCTCAGAATCTCACACATATTAACTTGTACTTTATCAACACACATCAGATAAGCTGCATGTATCATTCCAGCTGCCATGTCATCCTCTCTTGTGTTTGCACAAAACTTAGTGGTTAGGATCTTGCACAAGTATCTGACATCATCTTGTTGAATCTTACTAATCACAATTCCTCTATCATTATAGGATGAATTTGTGTTGTCTATGACTATTTTTCTCATGTTCTTCTCATTTAAAGGAATGGCTCCAGTTTTAGATAGTCTAATAACTTCATGAATCAAATCAGTTGTGATATCTATCACTCTATCTTCTAACCAAAACTTTCCATTATGAATTATGCTTAGGATTATCTTAGTACATTCTTCATTATCGAATTCATACTATAATGCATACTTAATGATCTCATTATCTTTCAAATGTTCAAATCCTTCTCTTAATGACATGTCTTGATTATAGATCTTCTGATATTCCTTGGTGAAATCACTATCACTGATAGTCTATAGTTTGTATCCAAGATAACTTCTAACATTCTCTAGATGTAAAACTCTGTCTGGTACGGATGATAAAGCTAACCTAGGATCATCTTCCAAGGGTTCTACTGGTTCCCTTTTCAACTTAGGTTTATTTTTATCTCTGACATTGTGAATCAAAGAAACATCCATGATTTCCTCTAATTCCTTAACTGATTTAAAGATTTGCCAAGTAAAATACCTCGATTTTGCGATTTAGGGCTTGCATAGATTCGACACAAAATTCTTCACCAAATCCTTGCAAAATGCTTCCAATCATTGCTCTTTGATGTCCTTTAAACTTGAATTCACTTTGATGATCAAATAATACTGATCATGACCTTTTATTAATTCAATCTCACTTAGATCTAACATCACATTCAATTATTTTTCCGCTTCTTTCCAAAAAGTTGATTATGTTAACTTGCAAAATTTAAAACTCCTTGCAATCTCACAAAACATAATATTTTTCTTTGCGCTCTTAACCATAGCATTAGAACATCATATACTACCTTGTATTAATTGCACAAGACTCAATTCATGATATATCTACTTCTACACTAATCTAAGTTCCTATTCTATTGTAATTTTCATAAATTAAGTACTTTGAGATGGGTCAGGTAAATATTCATTCTTACCTTTTAATACTTCACCTTCCTGAATGCCTTCAGTACTGAATGTGTCTCCTTAATCTGTTCCTTTAACAAACTTCACTTCATTTGAATTACTACAACATCCTTTTTTACTGTTACTTGCATCTTCATTTCTTCTTGCATGACTTCTAGGGTTAGGGTTAGGATGAAAAACTCTATTACTCATTCTGCAAAACCTTGTTGCATGTCCAATCTTGTTTCATATCTGACAAACTATTCCATTGTTTCCATATCTTGGTCCAAGCCGATTGATCTGTCATCTGCAATTTCGAGCAATGTGTCCAACCTTGTTGCATCTATAACAGACTACTCCATTTCTTCTCTTCATAGCTTCAGTAGGTTTCTTATCTGCATTGTTAGTATTCCTAAACATTCTACTAGTATTATTATTCTCAATAAATTTAGGTTTCATGCATTCAATAGCTCTATGTCCAAAACCATGACAATTATAACAATAACCATTAAGAGGTTTGAATTGCTTACCTATGCAATCTCTCTTCATATGACCAATAGTATTACAAGAAAAACATTTACCTTTGAATTCTCTTTGCATACCTTTGGGTGATTCCTCTTTCTTACGTGATTCTTCTTCCTTAGGTGTATGTTCAAATTTTTTAGTCTCATCAGACTTCTTCTCATCTATACTTTAAGATATTTTCAGATCTAGTTCCTTGCTTTCCTCATTTTCTTTAAAAGTGTTGAATCCAAGACCAGTTTTATCATAGAATGGTTTTTGATAAGATATTTGTTCATCAATCTTTTCACTAGTTGAATATATCCTTTCAAGTTGTTCCTTAGATTAAGTCAGTTCTCCTTTCACTATTGCATTGTATTTCTCAAGTTTAGCATACTACAAATTGACTTTCTCAAGTTTAGCATACTACAAATTGACTTTCTCAAGTTTAGATGTTACTTTACCAAGTTTAGATTTTAGTCCTTCATTTTTAGTCTTTAGACTTTCATTCTTAGATTTCAGATTTGCTTCATTCTTGCTATTTCCATCTTTCAGACTTAGCTTAGATTTTCTATCTTTAGTTCATGTTTAAGGATCTCATTTTCTTTTTCTAAATTGTCATCATAATCTTCAATGTGAATTTTGGATTCCTTTTCAGATTTAAGATCTTCCAACTTGTTTTTCAGTTTCTCAATTAGGTTCTTTGCATCATCATATTTTCTTTTTAGAATATCTCTTTCATTAGTAAGCATATCAATTTGTTCAAGAGCTTCTTCAAGATTCTTCTTTAGTTGATCCATATCCATAGAGATCTTACTCAAGCTGCTAGGCTTTCCTTGAATGATTCTTTTTTGAGTAACTAAGCCCTGATACCAATTGTTAGAAATAGGGAATACTGAGAGGGGGGGGGGGGGGTCGGGGTGAATCAGTATTCTACAAACTTTTAATTTTGCCCAATTATGGATATAAAAGATTATCTTAACACATGCATAACATAAGAATCTAAACAAAATGCATAGCAATAAAACTAAAGAACTCATAACACATTATTTGTTCTCGAGGAAACCCTGGCCAAGGGAAAACCCTGGTGGGGATGGTACCCACAAAGATCCACTAATCAAAAGTATCATGTTAAGGATGTTTACCCTGTTAGGAGTCTATTCCATGCATATAGTGTCTCAATCCTAATTAAGGGACTATAGGCCTTGTTAGAAGCCCCAACCATGTTAGGAGTTGGCAGTACAAAATGTGATTACCAGATGAGCCCACTGCCCAAACAAGTAATGTACAATATTTACTGATTACAAAAGTAGGTCAAGGTACATAACCTTATACTTCTTTTATCAATATCTCTTCACTTCTCTTTCACTATCACTATTACATATACATCATATATCTCACATCATATCACTTCTTGATCATTGATTTACTTCTTACAATTTACAATTACATTTATACAAGTTATTAAGGCTAATAACTTTTCAGTCGGCTATTATATTAAAAAATAACTTTACCCAAGGCTTAAAATATAGGATGTAGTCCCTTTATGTTATTAAGTCATTATTTTGATAAAGAAAATAATCCCTTAACTCTTTATCAATTATGTCTTCATATTCTGTCTTGTCGGCTTAACACTATCTTTAGAAAAACTATCATTACTTCTTCCGTACATGTTGTACTGACTTGCGCTCTGAGATGAGTCTTTGATAGTCACTATAGAGTCTACATTCAAGTGTACAAGTGCTAAACTTACTCCAGTCAACATCACAAAGAAAAATTGTCTTTAGGTTCACTGGTAAAAACACACTGTCTCATACCTAGACAATTTCTCATTGGGCTCTGACATACTAGCTCTCTGACCTATGCGATCTTCATGTAGATCATATGTTTCCATAATAACAACATCTATGTAACCAACTGAGCCAAATTTTCAACATTTTCACCCATTTCCATGTATTATTTACTATTACTGCATCTTTAGGGATTGTGGCCATCATTAATCATTTTATATCCCACTTTTTTTGCATAGTTCTATATGTTTGGGAACAAAAAGTAATTGGCATAAATTTGTAAAAAATTATCCATGTAGCTATTATCTGCAATTGTCAGCCCCACTATCTTTGGGTTGTTTGAAGGTACATTCCTCTCTTGCTATCACATTTGTCTATTTCATCTTCTTTCATAGGAGACTGAACCCATAAGTTGTGGGGGGTCCAATACTCAATATATTTTTACTTTACATATTATTGAAGGAATGTGTTTTCAGTTTACATATGCATGAAGGATTATTATTTTAATTGTCAATAATAATATTCTTTCTTGATAAAGAGTTCTTGTTGATTCAAGTAGTGCACTATTTAACATAGGAAAGAGGTATTTATTTTTATCTTACATATTATTGAAGGAATATGTTTTTAGTTTACATAGGAATGTAGAAATATTATTTAAGGAATGCATTTTTTAGTTTACAGAGTAATGTAGCACTATTACTCAAGGAATGCATTTTCAATTTAGTATTCCTAAATGTGTAAGGAATGTGTTCTTGCATCATGAAGATATCTTCACCATATAATAATAGTAGTTTTCATAATTTAGAAAGTATTGTGTTATCAATTATCAATATTGCTATTCTTGAATCATCAAGACATGTTACTGATGGAAGAACTTTACCCTATCTATACCCCCAATCCTTAATTTTTTTAAATTTTTCTTTGACTAGTTGGCAACCAAAAATAAAAATATATTCTACTGATTTATCCTTCATTCTATCATCTAGGTTATGTTAAATGATGCACAAACCATTTCTACCATCATTTTGTATCCCATCTTTCATCTCTTTCAATTGTGGTGTATAGTCCATTTACAATATAGATAATATTCCTTTATAAATATGTAAATAAAAAAACATTCATTTTTTTGTGAATTATGTTGCACAGTCTATTTACAATTAAAAATACATTCGTTCATGCCAAGTGAAAACACAATGTAAATTGAACACATGCCTTTTTTGTGAATGTGCTACATAATCCATTTATAATTTCAAAGATAATCCTTCATGATTATATAAATTGAAAATACATTCCTTTTTGGTTTGGGCTTTGTGCTTATTTAGATAGAAATGTTTAACTTGTAGTGTTGCTTGTGTCTGAGGTGACAAACCACATAAACAAGGGAACTGGTGGTGTGTGATGTTAATAGAGTAGGTGATTAACAATTCTAAATAAATTCATTGATATCAATAGGACTTTGTGCTTCATTATCCACTTAAAATTGTAAACACATCCCTTCATGGAAAAGTAAACTAAAAAAACATTCATTTTTTGGAACTTTGTTACATAGTTCAATAATAATTGTAACTACAGTCCCGTATTTTAATATAAGTTGAAGAAAATTTTATTTTTTATTGGTGTTGTATAGACCATATTAAGCCTTCACAATAAAATGCTTCATGTCAATGTAAATTGAAGACAAATTAATTAGGGTGAACTATGCTCCATGGTCCATTGTGAACTAAAAATACTTTCCATTTTCAATGAAAATTATAGTCAACCCAAATTATTTCACAACCAAAAATATGTTCACATCTTTTGACAATCATCAAATTACATCATGAACTTTACATATTTATGTGAAAGAAACGCAAAATAAGCATAGTACCTATCAAAAGAAATTGTTAAGCATTGTATTTTGGGTGTTGTAATTGTGAGAATGAAACCATCCAAATGTTATTCAAATAAAATAGGAAAATAACTAGTTGGAGAGGATTTCAATGCCACCTTTGTTGTTAAAGTCAATGACCAGATCATGACTAGATCATTGAGTAGTGCAAAGCCGCCTTTGGTGTTAAAGTCAATTACTACTGGGTTAACAACAAGTGGGTGGACCTAACTTCTTTGGATATCAATCTTCACCCTATTCAACACTCTCTTTTTTCTTCTTGCATCAATTTCAATTCTCATGACAAAGTCATCTTGGCTCTTCACCTGAGTGGTAACTTCAAAGTTTCTTCCCTTTTTGAAGAAAAGAGAATTGACCTCCCCTGGGTTAAAGATTGGACCAAAGGTCTTACTCCTAACATTGAGATTTTCTTTTAGATTGCTTTACTGAACAAAATTCTCACTATTGACAATCTTAAAAAAAGAGGGATGAACTTAACCAACTAGTGCTATCTTTGTAGAAATGATATGGAATATGTTAATCATATTTTTTGCATTATTGTTATGCTAGGGATGTTTGGAAGGAAATTATAAATTTCTAGGAAATTCAATGGGCTTTTCAAGAGAATCTTTCTCACAATTATTTAAGCTGGAGTAGCCCCTTCAAAGGAGAACATGTTTTCCTCCTCTGGCGGTATTCTTTCCCCCACATTTGTTGGGGCTTGTGGAAAGAAAGGAATGATAGAATCTTTAGAAATACAAGCACCACCTCTTGGGTCATTGGAAAATAAATTATCAAAAATATAATGGAAAATTTTATATCACATTTGGGCCCCTCTTCCAATCTCAACTTGGAGCATCCTGGTCATAATAGTAAAGTCAAAAAGGATAAGTTGAAGGAGAATGCCATATGGTTATCTCCTCCCAATGGCTAGATAAAGGCTAATTTTGATGGTGCTTCCCAAGGGAACCCAAGCAAGGCTGGTTGTGGGGGTGTCATTAGGGACTGTAATTGCAATATTATCAGTGCTCATGCTATTCCTCTTGGAATCACTTCTATCCATAAAGCTAAGATGGTTGGAGCCCATTATATGATCAAGATAGAAAAGGATATTGGTTGCAGGAACCTCTGGCTAGAAGGGGACTCCAGATATATTTCTAATATCCTCAACAAAAAAATGACCTTTCCTAGAACATATCTAACTTTCTTTTGGAAAGCAAAGAAGACCTCAATTTGTTTTTCAAAAAGTGTTTATTTCTCATAACTATCATTAGACAAATGCATTGGCCAATTGGATGGCCAACTTGGTAGTACAAAGTAATGAAATTGTCACATGGATTGACCAGCTAACCATGGATGATGATTTGAAAGCAAAGTCTAATTAGGAAAGAAACATATCTCGAGAAGGGAAAATCTGCATTTGATATGCTCCCAGCCTCCACTTATCAAATCATCACTACTTTCATTTATTGCTTTAAATGGAATGGTTTCTATGCTTGCATTGTTGTCAGGACTTCACATGGATTATGGGTGTTTTTTGGGTTTTTAAGAGGTAATACGCTGAACCTTTCCTGGGGTATTCTCTCAACTTTCTTTTCCTCATTTTCCAGAGCTTTGTTCTTTCTGTGAATATAGGACGGGAAACAAAGAAGTTGGAACCTGAGAAGTGTAATAACTAGAAAAAGAAGAAGGAAGTATGGCATCGGCTCGAGAAAGGGAAGGTGACCACCTATATTGAAAAACTTCATGGTTACAAACCTCATGTGATAGATAGATTCTATAAATAAAGGGATGGTAACAAGGTAACGCTCTATGGCAGAAAATTTATCCTTAATGCAAACTTCATTGCTAAGATTATGGGGTTGCCGAATGAAGGCATGAAATTTTAAAAACAAAAAAAAGGTTCAGAAGAGGCGGTTAAGTGTTTTCCTAAAGCTGACCAGGAGGATGCAAGATTGGTGAAGGCTGATAACTTCTATGACCTTGATCAAATTAAGGACATCTGGCAGGATGTTCTGACCTATGTGAATGTATTTCATTTTGGATGGTAGGGTTATTAGGGTTCATCAATTCCACTTTGTTTTTCTGAACCACTTCTGTTATAAGAAAATAATTTCCTTTTCTTTCTATTTGGTGAATTCTCTTCTATAAGGGCTTAAACCCCACAAGCAAAAGGATTCTAGACCTAGCCTCCATGAGGGTCTCATCCTTCTTATTACTGATTTCTATCAGGACAGTATCCATCCTCATTCTATCTCTAGTAGTAAATGGAAAAGGGAAGTGGAAGGCACACTCTGTATTAAGGATAATGATAATGGGTCATCAAAGAAAAACAAAAATAGCGGTAAGTGGGTTCTGGGTATGGAAATGGAATCAGAACGAAGCTCAGGTGATTTGGAGGAAGATTCTACTTCCCAAGGTGATGAAATGGCCCAAACTGCGAGTGACGGGTTATCTTCTAAAACCAATAATACCTCTCTCAGCTTGGATGATATCTTGGCCCAAGATTATCTGCAAACCTCCCCTAGTATGGTGATGAAGAAAGGTAAGCCCTCTTCTAATAAGGCTAAAGCCAAAGACAATGTTCCTTCCTCTTCCACTAAGCGTAAAAAAAAAATTAGGCATAATGCTAGTCTTGTGAATGGGGATATTGTCATTAAAGATGAAAGTAAAAATCTGGAGTATAATGATGTCTTGCAAGATACCAATGTCAATATGGAGAATAGTAAGAATGACAAAGATGGGTTAATCAACTTGATTACCCATTCTCTAGATACAAATTGTGTTGAGAAATCCCCTGTTAATGTTTCCCTCTTCCTTGATCCTATGTCAGCTAATGTTCCTCATGCTAAATGTAGTCAAGAAGATGAAAACCTTGCCACTAATATTGTGCCCAATACCCAAAATCAAGACCTCAAGGATATGCTAGAAAAAGAAAAGAATCAAGTGAATGTTTATACTATGGATGTTCAAGACTTGGAGGGAGATGATAATTGTCTAGAATTTCTAAATAAAGCCAAAGATAAAGCTAATCTTGGGATGTCTATGTACAACTCAATGCATAATGAGATTAAAAAATTACACTCTTTTGTTTCTTCCTTGCAGGATAAGACCCTTATAAGATGGATGAGGAAAGTAAGAAGCGGAGGGAGCTAGAGACTCTGGTTGGGAACATTCCAACTAAATAGATGTGAAATGGGATCACCTCAATGAATGAATAATGTTTGAATTTGAATAGGAGTATGACATAGTGGTGGAATATAGGACCTATACTCAATCAAATTCCCAAAAGGAAAGATCCAAATGGATTAATCAAAAATAAGTGATCAATGCACAAAAGAATCAAACAATGGAGAATATGAAGAAATGAGAAAATCCTATAATATACTATAAGAAGTATATACTTGAAATCTTAAATAAACAGAAGATAAATACTAACCTTAAAATAGGGCAGATTTTGAAAATGTTGATTTCTTATGTCTGTGCATAGTTTTGGGCAATTTTGCAACCTATTACAAACTAGAAATGTTGAGATAGAGAAAACCTAGAAAAATTTTGTCTTTCAGGAAGGAGGTTGTCCTTGACCCAGATAGCGGGGCCAGGTCTTACCCTAGGGCAAGATCCTACTCCCTATTGAAGGTCGTCCTTGACCCAAAACAACTCCAATGAAAAATTTGTTCATGGATCTCAGAAGTTTGTTGAAAAAGGTATTTAGATCTGAACTTCAATTCGTTGTCCTGTACCTGTACCTACAAAAAAAATGGTTTTTTTTTGTTGTTCGGATGAGGGATTTTCCTTGATCAAACCCCAATTTAGGAATTAACCTTGAAATTGAATTGAAATTGCAATATTTATAAACAAAGTAAATGGAACTATTCACCTGGCTTATGTTGAAGTCCTTTTGGAGGATTTGAATCCTTGAATCCACAAGTACGGATGGTCCAAATAAATCTAGAAATGAATTTAGGATGTCTCAAATCAATGGCACTAGATCTTCAACACCAATCTTGAATGGATCTTTGCATAGGAAGAGGCTTGGATGAATATGGATGGAGAAATCTTCAAGGGGGCTCCAAAGAGATTGAATCATTCAATAGCTAATAATGGATCTCCTTGATGAATGCTTGAATGCTTGAATTCTTTCCTTATTGCTTACTTGATTGCAAATGCTGATGAAAATCAGATGTGAATTGATGGTGAAAACTTCATGGAGAAAATGAGAGAGAAATGCTTCCTTTTATAGTGATCTAGGGCACAAACTTCTAGAGAGGCCAACATTGGAGAATTAAATCCCAATTAATCTTAACCTCTAGAAATGGACCTAGATTAAATGAAATTTAAGGATTTACCATTTTGAAACCCAAAATGGCCGACTTGGAAAAGGGAAAAAAGAAACTTTCAGAAGCCCAAAATCTTGTAACTCCTGGAATCTAAAAATTGGACCTGGGGTCAGGGATGAGGTAGACTCCACCCTAGGTCAGGGTCAAGGTTGTCCCTGACCTAGGTCAGGGTCTAGGTCATCCTTGACCCTACCAGGTCATCTTTGACCCTGACATTCAAAAACTCCAGATTCTCAGAGAAAACTGCAAAAAAAAGTTTAGAAATAAAGGGGAAAGAAGAAAAATAGGGGGGAAATAGCCAGATACATGCAAAGACTTGATCAAGGTTCTTAACTTGACCCTAGACCACTTACTCAGGGGGATAAACACTCTTAACATGGAAGTGCTTCCATTTTAAGAAGATACATTAAGCCCCCACTTTAGCAAGAGTATGGACTTGATGTAAACTCTTGGTAAAGGAGATCATAATGAAAAGATAATCTTATCATAATCAAATGGACAAAGGAAATCTCAACCCCCCAGGGACTCAATTCTTCATTAACTCTAAGATCATAATAAGAGAGAAATCTCTAGAGAGAGAGAGAGAGAGAGAGAGAGAGAGAGATTATATCACCCAATGAGAACTTATGTCCCATTGTGAACCACACAAGGAAACAATGTAACTAGAAAGATGGAATTGAACCATCTAGTGAATGTGGTTACTCACTAGTCAACCCATCAAGGATTCACCCATAGGAATATTCTATTCCATAAGAGTAAAACCAAAAAAAAAAGAGATCCAGTCTTAAGGACACATCCGACCTTAAGCGATCAAAAAATTGAAACAGGACGGATCAAGAGATCCTAAAATATAAATCCATGCTTTAAGGATTACTCACTAACCCAAAAAGGGAGAAAAGCTATCTTGAAAAATAATATGTGTATTGACAAGTGTGTGTGTGTGAAATAGGTGAGCAGAGCGTATGCCCCCACATTAAAGTCATTGCTAACACTTTAATAGGAGCAATGGATTTAACGGAAACATAAACAACTCCACTAATTACATTTCCACTATGAGATGCCTCTAGATGAAGACAACTCAAGGGAAATATCACATAAACATACAAAGAACATAGAAGGGATCTACCTTCCATGGGGTTAGTATGATCATAAGATTATATATATATATATATATATATATATATATATATATATATATATATATATATATATATATATATATATATATATATATATATATATATATATATATATATATATATATATATATATATATATATATATATATATATATATATATATATATATATATATATATATATATATATATATATATATATGATGTTATTGCAAATGAATTGACATCATTCCCCAAAGAAATTATAACTACAATCACAAAGGAGGAAAGATCACATAAGATATATGAAGAAGAATATTTTCGAACCATGACATGGAGACCAAAAATAATTAGTGCTATTACATCTCAAATCCAAGCAGATTACACAAGGAAACATTTACAAAAAATAGCACAGATACAACATAACATGAAACAACATATAGAAGAATATAGATACATATAGAGGAATTTTTACAATAGGCTCTATTCCTTTATCACCTTGCACCAATAGAGCAACAAGGGTCATATAAAAGAATCTAACATCATTTAGAAAACACATCATGGGAGAAGCATCGTACAATAGGAAAACACACAACAAAGCTACCATAAAGGAAAAGTCGATCAAGCATGTTGCCTACTCTCCCCATCTCATTCTATATCATTTAGGGAAGGTGGGTAACTCATAAGAGGGACTATATCCAACACAGTAGGAATGATAGCCAGTTCCAAACAAGGATCCGCTTGAGAATCACAATGTTTGACACTAGGTATAAGTATTAATTGTTATGAGAGCATATTAGGTAAATCAATGCCAATGTTAATAGTCTCATATTCATCATTAACATCATTAGTATCATTAGAGTATCTTCTTCATCTAGATTAATCAAAATAGGATATAATATATGAATGGAATCATCATATTAATGCATCTTAACATCATTATTAGCAACAAATTCTTCTAACACATCATGCATAGGTTTATCCGAAGAAGGTAAATATTTATTACGAATAGAATTATG
Organism: Chamaecyparis obtusa; assembly: GCA_027943335.1. NCBI lineage: Eukaryota > Viridiplantae > Streptophyta > Pinopsida > Cupressales > Cupressaceae > Chamaecyparis > Chamaecyparis obtusa. The sequence continues at coordinate 344,520 of BSBK01004799.1, read as the reverse complement.
AGCTTTAGCTTGAGCACAACATTTCTTATGACGTTCATTAGCAGATTGATCATGCTTTTCTTTACTTGAAATATGTTGAGAACTAGGAGGAATAATCACATGATCCTTCACATGTTCTTTAGTAAGATCAATAGGATTATCAATAGTCGGATGATCAATAATAGGACTATGATTAATAGATGTAGAAGTCATGGATAAAGGAGGTATAGAAGGTGTAGGCAAAAGACCATGATTAAGATCCATAAGAGGTACACTTAATTAAAGAATCTTACGATGCTTATAGGCTTGATATGAAGGGAAAAGATTATCAGGTTGAGAAGGACATGAATTAGGTAATGAAGGCCAAAAGAAATCAAGAGTAGCACAATATCAAGGCCTAGAGGTTGATATAAACTATGATTAACCATCTTCACTTCTTCATCATGAACAAATTTAAGACATTTATGGATAGGTGAAGCAAAAGTAGGCATGGCTTTTAACCATGACAAGCCAAGCTTAACTTGAAACTAATCAGAAGTAAGCACAACATCAAAGGTAGTGTTCACAATTTTACCACAAAGTTCAACTGGTAAGTTAATAGAACCAAATGATGGATAAAGAAAACCATTACAAGTTCGAATCCACACATTTGATGTATCATAAGAATCACTTTGAAAATTTTTCATAAAAGGATTTTCTTCAGTAATAACATTTACTAAGGATGTAGGATCAACAAGAAAACCGAGAGTAGGTATCTAAGAAATGCTAGCATAAATGTAAAGGGGACCGTCAGAAGCTTTAATAGTCGTAGAATCATCAAAGGTAATCAAAAGTTCCTGAGGTCTTTTATTCTTTGGTTGTTGTTGAGGTTTAGGTTGAGTTTTCAATTTAGGCTTAGGTTTTGGTTGAGGTTGAGATTGAACTTGAGATTGAAGCTGAGGTTGAGGTTGAGGTTGAGGTGGAGATAAAGATTTACCAACATGCTCCACTTTATTAACAATGTGATTGAGATCATCCATCTTTGAATCATACACAATTTCCATAGAATATGGTTGAGCAATGGTATTAGTATCATGCGTAGGTAAAGTATTCATATAGATTTGAAGGTTTTGATTAGGAGGAGAGACATATTTGTTTCCACTACCATCAAGGTTATCAATAGATAAGGCATTAGAATCAATTAAGTCTTGAATCTTATGTTTTAAAAAATAACACTTCTTAGTATCATGACCATTCTGTCGATGATATTGACAAAAAGCTTTAGGATCAAAGGATTTAGATGTAATCATAGCAGGTAAAAGAGGTAGAATAGGAGGTAAAGTAATCATATTAGCAGCTAACAACCTATTCATAATAGAATGTAAAGTTTCAGAAAGAGGAGTAAACGTATGATTTAATCAAAAAGAAGTGGATGCAGAAGTGGCATTGTGAGATGCAACAACTTGATCAATAATTGCATTCTCTTGTTTGTTTATCTTAACATAATTGTTGAATTTTTTAAATTTGTTTGGATTAGGAGCAAATTCACTTTTATCAACTAGAATAGGAGCCATTGGAGTGGTGCTCTCAAATTGACTCACTTGTAATTCATAATGATGAAGAGCTGCACAAAGTTGTTAAAAAGAGGTAAATTCAGTAAGCAGAATCTTATCTCTAATATCCTTTTGCAAATTTGAAATAAACATATGCTGAATATCAATATTAGGAACATGATAGGAAATATGAGCATGCAAATGAATCTACCATTAAATTCAATCAATTTTTCTTTAGCACTTTGTTTACAATGCATCAAATTAGTCAAAGACACTTGCAGGCCAATGTTGTTTTAAAATTGTTGAATAAAAGCATTGGCAAGTTGTGGAAATGAATCAATAGAATAAGGAGGCAAGGAACAATACCATTGTAAGGCCTTGTCATGAAAAGTTCTAGGAAAGAGTTTGGCCAAAATCCTATGGTCATGAGCATAATCACTACAAAGGATTTGAAATGTTTTAACATGATGCACAAGGTCTCCTTTACCATTATAATTCTCAAGATGAGACATATCAACTTACTGAGGAACAAGAGTACAAATAATGTCTGGGGACAAAGGAAATCCCATGTCACATGTAGGAACACTAAACTTGTTTTGAGTTAAAGAAGCAAGTTGTTGTTGTACAGATGACATAGTTTGAGCCAAACTAATGATTGTTGAATCATTAGAGGAAATAGGAGGAATAGAAACATTAGAAACACTAGGTAAAGTGTAAGAAGTTGTAGGAATGGAAGACACAACTGGAGGAACACTTGGAACTACAGTTGGAAGAGGATTGGAATAAGTAAAAGGAACATTATGATAAGAAGGTTGTGATGTAGGTAGGGATACATGAGGAAAACTGATAGGAACAAAGGGAACTATCATAGTCACCAAAGAAGGATTATAGGTAGGAACACTTGGTAAAAGATTAGAAGAAGGTTCTACAATAGTGATAGGAGGAATCAACCCTAAATCTTGAGCTTCTTGAGCTAAATGTTTAACATTTGAATGCACACGGTGAGTAATAACATGGAGAAGATTAACACCTTGATCACTATCACAAAGAACTTGTTAGAATAACTAAAAGGGGGGTGAATCAGTTATCCACAATCCCAATCACAAAATGAATATCCAAAACAATCTACTAAAACTTCTACAACTCAATAAACTAAAATAGTATTATGTCTGTGATTTTACCCATTACCAGTTAATAACATGTAATTATTACCGATAAAATACAATATGAAACATGCAAAGTATGATAACAAACAATCATCACAATCAACACATAACACAAGAGATTTAACATGGAAACCTTGTAAAGGGAAAAACCACCTGGGACCGGCAACCCAAAAATTATTCACTCTTTTGAAGTGAGGTCAGTGAAGACCCAACCATGTTAAAGGTTACAAACACACTATGAGGTGTGACCTTGTTAGAGGATTTTAGACCAACTATTATCATCTAACCAGCATTCAATATGGGGTTGATATGATAACAAATGTACACTCTATCAATGACATTACAAGACTTTCTAGTCCACTCTATTAAGAGATTTCTCTGTTTACAATGGTTAAAATATAACAACAGTTGATCTGATTACAACACAACTTCAATTGTAGATTATTAGATCTATGTTAAGCTCATTCAAATCCTCTGATCAATAATTCAATTCTATTTCAATCAATATTTAGTAAATTACTGTCGCTCGGTAATAGCTTTTTGATGCTCAGTAATCTCTATAGTTTGGTTCTCCTTAAAAAATCTAATCAAGCATGCATGAATCTTGTTTATGTGATATCTTCTATAGTCTCTTACTTCTGGCATGATTTCATCATGAAATGCTAGTCTCTTAAATAGACAAGTAAACCATTTTAATTCCATTCATCAAATTTTTCCACTTAATCTCCTTTGTTGCTTTCGCCGGTTAAACCTTCCTCAGCTAATGTGTTAGTAACACATTTTGTTTCAATCCATTAGATCTTCTTTGAATTATGTTAGTTGTCGATCTTCATAAAAAAAATTATCTTCATCTCTAATTTTGATGTACTTTATAGCTCATCAACTTCATCAACTAAACTAGTCATTTAGTTCTTTTCTTCTATTTGGTTAACAAAGAAATGTGTTGGTGAACATAGGCTCGATTTGTACTATGATCGGTATACACTACACTGTGTCAGTGTATACTATAATGGTTCTTTAACCAACAACACTGCTTTGTCCATTTTTCTCTATCCTTCATCATAGATGAATGCAACATAATCAAGTCAATAACATAAGGTCATAGACTCATCCATAAGTTACCTAATGTGTTTCTTATCCTTATTTGTCATATCCATCTTCCTCATGTAGATATATTTTGTTCTTCAACTCTTTTCTTCTTCTTCCATAGATGTTTGGGTATAGTAACTTACAAGATAAGTACTGTCAAAACTAGTTGACATCAATGACAACATATTATTGATTTAACCATATTACATATCTAATCAACAACTCAGTGATCTTAAATCACAGATCTTCAAGTTATAAAATGTATTCAAATCAGTTGTAGTTCATCAATCTCTCCCTTTGGCATTGATGGCAACACAAGCAATATGAAATATGCCATACACATACTAGACATGTATTCTACAACTCTATCAACAAATGTTGTAATGGTACAAGCTCTCCCTAGCTTAATATGTTTAATCACTACGTTACATAAAAACATTTGCAAGTGCAAACTAATTTCTACAGATTTGATCTTTTCAGCTCCCTTTTTTGTATCTCTATCCCTTTGTCTTTGGCTCCATATTCTTCATATTGATCTCTCTCCCTTTGACAATAATGCCAAAGAGAAATACAAACATACAACTCTGTAGTAGCCATGTAACTCTCTGTTGTCTAGTGCATTCTCTGTATCTCAGTATACTGTTATGAAAATCAGTTCTAGTACTTCAACTTTTCACAACCTTAGACATAAATTCAAAGTGTGAACTTTTCTACATCAACATGTATGATCTTCTAATAAGATTAGGCTGATGCAACCTCCAGATCACCTTAGTGACCGGTAGATAGGGGACAGACCCCAAGTCTAGTCCTCAAGTATTCATATGTATCCTTCAGTAGAGGCTTTGTAAATATGTCAGCAAGTTGTTCTTTTGATGTAACAAATCCTAGCTTAACTTGCTTCTCCTGTACTTGTTCCCTTAAGTAGTGATACTTAATTGATATATTCTTTGTTTTAGAGTGCATCACCAAATTCTTTGAAATATCAATAGCACTAGTGTTATCACAATATATAATCATTGGCTCAGTGATTACCTCATTCATTCCTTCTAACAGTTGCTTGATATATGCAATATTTAAATAGTTAGTAGTAGCAACAACATACTTTGCTTCAGTTGTAGACTGAGAAATGCAAGCTTGTTTCTTACTTGTCCATGTAACAACTCTTTCACCAAAGAAGAATGCTCCTCTGGTGTTACTCTTTCTATCATCCACATTCCCAGCCCAATCAGCATTGGTGTATACCTTCAGTTCAAAATTGCCTTTCTTAGGATACCACAGTCCATAATCGTCAGTTTTCTTTATCTTAAGATTCTATTTGTAGCAACCATGTGTGATTCTCTAGTGTTTGTAGAAAATCTAGAAACTATTCCAACAACATGTGCTATATCAGGTCAACTATGAACTACACATTAACTTACCAATCATTGATCAGTACAGTGTCTAATTTACCTCAGTAGTTCCATCTTCTTTAGTCAGTTTACATCCAATAGCCATCGGTGTTCCCACAGGTTTAGCATCTTCCATGCCAAATGTCTTCAAGGCTTCCTTTATATATTAAGATTGTGTGATGAATATACCATCATTTTGTTCAATCACTTGTAAGACTAGAAAGAACTTAATCTCTCCAAACATAGACATTTCAAATTCACTTTTCATTTCATTAGAAAATGACTTATAGATTTCATCTCTTCCTCCAAATATTATGTCATGCATAAATATCTCAGCAATCAATATAGTATCATCATAATTTACTTCCATGTACAAATTACTATTCTCACTTGTTCTATCAAATCCAATACTCAACAAATAGTTATGTAGCCTCTCATACTAGGCTCTTGGTGCTTTCTTTAAACCATATAAAGATTTATGTAATCTACATACCATATCTTTGTTTTCTAGATCAACGAACCCTTCAAGTTGTTCTATGTAGACTTCTTCTTCAAGTATCCCATTCAGAAAAGATGATTTGACATCCATTTGGTAAACTTTGAACTTTTTGTGAGAAACATATGCAAGTAACATTCTGACTCCTTCTAATCTAGCAATAGGTGCAAATGTTTCACCATAATCTATTCCTTCCTCCTTTGCATATCCCTTGCATACTAACCTAGCTTTGTTCCTTGTTACCTCTCCATTCTCAATAAGCTTGTTTTTGAATATCCACTTAGTACCGATAACATTCTTATCCTTAGGTCTAGGTATTAAACTCCAAGTTTTTTTCTTCTCTATCTATTCTATTTCCTCTTTCATTGCATTAAACCATTTATCATTTTCTAATGCAACTTTTATATTTTTTGGTTCATATTCACAAACTAGACATGTACCTTGTCTTGTTTTACTTCTTGTTTGCATGCCAGCTTGTCTGTTTCCAATGATTTGTGTCTCAGGATGATGTCTTCTGATAAATTTCACTAGTATCCAATCTCTTCTTTCTTGTTCATCTTGTGCAGGTTCATTTTCTTTCTCAGTGGGTGCTTCATGCTCGTTGGTTTCTTTTTCTTGTTCCTCGGTATTGTTTTCCTATGGACCGGTTGTCACTGTCTGCTACGTTGATAGGTACTCTAGTTGTTCAATGTAATTGAATCTACTATAGTCTTCTGGTTCTTTTGTGCATTCCTCTGCATTCTTATCATCAAACTCATCAACTCAAATATTTGTACTTTCAATCATTTTATTAGTTACTTTTTTAAGACACTTGTATGCTTTACTTTTATTGGAATATCCTAGAAATATCCCTTCATCACCTTTTGAGTCAAACTTCCCATTTCTTTCATCTTTCAGAATAAAGCATTTACTTCCAAAAATCCTAAAATAACTTACAGTGGGTTTGTGACCAAACCATAACTCATAGGGTGTCTTTTTAGTGTCCTTCTTCGTTGTACTTGGTTCAGAACATAAATAGCTATGCTGACAACTTCTCTCTAGTATGTCTGAGTAACATTCTTTTGTAACATCAGTGTCCTTGCATAGTCAACGATTGACCTATTCCTCCTTTCAACTATTCCATTTTTTTGTGGTGTCCTCAGTGCAAAGACCTATCTTTTAATACCATGCTCATTACAAAAGTTAGTAAATTCATCAAAAATAAATTCACCACCTCAGTCAGATCTTAAGAATTTCAATTCTTTACCAATCTCTTTCTCAACTTTTTCTTTATACCACTTGAACATCTTAAATGCCTCTAATTTTTCCTTCAAGAACATGACTGTCATTAATGTAGTATAATCACCAACAAAAAGAATAAATTATCTATCTCCGTAGTAACTTTGAGTTCTCATAGGACCACATAGGTTGGTATGCACTAACTCAAGTAATTTCTTTGTTGAAAAGTATTTTCTTTTGAAACTAGATTTTGTCATTTTACCTTTCTAACATTCATGACACATAACATGATCAGCCTTAGATAAGTTAGGTAGACCTCTAACCATTTTCTTTTTATTGATCTTAATCATGTTATCAAAATTTACATGACATAACCTCTTATGCCACAACCATGCGTCTTCATCTTTCATCATTAAACAAGAAGACTGATCATTATTAAGATAAAACAAATTACCTCTCAACTGTGTTCCAAATCCAATAAGTCTTCCTCCATCATCATATATCTTCACTTTCTTTCTCTCAAAAGCAACTTGGTGGCCTGAATTGTTCAGCTATGCCACACTTAGCAAATTATAGTTTAGACCTTTTACCCAATAAGCATTATCACATCTAATTTTATCATTTATCATCAGGGATCCTTTTCCTCTAACCATATAGGGTGCATCATTACCCATTCTAATAGATCCTCCATTATGTTCTTCAAGATGATCAAATTTCTCTTCATCAAAAGTCATGTGATGTGTACAACCACTATCTATAATCCATGTATCATTCTTATTAACCTTAGAGATAAGTGTTGTCTCTACATACCTCTCATCTTCTTCTAACTCATCCTTCATTGCAACAAATACTACCTCCACATATTCATCAGTGTCGGTATCAGTGACATCTTCTTCTCTAATGTAGCACATCTTCTTACCTTTATCATTATTATCTCGGTTGTCTCTATTGTAGTATCAGTAACTTTGGTTGCCTCTTCTCCCATAGCTTCCTTCACCATATCGGTCTTTGTTTTTTCCATCATCTTTCCTATGTGGACATCTAGCAGCAATATGACCAACCTCTTTACAATTAAAGCATGCTAAAGGTAATTTACCTCTATACCTTCCTTTACCTTTAGGTAACCTTATAGCCATAAGAGCTTCAAGTTCATCAAGCTCATCATCAGTATTGCTATCACTATCATCATTCTTATTTCTGCTACTAGACTTACCAATCTTCAGAGAAGACATAAAAGAAAATTCAACAAACAGTACAGCACTATTGTCAAAGTTATTCAGTTCAAAGGTTGTAAGCTTACCAATTAGATTATCAAGATTAAGGTTGTTACCAGATGCAGACCTTGTTTCATGAATTGCAGATATTTTGATTGCATAAATTGGAAATAAGGTTATGAGAACTTTTCTTACCACTGTCTCTTCATCAATAACACCATCAAATGCTCTAATAGCATGTACTACTTCTTTCATTCTATTTATATATTGCACAATATTTTCACCTTCCTTCATCTTCATGTCATCGAGTCTTCCCCTTAAGCTTTCAGCTCTGGCCCTTTTGACATTCATGTCACCACTATAAACTTGAGCAAGTTTATCCCACATGCCTTTAGCATTAGTGCAATTTTTAATATCTTCAAATTCGGCATTGGTATAGGTAGCAACAATCTCCATCATAGTAACATTATGTTCATGCCTATCTCTCAGTTGATCAAGGGTCAAGGGACCAGTGGGCAGTGCAATGTAGCCATTCTCCATTAGTGTCATGGCAGAATTCCCAATTCCAAATATGTGCAGCTTCATTCAGCTTTGACATACTGTGAAGTTATCTTTGTTCATCTTTGGCACTTCCCTCTTATACATTTTGAAATCTTTGTGCTGAAGTCCTTAAAAATATGTTCCAAGCAACCAACGCTCTAATACTAATAGTTAGAATAACTGAGAGGGGGGTGAATCAGTTATCCATAGTCCCAATCACAAAATGTAAATCCAAAACAATTTACTAAAACTTCTATAGCTCAGTAAACTAAAATAGTATTATGTCTATGCTTTTATCGATTACTAGTTAATAACATGTAATGATTACCGATCAAATCCAATATGCAACATGCAAAGTATGATAAAAAACAATCATCACAATCAACACATAACACAAGAGATTAACGTGGAAACCCTATGAAGGGAAAAACCACCTGGGACCGACAACCCAAAAAATTGTTCACTCTTTTGAAGTGAGGTCAGTGAAGGCCCAACCCTATTAAAGGTTACAAACACACTGTGAGGTGTGACCTTGTTAGAGGATTTTAGACCAACCATTATCGTCCAACCAACATTCACTATAGGGTTGACAGGATAACAAATGTACACTCTATGAATGACATTAAAAGACTTTCTAGTCCACTTTGTTTAGAGATTTCTCTATTTACAATGGTTAAAATGTAACAGTAGTTGATCTGATTACAACACAACTTCAATTGTAGATTATCAGATCTATTTTAAGCTCATTCAAATCCTATAATCAATAATTCAATTCTATTTCAATCAATATTCAGTAACTTACTGTCACTCAGTAATAGCATTTTGACACTCGGTAATCTTTGTAGTTTGGTTCTTCTTAACCAGTCTGATCAAGCATGCATGAAGCTTGTTCATGTGATATCTTCTATAGTCTCCTTCTTCCAACATGATTTCATCATGAAATAATAGTCTCTTAAATAGATGAGTAAACCATTTTAATTCCATCCATCAGATTTTTCCGCTTAATCTCCTTTATTAATTTTGTCGCTTAAACCTTCCTTGGCTGATGTGTCAATAACACATTTTGTTTCAATCCACTAGATCTTCTTTGAATTATGTTAGCTATCAATCTTTGTAACAAACATTATCTTCATCTCTGATTTTGATGTTCTTTATAGCTCATCAACTTCATTGGCTAAACTAGTCATTTAGTTCTTTTCTTCTACTCGATTAACAAATAAATGTGTCAGTGAATATAGGCTCAGTTTTTGCTATGATCGATATACACTACATTGCATCTGTGTATATTGTAATGGTTCTTTAACCGACAACACTACTTTGTGCATTTTTATCTATCCTTCATCATAGATGAATGTAACATAATCAAGTGAATAACATAAGCTCATAGACTCATCCATAAGTTACCTAATGTGTTCCTTATCCTTATCTATCATATCCATCTTCCTCATGTAGATATATTATGTTCTTCATCTCTTTTCTTCTTCTTCTATACATGGTTGGGTATAGTAACTTACAAGATAAGTACAATCAAAACTAGTTGACATCAATGACAACATATTACTAATTTAACCATCTTACATATCTAATCAGCAACTCAGTGATCTTAAATCACAGATCTTCAAGTTATACAATGTATTCAAATGAGTTGTAGTTCATTAGAACTTTCTTAAGAGCCTCTATAGCTTGAATATAATCTTGATTATGGTTTCCTTGAATAATCAAATTACCCATTTTATCAAGTTCAATTGAGAGTTTCTGGACTTGTTTAGGAGGAACTCTTAAAGCATCATCCTCATCATGAGATGAGTGAGAAGAGTTTTGCTCCATAATAGGATTAGAATCATGAAGAATCAAATTATCATCTAGGATCCTAAGGAAAGGATCAGAAGACTTGGGATCAAAGGTAGCCATAAGTCTATGACTTCGTCTAAAAAAAATATTATAAGTAGGACTAGAAGTAGTAAAGCTCGTAAACCAATGCAATGCAAATGAACTAGTCTAAGAACACAAAGCATGAATATTTTTGTATTTTGAAACAAATTTTGCATTTTTTTGGTATTTTTGAAATATAATTACCATGCAAGATTTAACACAAAGGGAAAATATAACATCAATAGGATAATATAAAAGGAAATCTAACAACAAAAAATACAATAGGGCATCTAATTCCACAAAAGAAAGGAGAGTAAGTATGTCGGGTTCACCAAAATGAATAATTATGAAATGGGATCACCTTAATGATTGAATGATGTTTGAATTTGAATAGGAGTATGACATAGGGGTGGAATATAGGACCTATTCTCAATCAAATTCCCAAAAGGAAAGATCCAAATGGATTATTCACAAAGAAGTGATCAATGCACAAAAGAATCAAACAATGGAGAATATGAAGAAAGGGGAAAATCCTATAATCTACTATAAGAAGTATATACTTGAAATCTGAAATAAATAGAAGACAAATACTAACCTTAAAATAGGGAAGATTTGGAAAATGTTGATTTCAGATGTCTATGCATAGTTTCGGGCAATTCTGCAACCTATTTCAGATTAGAAATACCAAGATAGAGAAAACCCAGAAAACTTTTGTCTTTCGAAAAGCGGGTCATTCTTGACCCAAATAGCGGGGAAAGGTCTTACCCTAGCGAAGGATCCTACCCCATACTAAAGGTCATCCTTGACCCAAAATAGCTCTGATGGAAAAATTTTTTGCAGATCTTAGAAGTTCATCGAAAAGGGTATTCAGATCTGCACTTCAATTCATTGTCTTATACCTGTACCTACAAGAAAAATGGCTTTTTTTTTTTTTGGATGGGGGGTTTGCCTTGGTCAAACCCCAATTTAGGAATTAACCTTCAAAATTGAATTGAAATTGCAATATGTATAAACAAAGTAACTAGAACTATTCACCTTGCTTATGTTGAAGTCCTTGTGGATGATTCAAATCCTTGAGTCCACAAGTAGGGATGCTCCAAATGAATGTAGAAATTAATGTAGGATGTCTCAAATCAATGGCACTAAATCTTCAACACCAATCCTGAATGGATCTTTTCATAGGAAGTGGGTTGGATGAATATGGATGGAGAAATCTTCAAGGGGGCTCCAAAGAGATTGAATCCTTCAATAGCTAACAATGGATCTCCTTGATGAATGCTTAAATGCTTGAATGCTTGAATGTTTTAATGCTTTCCTTCTTTCTTGCTTGATGGAAAATGCTCATGAAAATTGGATGTGAATTGATGGCTAAAACTTGATGGAGAAAATGAGAGAGAAAGGCTTCCTTTTATAGTGATCTAGGGCACAAACTTCTAGATAGGCCGACATTGTAGAATTAAATCCCAATTAATCTTAATCCTTAGAAATTCACCTAGATTAAATGAAATTTAAGGATTTACCATTTTGAAACCTAAAACGGCCGACCGGGATGTGGGAAAAAAAAACTTTCCGAAGCCCGACATCCCGTAACTCCTAGAATCTAAAAATTGGACCTGGGGTCAGGGATGAGGTAGAATCCACCCTAGGTGAGGGTCGAGGTTATCCCTAACCTAGGTCGGGGTCTAGGTTGTCCTTGACCCTACCATGTTGTCTTTGACCCTGATAGTTAGAAACTCTAGATTCTCAGAGAAAACTATTAGAAAAAGGATGGAAATAAAGGGGAGAGAAGGAGAATAGGGGTCAAATAGCCAACACATGAAAAGACTCAATCAAGGTTCTTAACATGACCCTAGACCACTTACTCATAGGGCTAAAGGCTCTTAACATGGAATTACTTCTATTTTAAGATGATACACCAACTAAACTTTACAATTATGAATCCACCCTTAGAAAATTTATTAAAGATAGGAAGGAGGGCATGCAAGTTGTTTCTTCATCCATCCTAGCTACTACTGCTTCTATTGGAAAATCTTATCCTGATGAAGCTACTTCGATCGGACATGCTCCGCTATTGGCTAGTGGTCTGAGCAGAAGAAACAGACAAAGCACTAAGAAAGTAGATCTCCAGCTAACTGCCAAGAATATTCAAGATTCTCTCAAAGAGGTTGTTGTTGTAGGAACTTCTATTACTAGTGTTATTAAAGATCTGGTATAATTAGTTGTTTCTTTCTACTATGTTTAGTTCTCTCTGGATTTTTCTGGACTTTTGGCCTTGTTCTTTGTATGAATCATGTTGGTTTCTAGTACCTGTAAAACAAGCTTGACTTGGTTGCTGGTCCCCATAAAACTATCCTTCAAATTCTTTTTTGATAATTTGGGTTGCTGGTCCATGTACAACTAGTTCCTGACTTTGTTTTTTTGTTTGGGGTTTCGGGTCCCCTTCAAAACTATTTTTACTTAATCGAAACTAGTTGGAGAGGAGGGAGATACCCTTGAGGGATCAAGGAGAACCATGTTTTTCTCCTTTTTTCTACATTTTATAATACAAAGTGTACTTTGAAATGTGTTTCCATTACTACTGGTGGTAGAAAATGTGGGATCCCCCCGTGCTATTTATGCCTAGGAGGAAACATGAGATATGGTGAAGAAGGTGAACAATCAAAAGATAGATAATAATTGGAGATGATTATGTTCATCATCTCCTGTAGAGTGAAATAGTCTCCAATCCTCCTTTCCTCTTTCTTGCATTGTTTTGCTTCCTTCTCTCACTTCTCTCTTTCCTCCTTTTCCTTCTTCTGTTCTTTCAACCATGTCTTTTCCTTATGCATCATTTCCTTTTCTTTTCTCTCCTTATACCTCATTCCCTTTGTAAAAAAATGCAATATTTGTATCTCTCATTTTATCATTCTTTCTTTTTATACCTTCCTAAATTTATTTCTTCCAAAGGTAATATGACATCATCTCCTTCATGTACTCATCACAAATTAATAATTAATGATGATGTGAATTGGCTTCTTCAAGTATTTTCATAAGGAATAATGTTGCTATGAATTAGGTGTCTCACCCAGGTGTGACATAAACCTTTCTTCTTCTATAACATCACCTTCATATGTGTGTTGTGTGTATTCTACATCAATCCAATTTTTTGATATACCACTATTAGTACGGTAAGGCACACATTATACTATTATAGTGGTTGGTGGTGTTCAGAAAATAAAATTTTCATCTCCATCATCACCTTGTTAGTTGACACCTCAATTGATATCTTTGTTGATGCAAACTGGGCAGTCGGAAGCCTGAAACAATGAGTAATTGGTAAGAATTGGGTACCAAGTACACCAAAGTATGGAGGTCAAGTTCCCTACAAATATCCCAAGTGTAGAATGAACAAGAAATGAGGTTATCACAACCCCAAGACCCAAGGGTAACCTAATCACTAGGTTTCACAAGTTCTAGACACCAATAACCAAGGGTTACTAAGGAGTTTCCTTAACCCAATAAGCAACCAAACCCCATGAAATGACTCAAAAGACTAAGGGTAGCATATAATCACTATTCTAGCCTATTTAGGTCTTATTTTTTTAGTTCCAATGGTTCTTCCACTTACAAGAAACCCTTACTTACTAGTTGCTTCACAAACCAAAAACTAGGCTTGTAGCCTTTCCTAGAAGGAATTTTGATCATAAGTCAACATAATTCCATATGAGTGATGAAATAGGTTGGAGATTTTGACACCCTTTTTTGCTTTACAAAACATATACAAACACCAAGATGTGAAGTCCAATGAATGAGACTAAAACATCTAAACTACACCAGGCTATCAGGCCTAATTAGGACTTCCAATTACACTATGGGTGCTCTTTCTCCCAAGCCAATGCTTGAACCAATTGTGAGAGAATGTGAGGACATGAAAAAGAACTTAGAATCCAGATTTTGGAGCCTTGATGAATCCCCAACTGAGAGTTATGATGACTGTTCTAAGTCACTGACTCGTGCACAAATAGAGATGTACGCCTAGGGCATAACATCAAATCCACTCCTCTCCAAATCCACACTTCTAACCTATAGAATATGAAAATAAATTGACAAAGGTTGAATTCTACCAAGGGGCATCAATTTTCCATGATGGAATCGGTCCAAACAACCAAGCCCTATTGGAAACCCTAGTTTTAAGCCTTCAATCTATGCAGTCTCACTAAAAACTAGATATCTTACAAATTAGGAAAGATTAGAACATGAGACCAGTTGAAAATGAAATTAGCTTAAAGGATCCAACTTTTGGTTTCACAATTTCATGCCCTCCTATATGTACCCACCTGTACACTTCAATTCTCCTCAGAATTTGTAGAGAAATGTTGATATTTTATTGATTCAAATTGCCAAATTACCCATTCTTACCTTCCACCCACCTGAAATGGATTATGAAGGCTTCCCCCATCAGTTACAACTGAATTTAAAACCATATGACCATTGGGGGCTTTGGTTACAACTTTTGGCAACAGTTGTCAAAGTTGTTAAGCAACTTTTACAACATTTTTGCAATTTTTGCATCTAGGGGACCAAACTTGGTCTAGACCTAATCTATTGATCCAACATGGATCTAAAGAATTAAAAGCATGAAAATAATAGAAATCCTAAGTTTCTAGGACTTTTAACCACCTTTTACCATAGTTGACCAATGGCTTATAGTTATGCCAATCTTGGAACTAGGTCTTACAACTTGGTCTATATGCCTAGATGGAAGATCTATCCTAACTAGATGTCCTTAGGAATTTGATGAAGATTATTTGTTAAGTTTATGGTGGGTGCTCCTACACCATACTCCCCTTGATTTTTAAAACTCAAGTTCCTACTTGAGGTTAACTATTCCACTGAAGTCCCATGTTGTTTGATTTGGTCTTCAGTCAGCCAAGTTGCATCTATGTTGGGGAGTCCTTTCCATTTCACTAAATGCTACATATACTTCTTGGTTTTGGTCTGATTTAGTAACATGGTGTCCAATATTTCTTCCAACTCTACTAGTTTTCTTTGAGGAAGGTTTCTGACATAGTCTTCATCATTGATGTTTGTTTCCTCACCTTGCTAATTCATTGAATCTGTTGTGACTTTGTAGAGGGTGAGGTCTACAACATTGAATATTGGAGAGATTTGTAAGGTTGGGGGAAGAGAAATCTCATAAGCATTCTCACCCATTTTATTGAGTATACTAAAGGGTCCTACTTTCTTCATATGAAGTTTAGAGTATCTACCCCTAGCTAGTCTGTCTTTCCTCAAAAATGCCCAAACCTTGTCTCCCACTTTAAAGTGGATCTCCCTTCTTCTCTTATTAGCATGTCCCTTGTACTTCAAACTAGATCTTTGCAATTCTTCTTTGACCTCATGCTGCACCTTTGTGATGAGTTCTACCAATTATTGGCCTTGATCATTGACTTTGAAGTCAGATGGTATTTCTATCAGGTCTAATGGTCCTTTGGGATGAAGACCATATACTATTTGGAATGGAGTTTTTCTGATTGACCTGTTCATGGAATCATTAAATGCAAACTCTGCCTGGGACAGGAGTGTATCCCAACTCTGAGCATATTTTTTGGTTAGGCATCTTAGGAGATTTCCTAAGGATCTATTTACTACCTCATTCTACCCATCTGTTTGTGGGTGATAGGCAGAGCTATAGGTTAGATTTGTTCCCAATTTCTTGAATAGTGTCCTCCAAAAATGGCCTTGGAACTTTACATCCCTGTCAGATACAATTGACTGAGGTAGACCATGGATCCTAACTACCTCTTTGAAGAAAAGATGTGAAATTTGGAAGCATCATTTGTTCTTTTACATGGTACAAAATGGACCATTTTGCTAAACCTATCCACTATTACAAAAACACTATCAAAGCCTTGCTTTGTTTTAGGTAGCCCCATTACAAAATCCATTGAGATGGACTCCCATGGTGTAGAAGGAATTGGTAAGTGTTGATATAGTCCTTGATTAGTTGACACACCTTTAGCTTGCTGACATATTGTACAAGTTTCTATGAACTTCTTAATATCATTGTTCATTTTAGGCCAAAAATAACTTATTACCATGTATGTTGTCTTATCAATGCCAAAGTGACCTCCTAGGCCACCACAGTGATTTTCCCTAATTATGTTTGTCCTCATTGAACATTTTGGTATACATAGTTGAGCTCCTTTGAATATGAGTCCATTCTTAATCAGATATTCAGAAAAGTTAGTATGGTATCTTCCAACCATCTTTGTGAAAATTTAATATATTTATGCAAATTCAGGGTCATCAAGGTATAGGTGTTTGAGAGACTCAACTCCTACACTTTGTAGTTGTATTTCTTCAATCAAACCAACCCTCCTACTAAGGGCATCAAAAAATTTGTTTATTACACCCTTCTTATGCTTAATGTTGAAGGTGTAGGCCTGCAACTGTTCTACCCATTTCAGATGTGTGACAGTGAGTTTTTCTTGTGAATTAAGGAAACTTAATGCATGGTTATCAATGTATACATAAAATTCCTTTGGGATCAAATAGTGCCTTCATTTCTTGAGGGCTTGGACCATGGAATAAAGCTCTAGGTCATATGTAGAGTATTTCCTTTTGGCCTCATTTAGTGTCTCTGAGAAAAAGGCAACTGCTTTACCTTCCTGACTTAGGACTAGGCCTATAGCCAAATTGCTAGCATTTGTCTCCACAATGAAGACTTTGTTGAAATCAGGGAGGACCAAGATAGGATATTGGGAAACCCTATTCTTCAAGTATTGGAATGCATCATTTTCTTCCTTTGTCCATGTAAACTTAGTCTCCTTTCCTCCTTTAATGGTTTCAAGCATCGGTGCACATACATGACTAAATTTTTTGATGAACTTTCTATAGAAAGTTGCAAGTCCATGGAAGCTTCTTACATCAGCTTGATTCTTTGGTGGAGGCTAGTTCATGATTGCTTCTACCTTCTCAGGAACCATCTTGAGGGTACCTTGTGAGATCACAAATCCTAGGAACACAAGTTCCTTCCTCATAAACATGCATTTGTCCAAGTTGATTACCAACTTGTGTTGATGAAGTCTTCTTAATTCCTATTCCACATGATCAAGATGGTCTTCCTTGATATGACTGAATATTAGTATGTCATCAAGGTAAAAAACAATAAATTTTCCAATAAAATCAATGAATATCTCATTCATAAGCCTCATAAAAGTGCTAACGGCATTTCTTAAGCCAAAGGGCATTACTAACCATTCAAACAAATGTTCAGTAGTTTTGAATGTTGTTTTCCATTCATCTCCTAGTTTGATTTTGATTTGATGATAACCAGACTTCAAGTCTATCTTGGTGAAGTAGCAAGCACCTCCTAGTTGATCGAATAGATCCTCAATCCTTGGCATGGTGAATTTGTACCTTATGGTGATCTTGTTGATGGAACTACTGTCAGTACATAACCTCCATTTGTGATCCTTTTTAGGGGCTAGAACTGATCGTACTACACATGGACTAAGACTCTTTTGAATGAGTTCAATTTCCAATAGTTCTCCAACTTTCTTTGCAATCACTGCATGCTGCAATGGTGTCATTTTATATGGGGACTTGTTAGGTAGAGAGGAACTAGGTATCAAGTCAATTTGGTGACTGATATCTCTTAAGGGAGGGAGGCTTGTGGGTAGGTCACTAGCAGTGACACCTCTATACTTTTCTAGTAGTTTCATGGCTTCTCTTGGTATAGGATCCTTTTGGTCAGACTTCATGTTGTCTTTGGGTTTTGAGATTAGGACAAAGGCTTCAATATTAGGTTCCCTCAATATTTTTAACATTTCTTTCTCCCCCATGATGATGACAGTAGGTTCTTTTTCAGACTTTCTATCAAGTAGGGGCTTCATGGTAAAAGTTTTTCCATCCTTGGTGATGGAGTAGGTATTCTTCCTACAATGGTGTATGGCATCTACATCAAATTGGAAAGGCCTACCTAGAAGGATGTGTGAGGCATCCATTTCAACCACATCACAAAGAACTTTGTCCTTAAATTCTGCAATTGAAAACTCTACCCATGCTTGTTCTATTACTAGAGTTTGTTGGCCTTTTGTTAGCCAAGAGACATGATAGGGGAAAGCATGTGGCTTCTTAGGGAATTTTAACTTTTGAACCATTTCACAAGATACAAGATTTTTAGTTGAACTAGAATCTATAAGTAGATTACATACCTTTCCATGGCATTTGATCTTTGTCCTAAAGAGGTTCTTCCTTTGTCCAATCTCTTGGTTCTGTGGCACTTGAAGGAAGACCTACCTCATCATCAGACATACTCCTTCCTCTGGTTCCAAGTCTCTAGTGTCAACATTGTCTTCTTGCTTGTCTTCTTGGATGAGTTGTGCTCTCCTCTCACCTTGATTGTTGTTATTCCTCTTCTTAGGGCACCTTCCTACATGATGTCCCATCTTATTGCAATAGAAACATTTCAATGGTCCATTACCTCTTCCAGAGTTTTTTCTTCCTCTATTGAAGGGCCTCCTTCCTCTATAGTTTCATCTTGAATTTGAGTCACTATTTTCTTTGTCTCCTTGGTTAGGGCTCCTGCTACTGCTACCACTATTTTGTCCCTTGTTCCAAGAGTTTCCTTTTCCTCTAAAGTTCTTCCCATTTTCATTAATCTTCCCTTTACCAAACTCTTGTTTTCTTTTCCATTTCTCCTCTATCTTGAGTGCCATTTGATAGCACTTATTGACTGTGGTAGGGTAGTGTAGGCTTAGTTCCTCTTGAATGGATACTTTCAAACCATTCATGTATCTTGCTAGCTTTTCTTCCTCATCTTCTACCACATTTGTCTTCATACATAATTTTATGAACTCCTTAGTGTATGAGCCTACATCCATGTGTTTTTGTTTCAAACTTTACTTTCTCCTATGGAGTTGTAACCCATAGTCTTCAGGCACATATGTCTCCTTGACCAATGCTATCATCTTGTTCCATGAATTGATCATGCTCTTTCCATTCTTAACCCTCTCTATTTGGATGAAGTTCCACCAAGTTAGGGTTTCTCCCTTCAACTTGGATCTTGCCTTCTTTACCCTCTGCTTTTTAGGGATGTCCTCACATTCAAAGAATGTTGTCAAAGCATCTACCTAATCCAAGGCTAAATCTACATTCATCTTGCCATCGAAGACCGACAAGTTTATCTTCTCCTCCATGGTTCTTCTCCACATGGATTTTAAGGAATCAATGAGGGGCCTTTGGTCTGCAGGGATGTACTGGTCAGGATTATCTTCCTCCTCTTCACTACCCTCTTCATTTTCAGACCCATCTTCCTTTTCTTTGTCTAGCTTCTTTTCAACTTCTTGAAGCCTCTTAGTTAAGGCTATGTTTGCATCCCTTTGTTCTCTCACCATCTTTTCTAACTCACTATTTATGACCCTTGCAGAGATCTCTTCATCCTTAGGAGCAAACATAGCTCTCTAATACCACTTGATGCAAAGTGGGCAGTCAGAAGCCTGAAACAATGAGCAATTGGTAAGAATTGGGTACCAAGTACACCAAAGTATGGAGGTCAAGTTTCCTACACCTATGCCAAGTGTATAATGAGCAAAAAATTAGGTTATCACAACCCCAAGACCCAAGGGTAACCTAATCACTAGGTTTCACAAGTTCTAGACACTAATAACCAAGGGTTACTAAGGAGTTTCCTTAACCCAATAAGCAACCAAACCCCATGAAATGACTCACAAGACCAAGGGTGGCATACAATAACTATTATGGCCTATTTAGGTCTTATTTTTTTATTTCCAATGGTTCTTCCACTTACAAGCAACCTTTACATACTAGTTGCTTCACAAACCAAAAACTAGGCTTGTAGCCTTTCCTAGAAGGAATTTTGATCATAAGTAAAAATACTTCCATATGAGAGATGAACTAGGTTGGATATTTTGACACCCTTTTTGGCTTTACAAAACATATCCAAACACCAAGATGTGAAGTCCAATGAATGAGACTGAAACATCTAAACTAGACCAGGCTATCAAGCCTAATTAGGACTTCCAATTGCACTATGGGTGCTCTTTCTGCCAAGACAATGCCTAAACCAATTGTGGGAGCATGTGAGGACATGTAAAATAACTTATAATCCATATTTTGGAGCCTTGATGAATCCCCAACCGAGAGTTATGATGACTGTTCTAAGTCACTGACTCATGCACACATAGAGATGTACACCTAGGGCATAACGAAAAATCCACTCCCCTACAAATCGACACTTCTAACCTGTAGAATATGAAAATAAATTTACAAAGGTTTAATTCCACCAAGGGGCATCAATTTCCCATGGTGGAATCAGTCCAAACAACCAAGCCCTATTGAAAATCCTGGTTTTAAGCCTTCAATCTAGGTAGTCTCACTAAAAACTAGATATCTTACAAATTAGGAAACATTAGAACATGAGACCAGTTGAAAATGAAATTAGATTGAGGGATCCCACTTTTTGTTTCACAATTTCATTCCCTCCTATCTTTACCCATCCGTACACTTGAATTCTCCTCAGAATTTGCAGAGAAATGTTGATATTTTATTGATTCAAATTGCCAAATTACCCATTGTTACCTTCCACCCACCTAAAAGGGATTATGAAGGCTTACCCCATTAGTTACAACCAAATGTCAAACCATATGACCATTTGGGGATTTGGTTACAACTTTTGGCAAAAGTTGTGAAAGTTGTTAAGCAACTTTTACAACATTTTTGCATTTTTGCATACTATGGGACCAAACTTGGTCTAGACCGAATCTATTGATCCAACATGGATCTAAAACATTAAAATAATGAAAATAATAGAAATCCTAATTTTCTAGGCCTTTTAACAACCTTTGACCATAGTTGACCAAGGGCTTATAGTTATGCCAATCTTGGAACTAGGTCTTACAAGTTGGTCTATATGGCTAGATGGAAGATTTATCCTAGGTAGATGTCCTTAGGACTTTGATGAACATAATTTGTTAAGTTTATTGTGAGTGCTCCTACAACATTTGTCAACCACCCATGTTGGATGAATTCATTGGGATAAAAGACAAAAACTATCATTCACATTTTTATCTTTTACCTCTTTCTCATATAGTGGCCCTTCCATAGAGGATGTTGACCAAAAATTTTGTGGCTTCATGAGTACATGGGATGTTCGTCCTCATGAATTGTCATCTAAAAAACATAAATTTTCCTATATATCTTCATCTTGTTCCTTCTCTATCTTCACCTTTCAAGTCTATTGGAACTATGGAAAGGTGTGTAATGACAGAGGAGGGGTGAATTAAAACCCTTAAAAGTTTTCAATTGAATCCTTGTAAACATGTAATTCATTATCTGAATGTAACATTTGCATTCACCATATATTCAATAACATAACTAAAATGTAAATGCATGTAATATAATCAAATATCCATACATGAAACTTCATACACATTGTACATGTATTTTTCGATCGTAGAAACCCTTGTTAGAAGGTAAAAATTGCAGCGGGGATGGAACCCACAAAGCTTCACTACTACAGTAAATAAAGTTATTGGTTAAGGATTACAAATATTCGATCACTTATGGTGATCTTACCCAATTAGGAGTAACAAAAAGATCACATAGTTCTTCTTGGTTAGAGGATTTTACCAATACAATTAAGTTTGCACTTAGTTTAAAGATTTTAGAAAAGATTGTGAAGTCTACTCTGTTAGGAGATTCAAGTCTATTACAATGGTTAAAAAGTAACAGTAAAATTGATCTATAGATAGAAACTAATACTGATTGATTTTAGATCTATTATGTACTTATCTGTTATAATCTTAATGTGATTGATATCTTCTCTGAATACTTCTCAGTAGCCTTCTATTTATGATAAACTGAATACTTTGTGAATGATTCAAAATTAACCCTGTCATATCTTCAAATGTCTCGTAAGAGAGGCTACTTCATATGTGATACATTTTCAAAATGACATCTTGATAATTCTTATATCAAAATGATTTGACCTAATTAGACTTGTGATACTATCTTATAAATATTAAGATGAACGACTCATATGATTAACCAAGATCATCTTTAAATAGGAATCATCATTCATTAAATTGTTACATCCATATTTAATTTCATCTCGATCTTGGAAAACCATTTTCTGATCAGTGTAAAATGTTTACCTTGTAGTTTGTGCCATTACAAACTACTATGTCATTTCCTTCTTCACTCGGTGTATACTACATTAATCACTTGATATTTAACTCATGGTCGGTATATATTAATTCTCAGTGACTATTGTAATTCGTACTCGGTTGTGATGCCCAACCTTGAGATGAATGTTGGTTTATGACTACTTGATTAAGGTTGCATTGCATGGGTTAAATAGTTCAATTTTAACTTTTACAAGCTTGTACACTCTTGATGTTTCATTGATGCAATATCTTCGTAGTATTTTAATGTGTTTTAATTAATTTATCAACTATAGAACTACATTTATTAGCATGATGGTTAATATAAATAATGCAAATAAGCTTCTAGATATGCTACGAAGGATAGTTATCATGTTTTAGTAAAATTATATTCGTGTGTTAGTAATACTATCAAACATGAGTCACCATCTTCGTTTCAATAAGGAACATTATATAAATTCATTGTCATCTGCTTTATCCATAGTTTATATCTTTTGTTTTCCATATTCTAATCCAGTCTAATGGTGGGAAGACTATTTCTAGTTTGAAAAATTTATTTTGAAATTATAAACAAAGGTACATGTAAGCAATAAAACTCAACAAGAGTTAAATTAAATTTTATGTTAAAAAAAAAAAGTGTTCTTTTACGATATGATGAGTATGAGTAAATTGATGTGTTCTATTTACGCTTAGTATATCCACTAATTACTTTGAGTGAGTCTGATTCAAGCATGGACTTGAGTAATCAAGAGGTTGGAAACAATATTCAAGCTTTATGCGTCATGATCTACAAGGATTTAACCAAGAGACATGGATCCATCAGAAAAGGTACAAATTATTATTTATCTAGAAATGTTTACTCATTATTTATATTTTCTTAAGATGTTAATGAGATAGTATTTTTATAAACCTTAGAGAGAAGTCTCAAATATTAACACGATGCCATGTCTCTCCAACCTTGACTTGAAAAGAAACAATATTGGTAAGTAAACCCTCCATACCCTTTGTAAAGATTTGTGATAGTTAATGAAATTATTTAATTTCTATTTTCCATTGATTTCTAATGATTAACAATTGAATGTATCATTTTAAAAATGATATTGTAGTCTAATTGAAAGACTGATAAAGTAAATATAATATATATTTATCATCTAAGATAAATAAATATAGTATCTTACTTCTATTATGGGAATGTCATGTTTATTTAAAAATTATATAATAATATAAACATTATCTTAATATAGTCATTGTGTTAAATATATTTTAAGATTACATTTAATTCCATTAAGTACTATCAACCTAACATAATTCAATGGTAAATAAAGGAATTATCCAAGATGACTCTAAATATCGTCACTTAACATCACCTAACATAGTTATGTGAAAGGATGATATTAACAATGGTTAATGATCGATTTATACTATTTTTAATATAATTACTAATTAATTGTAGTCAAATTTAATATTCAAATAATAATGCTATGACATTTACTATGTTTTTTTACTAACTCCAAAAGCTAACAAGTAAAATGGCGCATTTCCTTAGGATGCCAGAGATAACTATTTAGTTAAATAAGGAAAGTTATAATTAGTCTGTTGCTTTTGCCCATGGATGTTGGCTTTCGAGAAACTTAGGTAAGGAGTCAGAAAATATTAATATGAGTAGGTAAAAAATAATTAAGGGGACTGGAGTGTAGGGCTGAAGAGGAGGAGGCCATGTCCTCAATAATCTGGGGGGGGGGTTTACCGGAAGTAACAAAATAGAAGGGGAAGGCAGTGGAATTCACATCTAGAGCGAGGAAAGAGAATAAAAAAATAATAAATAGAGAGTTTACAGAGAGATAGAGATCTGGATTACAGTTACTCGTTAGAAGTATCCTTGAAAGAATCTGGGAGCAGCACTTGAAAGTTGTAAGAGGCTGATTGGATATCAATTTTGGGGGTTCAACTTCTACAGGAAACTTCATTTCTTTATTTGCACTGGATGTTGAGGTATGTAATAAATTTGTGGTATTATAAGATCATATATACATATCCTGTATGTGCCTAATGTTGTTGACATAAAATTTCTCTATTCTTATCATAATCATACGCTCCCAAATTATTTATACTATGTTGAATTTCATCCATTACATTTAGTATTCTGAACTTCATCCTTTCATTTTTGGGCATTGTTTTCCCCTCTTGGATTAGAGTGCATCAGGCGTTGCCCTTTTGAAATGGTGCAATGGGAGTTTCTATTTCTGTGGAGCTTGAATTTCTGCATATATTTTTTTGGACTATTTTTATGCTACCAATTTAATTACATTCTTTGTGACCTTTTTTTATTTATTTGAAAACTTCATCCGGGCTTTCAAACTTCCTTTCTCATTGTTCTGAAATTAATGCTATGCATTACTACCACATTCAAATACGAGCCCTCAACGCAACACATCCATATCGATGTTTCCTTTGGATCTATTTTGCTGACATTATCCTTCTATTTTGTCATGAATGATGCTTTTGTTTTTTTGGGTGGTTGAATCTTCTAGAAGGGGCTCGTTCCAAGCAATATGGGGTCGAAAGCTTCTTAATTTGGCAGTATGATTTTAGTTCTTTCATAGCATGAGTTGTATACAGGTAATCCTTTTATTTTGGCATTAACTATACCACCCCTGCAGTTTTGTCTTCCTATACTTGAGCATATACCTTTTCTAATTTTGGACACTTCCATCTGTTATTATGGCGTCACTTATGCTGCTATCCAGTGGCGGTTCTTGCAGACCATCGAACACTTTACATTTTACTGTGTAACCAGTAAATTCCCGTATAGTAATTCCTTTTCATAAGTGATCTCTTAATCTTCTCCGCTATTTAGATTGCAAGTTTTTTTGTTTTTTTTAAAACCCTTTATAAAGCGTTGTATTCGGTTGTATTTGGGGCTGCATAATTTATTCATAGTTTCCCTGTGTTACCAGCCCACCTATAGGCTTTTTGCGTAAGTTTCCTCTTAAGCTCTTAGCTTCCTTTTGGTAATAAAACAGCATACGTAGGAACTCAAAATTAGAAGTCAAAATTAATTTGACTTGTTCTTCTTTAGTTCTGGGTAACCTAATTTTTCTAAGGAATACATTCCCCTCTTCTGTAGAGATTCCTTCCATATTTTATTCAGCTTAGTTTGATTAGAATTTAGTTTTGGGTTACCAAATTTCATTTTTTTAAAATATAAATACTAATAAAATGATAATGTACAATTTAGTAAATGGGATATCAAGAAATAGAATCTAAAAGCTAGCTAATTAATGATGATTTAATTGTTATATTAAAGGAGTATACAAGTTAGGAGGAAATAGCTTGTATATGTATTTTATTTATGTTTTATGTAGATGTAATTTTCAGATTTGGTTATTTCTATTAATTGTTAGAAAATATTTTTACTTATTATGAGTAACTACTTAAATAAAATGTAATTACGTTAATTTCTTAGAATCTTTAAATTTCTCATTTTGATTCACTTTTATAATGAGTATAATATTGGTAATTAGGTTAACTATTCTATTGTTGAAGAATTTTAGTTAAAAATTTGGTTAATCCTGTTAATATTTAGTTTTTGTTTAGATTTCTTTAGTAATTAATTAATTAATTAGAAAATGCAAGTTATTATGTTTTAATGCAAAACTAATTAGGTGTAATTAGGAAGTGTTTTTTCTTCTTGGAAACTGTCATAATATGTTATTTATCTTATTTTAGGTATCAAATCATGATAGATACTTCTTTATCTCTCATTTGGTTAATGAGTGATTTCTGTTGATTTATGTTGTTGAATATAGATAATTAGCTATTAATATTATTTTATTGTTTTATGATTGTTATGTAAAATAGTTTATTAGTCTTGGAAACTAAAGAGAATATTAGTAGAAGTTACTTTAAATTATCTTAATACTGATCTTATCTCATAGGATAATGAATCTCTCTTGGATTTTCATGGTTACCTTTGTTTGATCTATTGGGTGTCATGGCTTTGAGTATTTTTTTTATGGTCACTTCGAGTGTTGAGTCTTATCTCCTAGAGTATGAATACCAGAGGCATAGGAAGGGATATTTTTGTTCTTATGTGTACCTTATTCCTTGGGTGATCATTTGCCTTTCTCATTTGTATTATGGGGCTTTGATAGCTTGTTGCACGAGTTCTCACACCTAGCAACCGAGGTCTAGTGAGAGTGGGCCATGTGATGACACTCTCCTACTTGAACCCTAAGATTCTCTCTTGATGCTTTTAGTTTGCCTCTAGAGTCTCTTGAGTAACCTTTTATCTAAGTTGTATATCTTGGATCTCATGATGTCACCCTTCGGTTTGGATATTGATGCTTGTGTCTTTTTTGTCTAGTCTTTCTTTTATTAACTTGTGGTTTTTTTTAATGAGATCCGGGACCAAACTACGAAGACTTTATGCATGACGTAGGCAAGGCCATTTGAGATGAGCCCCCGAGTCTTTAGGTCCAACCCCTTAGGGTTTTCCCTTAAGTTTTAAATGCAATTAATTCATGTCTTCTTATGATGACCCACTTCTTCTCAATAATAATTAATTAATAGAAGTTATAGGTATGATCATAAATGTAATGTTTATTGATACTGATGGCATATTTTGAGTTGTGAGGACATGTGCATAGATGCATGTATTGGAACATGGTGAGCGAAAAAGAAAGAATAACTCAGGTATGTAGTACTAATTGCTGGTATTTCAATGATAGTATATTTTATATTATCTCATGTTGAAGGCTCATCATAGGAGCTTTTGGTTTGGTGAGTTAGAATGAACATATTTTTAGATATTTCCTATTTCTAACCTCTCTTAGAGATATTACATTAATGCTAAGTTATGTACAAAAAATAAAAAAATGCATGAGTAGATTAAATAGGTTGTGTGATGTTCATTCTAGTGTTGATATGAGTACTCAATCGAAACTATATGAGTATTCATTTGGATTGATATGAGTACTCAATCGAAACTATATTCAATTAGTATAGTATTTTGCCTTGTGTTCTGCTCAGTGTATGGGCTTTGTGTGTTGGCTAACCAGCTTGTGTTGTCTCCTTTCCCAATTGTATGAATGATACTAATGACAACCTTTAACACTCCTAGGAGTAATATTCTTCCTCTTTGGGATTAGTATAAAAAACATATATGTGTACCGACTACAAAATTTTTAAACCAAAAATGTGAACTTGTGTGAACTCCCCCTTTGGACATGCTCTCGGTGTAAAGTACATACAAAATATATATATACATATATTTCACCCTTTTTTCAAATTAATGCCAAAAATATACTTAAAATTTGTCAAATATGTTTGGATGGGTTTTCTATAGAGTGGCCAAAAGGTTATCCCATTCCTATTTGAGATTGTCTAGACAAATCTTCTCTAAACTAAATTGTGCATGCATATCAAAAAAAATTTCTATCACGGATATCTCAGGAGTGGAAACCAAATATTTATCCTTGTTCACATTCTTTTTCATCACCTTTAAGTGTGGAAGTAACTCTTCCTATAGCTTAGTTACTTGTTCTCTTATTTTATTATCTTCCTTCCTCAACTCTAGTATTAATCGCTGGATTTGTGTAACTTTGGCACAATGCTCATAAAATGCATTTGGTTCGATTATAAGGATATTTTCACTATCGTTTAAGTTTTCATTTAATTTCTTTATATTTTTCACTAATATCAATATTGAAAGACTCTATAGTACATAGTCTTTTGCAAAATTGTAATAACCCTTTGAATAATACTATCTAGCTGGGTTATTACCTAAGGGATTTTTACCTTATTTACTACCACTTATTCGTTGATTCTCTCTACTAGCTTAAGTTGTATATTTGACTCAACTCTCTCCTCAATTCTCTTCTCAACATCTATATTCAAAGAGGTTATATGCTAGTTAGAGTTGCAAGCTGATCAATGATGGGAGTTGCCTCATCAAGATTGATATCAAGTACTACCTATATTAAAATTTCTCTAACATCTTCTACGACATTCGTATGCTTTCTTTCTTGTCTTAGTTTTTGTTGTGTAACCTTCCTTTTGTGCAAATCACCATATTTTCTAAGTTCTTCCAGGTCTAGGGTTCTCGAGTCCCATGTAGGAATTTAAAGAATTTCATCTAATGTGACTGGACCATTACCATGTTTCTTCCTTTTCTTCTTCTCTTGTATGCTTCCTGTGGGAGATTTCTCATAAGATACTAAATGTTTAGTCTTTGGATTAGAGTTTTCTTTCTTGGTTGAGACACTTTCTTCTTTGTCTTGTGCTTTAACTGTTCCCCTAATCTAAGGTCCTTGGGCTGCTGGCCTCATGTTACTTGTATAAATGTCTACATTTGTCTCAGTTTTAGTTTTTCTATTTTCTACCTCTTTTGTCGCAGGCTCATTTGTCTCCTTCTGTCCTTCGGTGGTGTCTTTTTGTTCCTCGGGTTCCTATTCCTTGGGTTTCCCTTGAGTGATAATATCAATGGCTTTCACTAATATAGGTAAGTTACCTTGTGTTATTGTTGTTTCTACCTGAATAGGTCTTTCTTCCTTGGTGTTTTCTACATAAATGGTGATATCTTCATCTTAATGATCTCCATCAATGATATCCTATTTATCTTCCTCAATATTTCCTACCAGAATGAAGTCCTCAGTGTATGTTTCATCATCTAGTTCAGTATAAGATATATAACTAGGCTCTTTAAGAGAAATATATGCATCATCGGAGTGTACAGCTTTGCCATGACCTGTGACACTTTGCACGGGGATTATTGCTAGTGCAGTTTTAACTCCCTCTTCCTTTGACTTCAAAATTTCTTCCCACAAAAAATTTCTATCTTCATCTACTTCTTCAAGGTTCACTTGCAATATTCTTAGTGCTCTACCTTTCATTGTAAATCTATTGGCATACTATTTCATGACGTCTTCAATTTATGTTTCAAAGAGATTAGACATTGCCAACATTAATGAATGTTTTCTAATTTTCTTCTCAATATGCAAGGCATAGGTCCATCTTGCTGACATCTTCTCATATATCTCCTTAGGAATATATTTTATAAATTCAATAGCTAATCTTCTAAAATTAATCATCATGTTAATGATTTCCTCTTTTATTTTATCCTGATCATCGCTTGACATATGTACATACCGATTCATTTTAGGGTGAGTTAGTCTACCTATTTTCTTTATGTTCTCTACTAGCCCGTCAACTGATTGATTTTTATTATAACAACTTTGAATTGACTAGTGTCTTCTTTCTTAGAGTAAATATCATCTTTACCTCTTATTAGTCTTCTTCTCATTTTAGGTGGCTCAGTGGGGGCTTTTGCAGCTCTCTTCTTCTTTTGATATGTATTTATAGGTGTTGGCTTTGTGATTTTTTCAATTCCTCATTTTAGGGGTGGAGAAACACCTTTAGAGGATCTTGTCCCCACTCATGTAGGATTCTCTTCTTATTTCATTTTCCCTTTTTACTTCACCAATGTAGCTTGTAATTCTTTTTCTAACATGATCTCATGTTGATACTCATTATTACTGATCAGAATTTGTTCCTCTATTTCTTCTTCAACTGATTTCTCCGCTACTAACACTTCCTCTTAACTAAATTTCTTATTCAACGTGTCCATCATTTTCTTGGATTGTCTACAAAATTTTATTCTAACTAAGTCCATTTTTATTCTCAACATAGCTTCTTCCTAGGTTTTGAATCTAGTACCTTTGGGGTCTTTGGGCATAGCCAAAAGGGCCTATATTAACCTAGAGGCTTAGTCAATATCAAGTTCATGGCGCATTAGTGGTAACCATGCAGTCCTTGGCTCAACTTCCTTTATTAGGGTGGTATTGGTGTCCACTAGAAAAAAAATATCCTCCTTGTTCTTTTCAACTTATTGTGCACGTATCCTACTCCTCTTATGAATTCTCTTTAAACTTTCCAAAGTAATCATCCATCATAGCCTCAAAATTCTAACCTAAATTCTTGATGACTTCACAAATTTTGATTATGATCAGTCGGTTGACATCCCATTCTACATTACCAACTGATGGAAAATATTTTTGTAAGTAGAGAACTGTTGATACAATAATTGAACCAAACTTACAAGTGCTGGTCTAAGAAACACATATAGTCGTCATGTTCTCTATTAGCACCTGCAAGAAAGTTTCATGGCTATATAATTTTTCTCTAGTCTCTGCAATGATTTTCTATGTCCCTGGTCCTTCAAACCCTAGGTTTTATTCATATTTCTAGCCGTTGGAGGGTTAAACCCTAATCTGTCCTAGCCTTGGTCTATTTCTTTGTTACTTTTTTACGCCACTTAAGTTTCCCCGTGAGCACGTGACTATTTCCCTCTTAGTGATCACTGAATCTCTTAACAATATTTCATCTTTCTTTATCATTCAATGATTTAGCGAATATAGTCAGTCGCTTGTTATCCAAGTTCTCGGGTAGTTAGGCTTTTGGTTCAGCGATTGGGTGAATGCATTGGTCGCGTAGTCTCTCATTTTCCTAGCAGTTCCCTATTAACATCTAGCGACCTAGTGTGGCGGTTTTCTCTTGTTCATAGAATCAGGTAGTCAAGTCTCATGTCATCTAGCAAACTAGCGACTGTGCTTTATGTTTGTGGTCCTCTAAGTTTAGTGGATCTGATATTTTGGGCTTAACAGGATTGATAAAATGCTTTTTCCTTTTGTTTGCCCATTCTCACAATTTGATGGCAAGGTTCTAATTTATGTAGCAACTCAGAGAATGAAGTGTTCACATGTTCTCGTAATGGGACTATCATGTCAAAAGTCATTCGGTGATTAGGCAAATGAAGT
Source organism: Chamaecyparis obtusa (assembly GCA_027943335.1). Lineage (NCBI taxonomy): Eukaryota > Viridiplantae > Streptophyta > Pinopsida > Cupressales > Cupressaceae > Chamaecyparis > Chamaecyparis obtusa. The sequence goes on along the minus strand of BSBK01004799.1, from coordinate 313,043 downwards.
AAAGTTAAGTGTGTTTCTCTTTGGTCATTGATTCTCATAATAAAAGGTGATGATCAAAATTTGTCTAGCGACTTAGCGAATGAAGTGTTCGCGTGTTATCGTAAAAGGTTTGTCATGTCAAAGATCATTTAGCGATTCATCAATAGCCATAGGATGAAGATAAGATCAATGACCAACATGTAATCTCAAGACATAACTCAGGGTTAGAAATTTATCTAGCGACTTGGTAGATGAAGGCTATCGCGTGTTCTCCAGATGTAACCATTGTTAAGAAAAGTGTTTCATCACTTGGAGAATGCCTTCAGTCGCGTGTTCGATGAGTGCTTGGAGTTAAGACTTGCAGCGAGTCAAATAAAGAAAGATTATTGTGTGTCCATTTGCCAGCTATGCGCGCATGGCCATTGTTGATTGGTTGACTCCTGTTTGATGTGGCAGATGTCAGCAAGTGTTGTCAGTGGGCCTGAGGTCTTCGGTCTGAGAGGTGTTAAAGATTGATAGGATCTCATGGTTATCGCTATACCATTGATATAAGATGCATGAGGTTTAACCTTGCGGTATAGCGACGACCGTTCGATCTTCCAGGATGGTTGCAGAATGAAAGCTCATACCTGTTGCCGGATATTATGATGTGCCTGCTCCTAATTTGCCACTAGTTTGGTGTTGTGGAATTTGTCAGTGGGGTCAGATCTTCCAAAGGGTAAAGCTTGACTTGATCCTACTGTTGTCATTTTACAACCGGGATGAAGTGCATGATATTTAAGCTTGTGGTATAACGACAACCGTTCGATCTTGTTTAAAGGATAGAAAAGTATAGTGGCTTTGATGTGCTACGTAGCATTGAGGTGCTCATGTTTCATTGGCTGCAAGTTTGGTGACAAGGACGTGTTAGTGTGCCGAAATCTTTCAAGAGGAATGACAGTGCAAGAAGATCTAAGTTTGTCACTTGATCGCATGGAATCTTTCCAGGTCATGCGATGATGCGACAACCATCTAATTCAAAAGCTTGTGATTGCTAGGTCCGCATGCCAGTCAATCCTGAGGTGCTTGATTTTCATTGGTTTCCAAAGTGTTGATGTGGCAAAGACTTTTCAAAATGGCTTGTTGACTATTACGAGGATTATTGAGAGTTGCCCGATCTACCGAGAAGAAATAAAATCAACGGTCATGTTTTAAATTTGGCTGATTAATCATTGCTATAATGAATTTAAATTTTTAATGGTTTTTCAATGATAGAAGGACTAGTTTTTAATGCTTGAGTGGCTGGATCAGGTAGTTGCGATTTTGTTGAATGTTGCAGTGTAGTCCAGTGTTATGATGATTGATTGCAGAAGATTTGTACCATGAGGGAATGAGTAAGATTTGCTTGAGGCATGTTGCAGATGAGTGATCAGACTGATAAGCATGGTAGATTCATGATCTTTGGTACATTACTCAAAGATTTCTCATTAATGAAGATCATTCTTGGATTTGATCACTTGGTTTTCACCCCTATAATAAATTCTTGATTAAATTTAGTTGGTTTGGTGGGTGAAAATCCTAACTCTTGCTCTAAATGATCTGTGGCTTGTTGCAGTCCTTGTTCCTATAAAAGGATTTTCAAGATCATTTACAACGGTTCCAATTTTTGAGTTCCAGATCTTGGTTCGATGAAGGGTCCTTTTTCTGTAGATATTTCATTTTTCTCTACATATAGGGTGTTCCCTCTTTCCTTTCTGATTTTGAGAATAGATATAAGTTGTAACTGTTTGTCTTATGTATAAGAATTCAATATATTTGTACTGTTATTAGACTATCTGCATTTGAATCCTAAACTTGTTGATTATAGCATCAAGGATGTTTAATCTTTCTATTTGCATTTTCGATGTGTTTGTAATAGAGTTGTCTTCGTAGATATAACTGAGTTCAAGATTAGTTTTCAGATGTGTATGAGCTGGGGTATCAAGGGTATCTCATGCTTGTCTTTCAGTGGATGCTAATTAATGCATTACTTGTCTATAGGTCTCTTCTAAGGGGAGGGTTAAAATCCTTTGAATAGGTGATAGCATGTCTGGGTACACAAGTGGATTGTTGAAGTGAGGTCTGATGAATGGTGTATGATTGATGTAAGGCATCAACATATTAGAATGTGTTGTCTTCTTGTTTCATAGCTCTCTATTGCAGTGATGTATTTGACTCTATTGCCCATGGGATAAGGCACTGGTCTATGAGAGACTTAGGGTATCTCAGGGGTCCTTGGAACCCAACATTAATCATTCAAATGAAGTAATTTTCCTTTCATGTTGGTTTTAGTAGTAGGAGGTCTTTTCTAGTTTTCAGATTCATTCCATGCAAGCAGGGTATTGCATTAGGTTTGGTTCATTGAGTTACATGATACCTATAGGGGTCTAATAACTTTTCCACAACAATCTATCTGCACGCCTTTTGTTTATCAAGAAGAGTCATGAGTGTGCAGATAAGGCAATACCCACCTAAGTGATGTGGAGCTCAAAGAAGGAGGATGCTCTTTATCCTCATCAATTGGCCCTTTTTCCCTATCAGACTTTGGAGTGGAGACTAACTAGTTTGTCATCATAGTGTAAACCTAACACTGTGTGGAAAAAGATCAAGCCAACAAAATGGCGACTCTACTGGGGACAAGTAAAAGACATCAAGCTTCCTTGCTTGGTTGGATCATCCCAGAGTCTTGGTTGGAAGATTACAGAGTCAAATAAACAAAACACATTTGTAAAATCTTCTCACTACGTGCTAAGTGGTGACTCTGAGTTCTCTATTTGATCAGTGCAGTTCCTGATAAACAGTGTGCAAATCCTGGTGAAGTTTTGGTTGATTGGAAGAAGATACAAAACATTCCAATATTTTCCTCTTCAAGGAGGTGGCGACTCTATAAAGAAAAGAACTTGATGGAGTTTCAAAGTGAGCTCTAGATCTTCCCTGCCTTCCAGTCAATAAACTAAATTCTTGATGTAGAAAATTTCAAGTATTTTGGTTTTCATATGTCCTCTTTTATGAAAATCAGTTGTAAGAGAATGTGTCCCTATCAAGTGTTTAGCACTACTATATAAAGGGATGGCTGTTAGTGGGCATTCCTTATGGAGGAATATAGGGCCTTTTGTTTTGATGGCATTGAGGGTGCCCCTAATGACTTATCTACTGAGGATGGGAAGTGCTTGCCTAGATTCATGGCTGATGGATTTGTTTTGGCAAGCCAACATGTATATGATGTCATGGGTCTTTTTGGTGAAATGGATATTGAACATGAAGATGTTGCTATGAGATTGCTTGTGCAGACTTTTACTGATGGTGCAAGGAATTGGTTCCTATCCTTTCCTTCATGTTCAATCCCTTCTTGGGATGTATTGAGAGAAAAATTTGTAGAACATTTTGATGAGGTTGCTACTATCAAGAAGATGATTGCAAAGAAAAAAGCTGAGATCTGGCAGTTAGAGGAGGACAAGAGATTGTGAAGACTGGTGGTTCCTTATGTTGATCATTAAGAGGCCAGTGTTTTTGATGTTGATTCTCATTATGCAGAGAGTATTGAATATGAAGCTGATGTTGAGGTCAGTGCATATGAGAGTGCTGAAGATGAATTTGAGATTGATAATATTTCCAATTTATCTGTAGATTTTTCCTCTTTTCAATATCAAGATTCTTTTTTCTTGTCCTGGTGTGATGATGTTTTGTGTGAAGGGCAGAGTATTGGATATGATGCAGATGATGATTCCTATAGTGTTTTCTTCACACAAGATGATCTAAGGCTAGAGATGTCCATTCTTGTCTTGGACAAGGATGATGTTTGCAGCAATAAGGGTGAAGGTGAGGAAGATGAAGACAAGGCCCAAAGTCCATTGAGCAGTGAAAATATTTCAGCACTTTTGGCTAAAGATTTCCAAAGGTATGCACCTGTTATGGACTTTGATTTGCAGCTCCCCTTTGACATAGTCTTTGACACTGATAATGAGGCCAGTGTTCAAAGTGATCAATGTGACCCATGTATATTACAGTTCCCCTCCTGTAGAAACTCTGTAAAACAAGTTGAAGGACATGACAGTCTGTTTTCCTATCATAGAAGTTCTATTGATGAACAAGTTTCTTGTTCATATCCTTTTCCTTCTTTTACTAAATATGATAGTGATGGTGACAGTGTTGAGGACTTTGTCTTCAATAATTGGGACATAAATTCTTTTGATGAAAATAGTGATGCAGATCAGTTGTCCCACTGTCACAATATTTGTGAAAGAAACCTTCACTTGGTTCATGATCCAGTTCATGAAAACATCATAGAGGAACCAAGTTGCTCAGTGGCTGAGGCAATTTATGAAGATAAATCTGAGGATCTAATTCCTTCCTAGCCAAGTAATTTTATGGTAATGCATGATGATCAGTATGTCTTATTTCCTAATGCATTACTAGATCAATTTCTTGTTTCCAGTCATCAAAAAGAAATAAATGATGACCCATACTTCTTGGAGTATGCATGTAATGGTTATGACTAGAAGAACATGGGTAGTGATCAGTACAATTTCATTTTTTAGCCCATGAATATTCACATATATTGGTAGCAAGATGATCATGATTACTTCAGGTGCTTGGTCACATATGTGGATGAAAATCAGATTTTTGATTCAGGAGGATCTTTGATTTTCTCTTGGTGGCCAGGGGCCACCAAGTAAGTTTCAAAGCTTGTAAATATTTGTAAATAGTCTCTTTTCCTTCTATTGTGTGTTTCCCTTCCTGTTTCCCTGGTTTGGTTGCCATTTTTTGAGAGAGTTCCCTATCATTTTTTGTCCTATGGGTGGTCTGCTTCTCCCAAAAATGTTGAATTCTTGCATGGGCACAAGTTACCCATCATCCCTAGACAGAGTCATTGTTAGCACCTGCAAGAAAGTTTCATGGCTATATAATTTTTCTCTGGTCTCTGCAATGTTTTTCTATCTCCCTAGTCCTTCAATCCCTAGGTTTTATTCATATTTCTAGCCATTGGAGGGTCTAAACCCTAATCTTTCCTAGCCTTGGTCTATTTCTTTGTTACTTTTTCAGGCCACTTAAGTTTCCCCATGAGCACGTGACTATTTCCCTCTTGGTGTTCACTGAATCTCTTAACAATGTTTCATGTTTCTTTATCATTCAACGATTTAGTGAATAGAGTTAGTCGCTTGTTCTCCAAGTTCTCGAGCGGTTAGGCTTTTGGTTCAGTGATTGGGCAAATGCATTGGTCATGTAGTCTCTTATTTTCCTGGTCATTCCCTATTAACATCTAGTGACCTGGCATGGCAGTTTTCTCTTGTTCACAGAATCAGGCAGTCAAGTCTCATGTCATCCAACAAACGAGTGACTATGCTTTTATGTTTTTGGTCCTCTAAGTTTAGCAGCTCTAATATTTTGGGCTTGACAAGATTGATAAAATGCTTTTTCCCTTTGTTTGCCCATTCTCTCAATTTGATGGTAGGGTTCTAATTTATCTAGAGACTTAGAGAATGAAGTGTTCATGTGTTCTTGTAATGGGACTCTCATGTCAAAAGTCATTTGGTGATTAGGCGAATGAAGTAAAGTTAAGTGTGTTTCTCTTTGGTTGATGATTCTCGTAATAAAAGGTGATGATCAAAATTTGTCTAGTGACTTAGTGAATCAAGTGTTCATGTGTTCTTGTAAAAGGCTTGTCATGTCAAAGATCATATAGTGATTCAATGATAGCCATAGGATGAAGATAAGATCAACAGCCAGCATGTAATCTCAGGACATAACTCAAGGTTAGAAATTTATCTAGCAACTTGGTAGATGAAGGCTATCATGTATTCTCTAGATGTAACCATGGTTAAGAAAAGTGTTTCATGACTTGGAGAATGCCTTTAGTCGTGTGTTCGATGAGTGCTTGGAGTTAAGACTTGCAGCGAGTCAAATAAAGAAAGATTATTGTGGGTCCATTTGTCAGCTGTGCGCGCATGGGCATTCTTGATTGGTTGACTCCTAGTTGATGTGGCAGATATCAAAAAGTGTTGTCATTGGGCCCAAGGTCTTCAGTCTAAGAGGTGTTAAAGATTGACACGATCTTGCAGTTATCACTATACCGTCAATATAAGATGCATGAGGTTTAACCTTGCGGTATAGCGATGACCGTTCGATCTTCCAAGATGGTTGCAGAATGAAAGGTGGGACCTATTGCTGGATATTATGATGTGTCTACTCCTAATTTTTCACTAGTTTGGTGACGTGGAATTTGTCAGTGGGGTCAGATCTTCCAAAGGGTAAAGCTCGACTTGATCCTATGGTTGTCATTCTACCACTGGGATGAAGTGCATGAATTTTAAGCTTGCGGTATAATGATAGTTGTTCGATCTTGTTTAAAGGATAGAAAAGCATAGTGGGTCCAATATGATACATGGCACTGAGGTGCTCATGTTTCATTGGCCACAGATTTGGTGACAAGGATGTGTCAGTGTGCCTGAATCTTTCAAGAAAAAATGACAGTGGAAGAAGATCTACGGTTGTCGCTTGATCGCATGGAATCTTTTCAGGCCATGCGATCATGGGACAACTATCTGATTCAAAAGCTTGTAAGTGGTAGGTCCATGTGCTAGTCAATGCTGAGGTGCTCAATTTTCCTTGGTTTCCAAAGTGCTGATGTGGAAAAGACTTTTCAAAATGCCTTGTTGACTATTGTGATGATTAATGAGAGTCGCCCTATCTATCGGGAAGAAATAAAATCAATGGTTGTGTTTTAAATTTGGTAGATTAATCATTGCTATCATGAATTTAAATTTTTAATGGTTTTTCAAGATAGAAGGACAGGTTTTTAATGCTTGAGCAACTGGATTAGGTAGTTGTGATTTTGTCGATTGTTGCAGTGTGGTCCAGTGGTATGATGATTGATTGCAGAAGATTTGTACCATGAGGGAATGGGTAAGAGTTTCTCAAGGCATGTTGCAGGTGAGTGATCAAACTGATAAGCATGGTATATTCATGATCTTCGGTACATTACTCAGAGATTTCTCATTAATGAAGATCATTCTTGGATCTGATTGCTTGGTACATTACTCTTGCTCTAAATGATCTGTGGCTTGTTGCAGTCCTTGTTCCTATAAAAGGATTTTCAAGATCATTTACAGGGGTTCCAATTTTTGAGTTCCAGATCTTGGTTCCATGAAGGGTCCTTTTCCTGTAGATATTTCCCTTTTCTCTGCATATAGGGTGTTCCCTCTTTCCTTTCTAGTTTTGAGAATAGAATATAAGTTGTAACAGTTTGTCTTATGTATAAGAATTCAATATATTTGTACTATTTTTAGGTTGTCTCCATTTGAATCTTGAACTTGTTGATTATAGCATCAAGGATGTTTAATCTTTCTATTTGCATTTCTGATGTGTCTGCAATAGAGTTTTCTTCGTAGAGATAACCGAGTTCAAGATTAGTTTTCAGATGTGTATGAGTTGGGGTATCAAGCATATCTCATGCTTGTCTTTCAGTGGATGCTAATTAATGTATTGCTTGTTTATAGGTCTCTTCTAAGGGGAGGGTTAAAATCCTTTGATAGCATATCTAGGTACACAGGTGGATTGTTGAAGTAAGGTCTGATGAATGGTGTATGATTGATGTAAGGCATCAACATATTAGAATGTGTTGTCTTCTTGTTTCATAGCTCTCTGTTGTAGTTGTATACACCTAAAAATGGTCATCTAGACTATTAGCCCCTTTTGCTAAATCATAAATTGTTTATTCTTGATCAAATCCTATTTCTATCATTTATTCAATTATTTTCTATGGGCTAACCATTTTATCCTAAGTCTTTATTTATTTAAAAAGAATATTTCCTCCCCTTTTAATAAATAAAAAGCCCCCACTTTTCCTCTTATCCTAAGTTGTACAAATAAAACATTATTCTTATTTATAAAAAGAGAAAAAGTACTTTTTGTTTCATATGGACACAAAAGTCAACTCTTATTTTCTCATTGGAGGATACTTGTGCACATGGATTGCTCCTCTTTTAAGCTCCACCATTGATTAAATCTTTTGCCTCTTAATCTCCATGGTCCATTCCTTCTCATTTTCTTTAAAAGAAGAGCTCTCTTCTTCATTCTAGATCCTCAACTTTTTATGCTAATATTATGCTGCAGGTTTTCTAGGTACACTTTGGAGCTTTTAAAGATTTGGAGCATTCTTAGCATCTACATCTCATTCTTGCATTCTTAGCTTAGCTTCATATTTATGCTTTCTTAGATTAGCTTCATTTCTATGCTCTAGATTAGCTCACATAGATTAAATAGCTTGGGTTGTAACACTTGCATATTTCCTTTCATAGCTTAGCTTGCATTTCCATTTCTAGCATAGCATTGCATTGCATTTTCATTCTTGATTCTTGATGATATTGGCATTCTTTCCCTTGTCTTCATTGAATCTCCCATTGAATGGTTTACTAGCAAGGTTATAGCTCTAGCTGAGAGCATTCTTAAAAACCCTTGCACTCCATGCCTAGGGAGCTATGGATCGATTTGTGAGGGCTCATTCTTGAGTTTCCTTGCATGTAATGATCCATAGAAGTGTGACACATTTATAGCACACATTTTTGGCACCCACTGTGGGGCAGAGTAGATAGACTTTGTCTTTTAAATTTTGCATTTTCGTCAATTTCTGTCAATTTTTTGGCAAGTTTTTAGCTTAATTTTTAGTCTCTATTTTTTTGTCTCAGACTATCGCGTGATACTTTCTAGAAGTATCGCGCGATATACCTCTGTATGCGCTTGCGATACTTTGCCTGTCAGAAGTATCGCTTGGCTATAGTAGAGTATCACCCCAGTATAGTGCGAAGCATCGCACGATACTGGTGTCTGTACTTGGCAGCGAGCTATTTTATCTATCTTGCAAGTTTTAGGTTCTCAGGGTGCCCATTTTTTTTGAAATTTTGCAAATGGTATCAAAAGTTTAAGTGTGATATATTGTTGGAAAGGTCTTTCCGAGCCTAATCCAACCATGATGGTTTCATTTTTAGATTTTATCATTTGATCAGTTATTTTTTAGATTATCTGATTTTTTCATGTACTAATCATTGTTAGATTTTGGATTTTGATTCTCCTAACTCTTGTTGGTCTAACAAGTTGTGGTTGTAGGTGCTTCTTGCTTAAAATTTGCTAAAATCGCATGTCAAAGAGGGCTACTAATGCTTTTTGCAGGGCTTCCCTAAGCATAAAAACCAAATCAAGTGCTTGTTTAATTGCTTTCTTTATTAAGTGTGGCATATACTAGTTGTTTCCTTTCATAGACACTTAATACCTTGTTGTAGAAATTTTGAGGTGGTAGGAGAGTATGCTCTTCACCCTTGTGGTGAAACATAAATCTTGACCCATCTTGGGATTTTGAAAGCAAGGGGGTAATTGAATCTTTACTTGGTGTGTTTGGGAGAGATTCTTGAGATAGGGGAGTATGCTCTTCACCCTTGTGGTGAACCAAAAACCTTGAACCTCAAGAATTAATCCACTCTTTGTTTAGCTTAGGATCCTTTAGAGGGCTTGCTCTTGAGCAATCAAGAGGAACGACCCAAGTGGGGACAACCTTGTCATCATTTTCCTTGGTGGTGAGTGATTCCAACTCACTATAATCTCAAGGCTATCGAGGACACAAAACCTTGGTAGACATAGTACTTATCTTCGCTTGATGTGAGTAACTTATGGGATTGTGACCATGGAGAAAGCATTAAGAAAGAATGCTTAAGGTACTCTTGAGGCCGTGAGGTCTTAGTCCTTTATGAGGAGTAAGAGGGGTGCTATGAATGGAAGCCCTTACTACGAACCATTAGATAGAGGCCACCTTATTTTAGCCGCTTAGCTTCTTGGTGCAAGGATTGATCCAAGTGGACTTACCTGGATCACCCCAAGACACTCACCATATGTGTTCCTTTGGTTGTTTTTTTGACACTTCCATGACAATGCCAATATCTCTTGTGGGCAACCACTTGGTGTGAGGCAAGGGAGCATCAAGTTGTGGGCCACGTTGCTAAGTAATGAGCCTTTTCCTTCTAGGTAGTAATTGCTTGAATTGTCTTCGATTGTGCTATACCAGTGTAAACGTTCTCAACATTCAAACACACGGTAGCATTCATAAAGTTTTCTATTTTGATATCACAAGTGCTTGTCTTGGCAACGTTGCTTTTGCCCTTGTTTCAAGTGTTCTATGACATGTTTGATCACCTACTGTTTGCAAACCTGTCTTTTATCTACTATTACTGCTTGTCAAACTGAGAAATTGCACTATCCAACCTTTGAACTTGATCAAAATGCTTTAAAACTAAGAATTTTATGTTCACTGGTCAAAAAGTCATACGAATCTGCAACAGTATCACACACCTTACTGAGAAATATCGCGCGATAGTTCGTGCCCTGCTATTTTATCACGCGCTTTGTTGAGGTATATCGTGCGATAGTTTGTGCCTTCTGGACTATCGCCCCGCTAGCCTGGAGTCTATCGCCCAACCATACTGCAGTCTATCACCTGGCTTAAGGTGAAGTATCGCCCGAACTGAGAAGTATCTCCCTATCTGCCTGGAAAGTATCGCCTAGAATCTTTTTATTGTCCTAATCATTGCTGCAATTCGGAGTGGCTGAATTTGCACTTTAACCTGTCATAGAGTGTCTTTTTCTGTTCTTACCTGAAATTTGTTTGTTACTTACATGCTTAGATTTGTTCTAGACTGAAACAAATGGGCTAAAACTATTGGATTTGAGCTTAACAAATGCTACTCTTGATCACTTGTCGCATCATGGTTACCTCTCTAGCTACTTGCTTATTGAGCTTCTTGCTCGTTGCTCGGCTTTAGTCAATTGATTGCTGTAAGTGCTTGAGCACTTTTGATGAGCCATCTCCCTATTGTTCTACTTTGACAAGTGATCTTTATTAGCTTTGCTTATCTCAAATCTAAGAAACTTTGTCTCATTCTACTAGTCAACCAACATCTCTTTTCATGCCGGTTACAACTCAGTCTCAATTTGAGCAGGAGAGTCATCCTCCGTTCAATTATACACAGTTACCTTCTCCAACTAGACATTCGAAAGCACCCATTAGCAACAACAGTTCTAGTTCTGACCAATCTGAGAATTCTAAGGCTACACCATGGTATAAAGGAGGTTTCCTCTTTTCCACATTCAAGACCCCCAAAAACACAGACAGTGTCTCACTCACTTTGACTGAACAAGAAAAGTTTCAACTCTTGCAAGAACACTTTGAGCGTAAGGATAATCAAGCGCGCTTAGACAAAGAACACAATCAACAAAGGATGGATGCTACTAGGTGCATGGCTTATAGAGGGACATTTCATGAGCAACCTGAGACTAGTAATCATGAGCATAGACCTCTTTTTAACAATGGCAACAATGACAACAACACGCCACCAAGATCTCCTCCAAGGCTAACTTTTGCTATGCCTTCTTCACCACCTAGACCTCCTCCCTCTCAACATGAGGTAGAGGCTAATGATGAGATTTCTAGTGAGGATCTTATGAGATGTGAACAAGATGTGGATTTCCAATGAATGATGCATAAACTTTTAGAGCGTAATGGTGATCAATATTTTCAATATATGACTTCTAGAGGATACAAGCTTCCTCCATGCTATGATGTCAGACAAATTGTTCAACAAAGAGTACCAACTGAATTGGAAGTCCTTCAAGAAGAATTACGTTGGACAAATCAATGCCTTACCCAAATGGCATTAGAAAGAGAGCCTCCAAAAGTCTCTTTTGTAGAATCAATTTGTGCTCTTCCTTTTGATAAAGATCTATACATGGTCCCGTTTCCTAAGGATATTGAGGTTCCTAAATATGACAAGTATGATGAAAATGGTGACCCTCATGACCATGTGCGTCATTTTTATGCTCTTAGTATGGACTTTCTTCATGAAGACACATATCTTCTACGCTTATTCCCTCGAAGCTTAAGAGGCCAAGCTTTGGAATGGTTTGCGAAATTGACACCACCGCTTAAGACTTTTGATGAGTTAGCTCAGTGATTTATCCAGTAGTACTCTTACAACATCCAACAACCTGTCACTGTGATAGATCTCAGTAATCTAAGACAACATCAAGGTGAGCCATTTGCAACTTACAACATTGGAGGTCATTGTATTCTCGATATCCTCATCAGCTACCCGAAAGAGAAAAGATTGACATTTTCGTCAACACACTTGTGCCTGAGCTATTTTATGATCTAAGGAAGCAACTGTTCTCCTCCTTCCATGACATGGTTGAAAGTGCATATCGGATTGAGGATGTAGCTATAAGAAAAGGGGATATTGTTATTAATAAAGATGCTAAAGGCAATGGTAAAGACAAGAACAAACCTTGGAATAAGAACAAGTATGTTGTTAATGATGGGGTTGTTGATGCTCCTAAAGTTAAAGAGTCCGCTTTCAATCTCTCCAATGCTATCTATGCAGCAAAACAACAAGAAGTTGGCAATGCTCACAATGCTCCTAAACCTCAATATGCAAATAAGCCTAAGAAGTCGTTTCGAAAGCGAGTCTATACCAAGTTGGCAGAACCTTACGATGTGATCCTTAAGACTTTGGTTGACAATGGATATCTTATGCTTCCTGATAAACCTGGTAACTAGGATCCAATAAATAAGCCAGATTGGTGGAGAGAGGATCATTACTACCATTATCACAGAAACAAGGGACATCCAATAGACAATTTTTTTAGGCTTAAGGATGATATTCAGGATCTTATTGAGAACGACACAATCTCCACTGATGGCTTAACTAAAAATTCTGATCACACAGCTTTCAAAGATCCTCTACCTAAGCATGATAAGGGGGAAACCTCTCAAACACATAAGAAGAATCATGATGCAAAGATCAATTACACGTATCCTTCTAATACGCTTGTGATTAACATGGTAGAGCCCATTGAGAGTGTTCTAATGATGAGGTCTCAAGATGATAATAACACCAATCATGGTAAGCCAAAGTTAGTCTTGCAAACATGTGGTAGTTCATCTTCCTGAAGTGAGACACTGAATGCTGTTACTAGGGGGCAAGCCAAGATTGTCCTTAAAACTGCGCAAGATCCCAAGCAAGCTTTGCCTTCCAAACAAGTGGCTCCTTCAGCCACCCCTAGCTATGATCTTGTCCAACATTTGCAAAAGACACTAGCACAGATATCTATCCTTGAGTTGCTTCGGTTATCCTCTTTGCATAGAGAGATTCTTGATGAGGTTCTATGTACAACACATGTTCCCAATGACATTGATCCAGATCAATTTCAAGCTATGGTCAACCACATTTCATCTCCGCTATCTCTCTCCTTTTCTGCAGAAGATGACATATCTATTGCTCACGCACATAATCTAGCTTTACACATTGAAGTTCTAGTGTACAATACTCGAGTCCACCGAGTCCTAATAGACAATGGTGCAGGGTTAAATATTGTTTCTTTCAATGTCATACAACAATTGGGTTTGTCAGAATTTGCTGTGGATTCTAAAAAGAAGATTACTATAAAAGCTTATGATGAAGTGGAAAGATCTTCCAAAGGTCTTATCACACTGCCTGTCCGAGTGGGCCCTGTCATGGAAGATATTAGCTTCCAAGTATTGGACATCCCACTCGTATATAACATTCTTTTGGGTCATCCTTGGATCCATGACATGCAAGCTGTTCCTTCCACTTATCATCAATGTGTCAAGTTTCCATACAATGGCACTGAAGTTGTGATTCTTGGAGACCATACTATTGCTATTAATGCTCTTGCTACTGCTAAAAAATTTGTTCCTCACAATGAACCTTCTGTTGATCCTAGTACATCTCTAGTTGCTGCTGAGAAATCACTTAAGATGATGAGCCTTGGTATGGGTGAATATACGCTGGATTCCTTTGCTTCTATACCTATTTATCCTTAGTCATATGGGAAACCTTCTGATCACATGAAGCCTTCCACTTCTGCTATGACGATCTTTGATACTTTTGTTCCTTCATCCATTCCTTTAGAAGCAGAAACAGAAGAACAAGCTATTCAAGAGTGGATCTATAGAGATAATTCCAAAAATACTCCCATACTCAGTAATTCAGACATAGATACAGATGAGTCACCACTACACACTATGGTTCAAATGGGAGATGATCTTCCTTCTACCTCACTTCTTTGGGGAGAAGAGTGTATATCTACTGATGCTATGGCTGAGGCCTCTATGTCTAGAACCTATGTGCCTAAAGAATCATTGCACTATGATAGATAACATCACAACATTGCACGACTGCTACAAAGAGGTGATCTATCACATAACGACATGAGTATCTCTACTTCTCGGCATCTTAAGCCTCTTCCAGAAGGTTCTTCCATGACAGATATGGATGTTGATGTAGTTCATACCTCTTGTAACCCACCTGACATAGTTGATGAGTCTCATATTAGGTCTGATGAGTTTGGTCCATGTATTGCTTTAGTGGATCACGCTGGTCCTTCTATGACAAGTCTAGATCTTAATGCTTTTAGAGCTTACCCTATAGGCTTGACCTCTCTTGTCACTAGAGATGATATCCTTCACATAAATACTATTGAACCAGTCACTTCATTTCATCTCGCATCAACACCTGTTACTTCTTCCACCAGCGAACTAGCAACAAAAAAGATTGAATCAACAATCAAGTATCATAGTCATCACAGCAATGGTCAGATGGCAAAAACCACATTGTGGCGGTATCCGCACCTAAGAAAAGTAAAAATAAAAATCTGCTCAAAAATAATGATTCTCAAATAAAAGATGACAAGCTGATTCTCTACAAAAAAATGATGCACTATCTCAAGCATGATCTCATATCTATTATACTTCAGCCCATTCCTAGAGCTAAGAACAAAGTTGGTAATGCCTTGGTTACTTCAACATCCATCTTACAAATGAAAAAGCATAAATTTCACTTCAAGTTCCTGGTGGGCGAATTATGCTATCCTGCTCACAAATCTTACAATCCTACCATCTTTTCATATCTTTCACCTCATATTCCTCTTGCAAATCCACCACGCCATTCCTTCCACCATCCCTTACACTTTGCCTTTGTCTCTGGTGACTTGTATAGGAAGGGTCTAGATGGAACTCTCCTTAAGTGTCTAGAAATAGAGGAGTCAGAAAAAGTGCTAGCTGAAATCCACGATGGCATATGTGGATCACATTCTAACGATCCTCCGCTAGCTCAGACATTGCTTAGGGCTGGTTATTATTGGTCGAACTGGTTGAGACCTCCTATCATCACAGTTGCAGCATTTGGGCCTGGGGCCTATCAGTTCTCTACATCAGAGGAAGCAGATTCTTGATGCCCATTTCTGTCTGGGGCATTCTTTGTACATATTTTATGATCCTGAAAAAATACCAAAAAAATTCATATATGATGCTGAAAAAAATCCTAAAAAGCATAAAAAGTATTGAAAAAAAAGAGCATCCTAGTGAAAACCTAGCAATAGGCGCTTTGATGTCTCACCCAAAAAAATCAAAAAATTGAAAAAAAAATTTTTAAAAAAAAATTGAAAAAATGCCTTGGTGAAAACTTGGAAACAGGCTCCTTGGTAGCAAAAATACAAAAAAATTATAAAAAGTCCTAAAAAATTTGCAATAAATCTATCAAGTGGTGAAAACCTGGAAATAGGCACTGCTTGAGACCCTCTGCACCTATGTCTATCAGCCTTGTGTGGCGCTCATTCGCTCCACTTCTCGCTTTGCCTCTCCTAGCTTGGAATTG
Organism: Chamaecyparis obtusa; assembly: GCA_027943335.1. Taxonomy (NCBI): domain Eukaryota; kingdom Viridiplantae; phylum Streptophyta; class Pinopsida; order Cupressales; family Cupressaceae; genus Chamaecyparis; species Chamaecyparis obtusa. The sequence continues at coordinate 297,333 of BSBK01004799.1, read as the reverse complement.
ACTCTTGTCTTAGTCTAGGGGGCATACGATTGTTTTCAGCTTATCTTGGGTCTCTTTATGCATCTAGGTTTCTTAGGCACCTCACAAATGGTGTCTTTCAACACCACCCCAACTATGTTTTTCAACACTACCCTCACGTCGAGTGTTTCTCAACACTTATCAGATGTCCTACCCGTAGTCTAGATGATGCAATATTTCTCACTGGCAGATGCGATACTCAAAGTTTGACTCTATGACCTACACACACACACTTGACTTGCTGATATTTGTTTGACTTTATTTCTTTGCATGCTGTCTATGATGATTTCTTTGCTAAGTGGTCTCTCCCTGAGAAGTTTTCGATGATGCATAGCTAGAAGACTGAGGGTATGAGAACATGTTTTATTTCTTTATCTACTTTTGGGTATATTTTGTCGGTCCTCACTGTCATGAGCATTTATGCTAGTCTTACTTGACACTATGGACCTACAAGGTATTATCCTTGACTGTTTTGCAAGTGCACGCTTATAGTCATCTTGACTTTCTTGTGTCTCGATGCGAGCATAATCTTGCTATATCAAACTTAGGTGATCTCACTGCACTAGTCATCTTGACCTGCATGTCTTTGATGCCTAGGTGGGATTTCCACATTTCTATCTGATATAGATCATATTCAGATCCACATAGTTATGCTATTGTGTATTGTATGATCTTGCGATGCTACCAATAATGCTCGATGATGAATATTAGATGTCTATTAGCATTGTGACCTTGCAAGTAAACCACTTTTCATGTAGCTTGCATTCTTAAGTTCATGTTAGTTTAGTTTTGCATCTTGCATATGGAGAGAGCTTTCCTTTCATCTTTCATGGACTTGTTAATCAACTGCACTCACCTTTCACTTCTTCCTGATCATGTCTTTCACTTCTTTTCTTTCATATCACATCATTTTCCTTTCATTTTAGGATTGAAACTGAAATCCAAGTTCACCTTGATCATCCAAGTCATCTTTTTCCTTCTCCTGTGTAGTTGGCTAACCTTTTGAGGCCTGATCCTTCCATCTTCACTGGGGCATTCTTCACCTCTTCATCCCCATCTCTTTCAAACTTCCAGTCTTTCATTCACTTTCAAATCCCAAGTTCAACTCCTCCCTCCGTGGTGTTTACCGGTTGAGGGACCGATAGGTTCGTGCCTCGTGTCCCATGTGTGGGGCATCTCTTCACTGCTTGATGGTTATTCTGTTATCTTGCATCTTCAATTTTGATTTCTAGTGATTTGATCATGTCTCTCTTGCTTCTGCTTTCCCTCTACCTAGATTTCTCTTTCGATCCTGAGGGGGCAGACACATTATATCTTATTGGCTATCTCTTTCCTAAGTGTTCAGTACTGTCGCTACCAGGCTGACCATGCAGGATTTGCTACTTTTATGCACTTCATTCTTTCGAGTCAAAATGCTATTGCCTTCTTGGCTATCTCTTGCCTTCTTGGCTGATCTATTCTTTGACGTAATGTGTTCCCAGATCGATCACACATTAGTCAAAGAGGGGCAAATGTATACACCTAAAAATGGTCATCTAGACTATTAGCCCCTTTTGCTAAATCATAAATTGTTTATTCTTGATCAAATCCTATTTCTATCATTTATTCGATTATTTTCTATGGGCTAACCATTTTATCCTAAGTCTTAATTTATTTAAAAGGAATATTTCCTCCCCTTTTAATAAATAAAAAGCCCCCACTTTTCCTCTTATCCTAAGTTGCACAAATAAAACATTATTCTTATTTATAAAAAGAGAAAAAGTACTTTTTGTCTCATATGGACACAAAAGTCAACTCTTATTTTCTCATTGGAGGATACTTGTGCACATGGATTGCTCCTCTTTTAAGCTCCACCATTGATTAAATCTTTTTCCTCTTAATCTCCATGGTCCATTCCTTCTCATTTCCTTTAAAAGAAGAGCTCTCTTCTTCATTCTAGATCCTCAACTTTTTATGCTAATATTATGTTGCAGGTTTTCTAGGTACACTTTGGAGCTTTTGAAGATTTGGAGCATTCTTAGCATCTACATCTCATTCTTGCATTCTTAGCTTAGCTTCATATTTATGCTTTCTTAGATTAGCTTCATTTCTATGCTCTAGATTAGCTCACATAGATTAATTAGCTTGGGTTGTAACACTTGCATATTTCCTTTCATAGCTTAGCTTGCATTTCCATTTCTAGCATAGCATTGCATTGCATTTTCATTCTTGATTCTTGATGATATTGGCATTCTTTCCCTTGTCTTCATTGAATCTCCCATTGCATGGTTTACTAGCAAGGTTATAGCTCTAGCTGAGAGCATTCTTAAAAACCCTTGCACTCCATGCCTAGGGAGCTATGGATCGATTTGTGAGGGCTCATTCTTGAGTTTCCTTGCATGTAATGATCCATAGAAGTGTGACACATTTATAGCACACAGTAGTGATGTATTTGACTCTGTTGCCCATTGGATAAGGCACTATTCTATGAGAGACTTAGGGTATCTCAGGGGTCCTTTCAACCCAACATTAATCATTCAAATGAAGTAATTTTCCTTTCATGTTGTTTGTAGTAGTAGGAGGTCTTTTCTAGTTTTTAGATTCATTCCATGCAAGCAGGTTATTGCATTAGGTTTGGTTCATTGAGGTACAAGATACTTATAGGGGTCTGATAACTATTCCACAATAATCTATCTACAGGCCTTTTGTTTATCAAGAAGAGTCATGAGTGTGTAGATAAGGAAATACCCACCTGAGTTATGTAGAGCTCAAAGGAGGATGCTCTTTGTCCTCATCAATTGGCCCTTTTTCCCTATCAGACTTTGAAGTGAAGACTAAATAGTTTGTCAACATAGTGTAAACTTGACACTATGTGGAAAAAGATCAAGCCAACATTCTCCTCAAGTTTCTTCAACATTAACTTGGAGAGGTCTAATTGTAAACCTTTCTTAACAACCATGTATGCAATAGCAACTACTCGACATGGGACACTATTGGGCCTTCTTGATTGAAATATTTTGTAGGCAATTATATAGGCTCAAAATCTAGTTTTAGGATTAGTTATTGTGTTTCTCCTCATGCCTCTTCCATCCCACTTGAATCTTGGTAGTTTCTCGGTCTTTGTTCTTTGTGGGTGCCTTAGGATTTTTTCTTTATCATTTTTTGGGTAATCAGTAACTGTGGATAACATCCTTAGTAATTTTGATGATTTCATCCAACCACATATTGTCTTTGTTAACTCAACTTAATACAACCCTAATCCATTTAGTCTTAAATCCTTTAGGAAATGAAGAGCATTTGTCAGACCTTTGATTTACAGGTGCGTATGATCATATTTCAATTTTCCATCCTAGCATAGATCCTGGTATGTAGATTGAAGCTCAAAATCTCTAATTTTTCTTATCTTGTAGTGAATATAAGCTCCTATATCATGAACCAACAAAACCGTAGGTGGTATACCTAAAAATGTTCATGTTTCATCTATTTACGATGCAATCTCAGGGTCCAATTTGTATTTGGGTTGTTTGTAGGCAGTTGACTTGATCAATGTGACCTTATTGTCATGTTTGGTCTTGGATTTCATAGACTTTGCGAAAAGAACTCAATTTTATAAGAAGTAACTTGAAATGTTATCAAATGGCTCATGATCTACTTGAATCTCTGTGAAATGCTTTAAATTTTTTTTCTCAAATTTTCTCAAATCGCTCTGGTTTTCTCTTGTTCATTGTTTGGAAAAAATGAGTTTCTTTGACACTTATTTATACCTAAAAATCCTTTTCTCATTCAATTTTTTACAATAAATGTTTCACCTACCACAACTCACTTAATAAAAACATGTTCGATTGTCTTTTAAAACTTCATCTTGGTTAACACTAAACATTTCTTGGTCGATTGTTCAACTTAGTTAACCTTGATACTTTCACTATCTAATAAACTTTCACTCGGTCATTCTTTTACCGACTATACAAATTTCATTCTCAAAACATATAATACCTTAGTGCGTCTTATTTCATGATGATTTGGTGTTCATGAAATAGATATAAGGAACTATTCTAAGATATAACTGGTTGAAATTTAGTTCCATACATACTTGATTTTCTTAGGTCGAGGTGGTGAGATCACATAATCCAATGGGTGAGGTGTCACTGAATGTTGTACTTATTCCAACATTGTCATTTGTTTCTCTTTTCCATATTTGATTCCTTATCTTCATGATTTCTTCAATGGTGTTTTCATTTTTGTCAATAATCGGTTCTAGTGCTCAGACTCTATAGTCTCTAATTAAATGACCGACCTTGTGACAATGTAAACATTCCATTATAGAATTTGTCCACTTTCAAGATCTTCCTCTCAAGTGAATTCTCTTATAATTTTTTGCTATATGTCCACACATACCATATTTTGTACAACTATTGCAAGTGTTGTAATCCCAACTGTACGCATTACCTTATCTTCTCAATTCATATGTCTTTTTTTTTCCTTTCAGATTCCAAACTTGTTTCATTTTTGTTTTGCATTCTTGTGATACATGTCCATGCATGTTTCAAGTATGAAAATTATTTTTCATGTATTGTTTCTTAGGTGATGCATTCAAATTTGATCTACACTTATGTGCTTGATGTCCATACTTATTGCAGTTATAACAATAACCATCAAATTTAGGAGTGGATTTAGGAATACCTTTTACTTTGCTTCTACAAATATTTGATGTGTGACCTAGTTCTGCACAATGATAGCATGGAAGATTCTTTGGCCTTGGATGTTAATAGGCATTATTTTGTTCATCTTGTCTTGATGACTCTCCCTTCCTGGTATAACCTAAACCGGTAGTGGTGTGAAGTCTTCTTTGAGTACTTAGGAATTCATCCATCCTTTTAGTACTTTCTTCAGCTTTCTTAATTATTTTATTATATTTTTGTTGAATTTTCACTTCATTCTTTCATTCTCTTCTCTGAATTCACCAATGTCTTCCAATTTTCTAGTAATGTCACTGTTCACTCAGTTGAATTCCTGACTCGTGATAACTATCTGATTAGAAATTTAAAAATGATGCTCGGTAAGTCTCATTATCTCAGATTCTTTTTATTCTAACTTTTCAGTCATTTTTCTTCTATCTTCAATAGCCAAATTCCTTTCTTGTTCAACATGTATTGCAGTGTTCATGACATCAATCATTCTTACCATTTGAGGCTCTTAACCTATTTGTAGTGGTTTTAATTGATCAGTAAGGTTTTGATTCTTTTTAGATAGATTTGATATGGTTCCTTCAGATGGATCAAATATAATTCCAAATCTAGATCCTTTAAATAGTTCCTCTATCTCTTCCTCCTGATAATCAGTCCCATTGTGCTGAAATGCCTATTCCTTCCTTTGATCGATGATCTTTGAATTTTTATTTAGCTTCTTTGAATTTCTCTATAATAATATGAATCTACAATTTCCTATTTTCAATAGTCTTTTTAAGCTTATAAATTTCTATTCTTAAGATCTTTTCTCTTCAGTTTTTATACTTCATGAACAAGAGAACTAGCTCTGATACCAATTGTTGGAATTATGGAAAGGTTCATACTGAGAGGGGAGGGGTGAATCAGTTTCCTTTAAAATTTTCAATTGCATCCTTGTAAACATGTAATTTATTAACTGACTATAACATTTTCATTTTCCATATATTCAATAACATAACTATTATGTAAATGCATGTAATCTACTCAAATACATGCATACATGAAACTTCATACACATAATACATGTATTTTGGTATCACAAAAACCCTTGTTAGAATGTAAAAATTGTGGTGGGGATGAAACCCACAAAGCTTCACTACTGCAATAAATAAAGTTGTCGGTTAAGGCTTACAAAGATTTTATCACTTCTAGTGATCTTTCCCTGTTAGGAGTAGCAATAAGATCAACTAGATCTACCTGGTTAGAGGATTTTAGCAATAAAATCATGTGTGCACTCAGTTAAGAGATTTTACAAAAGACTATCAAGTCTACTCTCTTAGGATGTTTAAGTCTTTTACAATGGTTAAAAAGTAACAGTGAAATTGATCTATAGATAGCAACTAATCTTTCCTGATTTCACATCTATTATGTACTTGCCTATTATCACCTTAATGTGATTGAGCTCTTCTCTCAATAATGATCAGTATCCTTTTGTTTTTGATAAACTGAATAAGTTGTCAATGCTTCAAACTTTACCCTGTTAGATCCTCATATGTCTCCCAATGGAGGCTACTTCATATGTGATAATTTTTCTAAATGATATCTTTACAATTCATATATCAAAATTATTTGACCTAATTAGGGTTTTGTTACTATCTTAGAAATCCTAAGATCAACAGATCATATGATTAACCTAGATCATCTTTACATAGGAATCATCACTCATTAAATGATTATATTGCTAACATGTAACTGATTAAATATCTTGATGAAGATTCTCAAGGTCACGGAGCTATTAAAAGTAAGGTGTAAGATGATTAAATAAGTCAATATGTTGTCATTGATGTCAACTAGTTTTGACTATACTTATCATGATAGTTACAAATATTTAAACATGCGTAGAAGGAAGAAATGGTGAAGAAATGAGATATCTACATTAGGACAAGATGAATGTGAAAAATATGGATAAGGTATACATTGGGTAACTTATTGATGAGTGTATGGCATTATGTTGTTGAGTTGATCATGTTACATTATTCTATTATAAAGAAGAGATTAGAATTGAATAAGTTAATGTGGTTAGTAATTAAAGATTTATGTATACACCGAGTCAATCTTGTGTATACCAAGTGACATTAATAACTAAGTTCGTTATCACCGATGCATTTTGTATTAACCGAGTAGGATGAAAACATTAAATTTTATATTAGCCAACTAAACTGATGAGCTGAAAAATTGCTTATGATTCTAAGGTAAGAGATAAAGTTTTTTATGAAGATCGATGGTTGACAAAATTTAGAGATGATCAAAGGGAAGAGATTGAAACATTTTATTGACACATTTGTCGAGGAAGCTTGGAGCAGAAAAATGAATAAAGGATATTAAAAGGAAAAATCTAATGGATGAGATGAAAATAGTTTACATGTCTATTTAAAAGAAATGAGATTCATTGTTGAATCTGCTAGATGAATAGAGACTGCACAAGAATTCACGTGAAGACATTTTTCATGCACTATTGATCAAATTGGTTATAGATGGAACCGAGCAAGATGACAAGAACTACCAAGCCTCAGAGTATTATACACCAAGTGAAGTAGGTTGGAGGATATGATGAAGTAAATTTATTATTGATCAAGTGAGTTATATTAATGCTTAGAATATATCTGAATACTTGTAAATTGAGTTGTATTTGAATCAGATTACTATAGTATCAGTTTAACCATTGTTACAGATAAATCTCTTAACCGAGTCAACTTAACAATCTTTTTGTATTTCAATATGATATTCAAGGAATGTTAATTATTTTCTTGTTGACCCCATAGTGAATCCTAGTCAAGGGAGAACTATTAGTGATAAATCCTCTAACCATGTCACACCTTACAGTTTCTTTTATAACCTTTAACAGGGTTAGATCTTAACTGAGCTAACTTCAGAAGAGTAAAATATTTTGGGTTACCAGTCTGAGATAGTTTTTCCCTTAGCAGGGTTTCCATGTTAAATCTTTTTGTTATGTGTTATTTATTGTGATTGGATTTATGTCATACTTTACATATTTCATATTTTATTAATTGGTAAACAAAGTTATGGAAATTACTGGTATTCGGTAAATGAACAAAAAGATAGTTATCTTATCTTACCCAATTGATTGTTTTGTAGAAGAAGTTTGAAAAAGTACATCTGAGAGTTAGGGACTATAGGATAACTAATGTAACTAAATGACCCCACCTCTCAGTTATCTAAAAATTGGTATTAGATCTTGTGTTCTTGAAAAGGAAGTATGAAGGCCTTGAGCTAAATATCACAAGATGTATAAGAGAGAGGCACCCAAGCTGAAAAAAGATAACTTCTCAACATGGAAAAGAAAAATTAGGTTGCACATATCTAGAATTGGAGAATCTTCTCTACAATTCCTAGAAAATGGTTACATACAACTAACTATCGGACCTTTGATAGTTGATCAGCTGAGAGACAAACTTGAACACAACATAACAATGAAAGAGATTGTTATTTCCCTATCTGATGCAGAAATTGAATCTATATCAAATTATTTAATACAAAAAAAGATATGTGGGACAATCTTCCACTAGTTCATGGAGGAGATGCAAATGTACTAAGTGCTAGAGCTGAAAGCCTTAGAGGTAGATTTGATGATATGATGATGAAAGAAAGTGAAAACATTACATAATAATATAACTGAATCAATGAGGTGGTCAATGATATCCAAGGAGCAGGAGGTGTTATTGATGAAGACACTATTGTGAGTAAAATTCTTAGAACATTGCTTCCTATCTATTCTATTACAATCTCTTCTATTCATGAAATGGCTCTACACTGGGTAATGTTATTACACTTGATAGCCTAATTGGTAAATTTACTACTTTTGAGCTGAATAAATATGATAACAGTATTGTGTCGAGTGTTGAGTTAGTATTGATGTCATCCTTGAAGGTTGGTAAGTCTAGTAGTAAAAATAACATAAGAAATGAAAGTAAGAGTGACAATGAAGATGGACATGATGAACTAGAAGCACGTATGGCTAGGAGACTTCAGAAAGGTAAAGGAAGGTATAAGGGAAAGTTACCTTTAGCATATTTTAATTGTAAATAAATTGGACATATTGTAGCTAGATGTCCTAACAGGAAACATGATGATAAAGATAATGACCTATTTTCTAATAGAAATTTTGACAGAAGAGATAACTGAGAATACAGAGGAAATTGACAGAATGATAGAAGAAACAACTGAGACTACAAAGACAAAGGCAAGAAGGCATGTTACCATGTGTATCATATTTAAATGGAAGAACTTCCATGATAAGAGCATTTAGCACTCCTAGTAAGTGGTTTGGGGTCATGTTAAGCACCTTGATTAGGTCTTTTCATGTATTTGGCTTTCTTCCCACTTCCCACTTCTTTTCTACACTTGATTTCTTCATTCTAGGTGAAATTAGGGATAGGATCTCAAGGATTCTCCTAAATTTCCCTCTTCTATGGTTCTATTTTCTAGGTAGGACATAGAAATAGGTCCTCTTAGAATTCATCATAGTCATCATAGGATTTTATGCTTATCCCTAGCATTCTATCCTGTTCTGGTATCATTTCTAGGTCTGTGGGCATCCCCGGGACCTTCTGTCCTGATTCTGGCTGGATCTAGGACCAGGGTCAAATTCGAGGTCAAACATGACTAGGTTAGAATCAAGCTCAAACCTAACTAGGTCAGTCCCAAACTTGATTTTCCCCCCCTCTTTCAAATCTTCAAATTCCTTGATTTTTGGGTATCAGGTTTCGGGGATATTTATTTTCCCGCCTCCGAGTTCGCTATTTGGGGTTTTGGAATGGTAAATACTCTAATTGCATTTAATCTAGGTATATTTTCTAAAGGTTAGGACCTAATTGGGATTTAATTCTCCAAGGTGGCCCCTCTAGAGGATTGTGCCCTAGTTCATTATAAAAGGAGGCCTTCCTCTCTCATTTTGATCATCAAGTTTTGTGAGAAGATCTCTTCATCAAGTTTTGGAAATCAAGTCCTCAAGCATTCAAGTGTCCAAGCATTCACCCATGAAGGAGATCCATTGTTATCTATTGAAGGATTCAATCTCTTTGGAGCCCCCTTGAAGATCCATCCTTCTACATTCATCCAAACCTTCTCATATGCAAAGATCATGTCAAGATTGGCATTGAAGATCAAATGCCATTGATTCGAGACATCTTAAATTCATTCTACATCCATTGAAGCATTCCTACTTGTGGATTTGAGGATTCGAATCCTCTATAAGGATTTCAACATAAGCAAGGTGATTTGTTTCAATTACTTTGTTTATACATACTACATTTCAATTCAATTTCAAGGTTAATTCCTAAATTAGGGTTTGACCAAGGCAAACCCCCCATACAAAAAAAATCCCCATTTTCTTGCAGGTACAGGTGTAGGATTTCAGATCTGAGAGTGAATTTGGATACCCTTTTTCGACAAAATTTCAAGATCTGCGAACAAAGACATAATTGACCTTCAAATCAAGAATCTAGCCTTTCACCTTTTATGAGGGTCAAAGTTGACTTGAGCTCATCTTGGAGAAAGATTTTTGGGTTTTCTTTGTCTCGGCATTTCCAGTTCAAAATAGGTTGCAGAATTGCCCAAAAGTACACACAGACATCAGAAAATGATATTTTCCAGATCTTCCCTAATTTAAAGTTAGTATTTGCATTTCAATTATTTTAGATTTCAAGCATAATATAACTATAGGGAAGTATAGGGTTTGTCTCTCTCTTTCATATTCTTCATAGATTGATTCAATTGTTCATTAACCTTTTGGTTGATCAAATTGGATCTCTATTTTGGGAATTTGGATTTAGGAGTGAATCTCATATTTCCCCCACACACTTACACATATAGAGGTGATTCCAAATTACCTCTATTCACCATGTTGGATATTATGATATTAATACTAACACCGACACTAATGAAGATTATGAGGTGGTATTTGTAACTATGAAAGAGGACTCAAAAGAAGAAGAAGGGTATGTTGAAACAACACTTATATCTAAAGTTAGCAAGAATGATACATGGATCATTGATAGTGGCTATACACATCATATGACTAGTGAGGAGGATAAGTTTGAATATCTCAAACACTATAATGGAGGATCTGTTAAAATGGGTAATGATATACCTTGTCAAGTAAAAGGAAAATGATCTATCACATTCAACAATAAGATTAAATGTGAGAATGCATATTGGGTAAAATGACTTAACTATAATATGTTGATTATAGAACAATTTAATAATTTAGGTCACCAAGTTGGATTTGAGAGTAGAAAGGTGAAGATCTATGATTAAAATGGAAATTTGATCGACACTGGTGAACAATTCAAAGGTAATCTATTTATGTTGACAATGCTAAAACTTCCTATTTGTTGGCTAGAAATGAAGATGTGTGGTTGTGGCATAAGAGACTGTGTCATGTGAATTTTGTTAACATGTTTAAGATCAGTAAGAAAAGAAGAATTAGAGGTTTACTGAGTCTAACTAAACCTGACCATGTCATGTGTAATCAATGTCATAAAGTGAAAATGACTAAATCTAGTTTTAAGAGAAAAGACTATTCTTCTAAAGGGATTTTAGAGTTGGTGCATACTGACTTATGTGGTCCTATGAGAACTCAGAGTTATTGTGGTGAAAAATATTTTATTTTATTTGTTGATGACTATTGCAGGATGATGACAATTATGTTTTAAAAATAGAAATCTAAAGCTTTGACAATGTTTAAGTGGTATAAAGCTAAAGTGGAAAAGGAAACTAGAAAAGATTGTGAGTTTATTTCTAATGAATTCACTAACTTTTGTAATGAGCATGGAATCAAAAGATAGGTTTCTACATTGAGGACACCACAATAGAATGGTATTGTAGAAACAAGGAATAGATCTATAGTTGGTTGTGCCACAATACTGATCATTGAAAAGGATGTTGCACAAATGTACTAGAGAGAACCTGTTAGCAATGCTATATACACCTTGAATCGAGTTCAAATGAAGAAAGATACAAATAAGAACCCTTATTGGTGCATGACACCAAGGAAATCCAAGACACTTCAATGTAGGCATGGGTGATAGGATAGGATAGCCTAGGAGATAGGATCCAGTCGGAGTCCTAAGATGTAATAAATACCAAGTGTGAGGCCAATTGGCATTATGGTAATCTTATAAACCAAGTGGCTTAATTACACCAAAGGGTAAAAATGCTTAGATTTCTTGATTTTTGATAAGTTTGGATAGTTTAGGCTTAGAATGAATGGGTTAGATCCATCTAGACTTTGGTTGGATCTAGTTAGAACCAAGGAGAAAGAATTGCAAAAGTTACAATGTGTTAGCCCATTTTCATGTCATAGCTAAATTCTTTAGAAAATGATCTGCACCTACAAAAAATTTCATAGTTTCATCTATTTTCCTCTGGCCTCTACAACTGTTTATCTTCCTTTTCTGGCTAAATCCTAAGAAAAGTTCATAAATCTAGTCATTTGTTTGAAAAACCCTAAGTGTGGCCTAGCCTCGTTCTAATTTTATGTTACCTTTTGGGCCACTTAAAACTCCTAATTCACATGTGGTTTATTTTTCTGGTTGGTCCCTGTTTAAATTCTTCCTAAGCTTTTACCCTCGGTGGCCTTAAATATTTCCTAAGTCTAAGTGCCTGGCGAATTAAATTTTTCCTATAGTCCTCAGCACTTAATTTTTCCCTAAAGCCTAAGTCCTGCTCTTTAATTTTTCCTATGTTTCAGCTTGGCAAATGTGTGGCTGTCGCATGATCTCATGAGCCTTTTTTAGGCTATGTGATCATGCGACTAGGTGCCACCTATCTTGGCAGGCCCCTTTATGGTATCTGAGGTGGCAGCTTTTGATTGGTCAATGTGGGTTCTGATGTGGCGTGTGTCAAAGGTCTAAAGAATGAAGAAAAAGTCAAAGGTCCACCTACCAGTTTTTGCAACTTGGGAGCTTGTGATTCGCTACAAAGGCTTATGTGGTAGGGTGGGGTCAAGCTTTTGTGGCATCTGTAGGAGATTCAAGATCGATGGTTGGCATAAAAGTGCATGGAATCTTTTGACCCCATGTGATCTTGCGCCAGCTGTCCGATCTTCCAGATGGTATAATGTTCCTCTGTGGGTCCACTGCCAGCTATGCTAAAGTGGCATTTTCTCATTGGTTAATGTGGATGGTGATAGGAATTTGTCAGAAGGGTCCGAGGTGGGTCCAGAATCGATGGTTGGCATAAAAGTGCACGGAATCTTTTAACCCCATGCGATCTTGCGCCAGCTGTTTGATCTTCCAGATTGTATAATGTTCCTCTGTGGGTCCATTACCAGCTGTGCTAAAGTGGCATTTTCTCATTGGTTAACGTGGATGGTGATAGGAATTTGTCAGAAGGATCCGAGGTGGGTCCAGAATGCCACATGGTGATGACATGCTCTTCCCTGATTGATCCACATGTTGTTGACTTGGTAGTTGTCAGTGGGACCTGAGTTCTCAGCTTGTCAGAGGGTTCTGACATTTGCAGAGGATCAACAGTTGGTGCATGATCTCATGGGTTGTGTTAGAGCCATGAGATCTTGCACCTGTCATCTGATTTAAAGGCTTATAGTGGGCCAGTCCTATGTCAGAGGTGACTGGGTGGAGATAGCGAATGGTATGCTAGCAAGTGGCACAAGGCAGGCCCAAATATAAAGTCTAGTAGTTCTGATAAATTATTTGGAGGCCCTGACAAATTTCCTAGGGTTTCACTCATTTCAGCAATAATATAGCGGTGCTCTAAATGATGTGGAAATTCAGTGAACATGTGTTCATGTATTCTCTAAATAGACTAGCAGTGACATAAAGTTTTCTATGACTTGGAGGTAGCCTTCAGTCGCGTGTTCGCTAAATGGGACTTGGGGTCCCACTAAAGTTAAGACGTAAGCCCATGAAAGAAAAGGATCAAACAGTCATGACTCAAAGTTCATCTTAGTTGAATATTGACTGCTAATTTTCTGCTAGTGCCATGAAGTGACTGTTGAAAATCAATTTTGAATTTTTTGAGGGTTTCCAATGACAGAAAGGATTGAAATTTATTGATCAAGCGGCTGAATCTGGTAGAATTGGTTTTGCCGACTGTTGCAGTGTGGTCCAGGGTGTTAAGTGATCATTTGTAGGGGTCTGTACTATGTTCTTTGTACTTGAGGTGTGTTGCAGGTGGCCAAGCAGGTTGACAAATTCAGAATTCCATGATTTGTAGTACTTTCCCAGAGATCTATCATAAGTGCAAATCTTTCTCAGGCATGGCCGACTGGTTTTCATCCCCTGCAATAAATTTTTGACTGTTCCTAGTTGGTTTGGTGGGTGGAAGCCCTAATCCTAACTATCTGAAGCTTGTTGCATCCTAAATTCTTTTGGGATTCCAAGATAGCTAGTGGTATAAATGGTTGGTTTTTTGACTTTGCAGGGGTTCCATAATTTTTGGGGTTCCACAATTTTGGATGTCCATTATTTTAGTTCCAAGAAAGGTTCTATCCTACAAATTTTCTCCTTCTCTCTACATATAGGGTGTTCTTTCTTCCTTTGCTATTTCAGAGAATATAATACATATTGTAATTGATTTGTCTTATGTATGAGGACTCAATTTATTCTTACTGTTACCAATCTATCTCCATTTGAAATCTGAATTCATTAATCATACATCAAGGGTGTTTGATTTTTCTATTTACATTTCCTATGTGTTTACAATAGAGTTGTCTTCACAGAGATAACTAGTTTAGGATTAGTTTTCATGTATGTATGAGCTGAGGTGTCAAAGATATGTCATACTTGTCTTCCAGTAGATGCTAGTGAATGTATTATTTGTTTATAGGTCTCTTCTAAGGGGAGGGTTAAAAGCCTTTAGATGGGTAATAACATACTTGGATACATAGGTGGGTTGTTGAAGTGAGCTTTGGTCATGGTGTGTGATTGATGTCAGGCATCAACACATTGAATTTATTGCTTTCTTGTTTCATAGCTATCTATTGCAATAGGGTATTTGACTATGTGGCCCTTTGGATAAGGCACTGGTCTATGAGAGACTTACGATATCTTAGGAAACCTTTCAAACCCATCTTTAAATCATTTACATTTAGTTCCACCCTTTCCCTTTCATGTTATTAGGATAGGTTTCTGGTTTTCATACTCACTCTATGCAAGTGGGGCTATTGCATGAGATCTTGGTTTCATTGAGGTATAGGATACCTATAGGGGTTTGAGAACAATTCCACAGTCAGTTACCTATAGGTTTGTAGTGTGATTCAAGTTGTATGTGTGTACAGATGAGGTATACCCACCTGAGTGATGTGGAGCTCAAACTGTAGAAGGATCTCTCTTTGATCCTTGTCTATTGGCCTTTTTCCTTGTCAGATTTGGAGTGTTGAGTGAATGTGACACTAGCCTAGTCAATCCTAATGTCAATCTAACCTTTGGGGAAAAAGAACACCAACAAGATAGCGACTCTGCTGGGGAGAACAACAATGAAGAACTACATCTATTAGAATCTCTAGTTGTGGTTATATTGTAAAGTCAAAATCCTATTGACCAGATTGATTTTCCCATCTGAGTCACCAACAAGATGGTGACTCCACTGGGGAAGAAGTAAAAGATAGCAAGCTTTCCTGCTTGGCTAGATCATCCCAGAGTCTTGGTTAATGATCATAGAGTCAAAAGTAAAAAACACATTTGTAAAATCTTCTCACTAAGTGTTGAGTGGTGACTCTGAGTCTCTGTTTGGTTAGTGTTTGTAACAAAGTGTGATATATTTGCAGTCCTGACAAGCAATTATCCTATGAGTTTGTCTTGTGATTGTGGGTTTTGAAGAAGGTTTAGAGTTGGGAAAGGTTCTCAGTTGATTCAGATTTGTCCTCTGCAAAGAGGTGGTGGCTCTACCAAAGTTTGAAAGGTGATCTAGAGGAGACTTCAGATCAATATTTTGTAGCATTCACAACATCTCCAAGTAATCCTATTTCATCAAGCAAGAGTAGTCCCTAATTAGGTGAACAAGTCATCATTGAAAAGGGGAAATTAATTTTGAAAGTTTGATCATATTTCTAGATAGAAGCTTCGGTTGTTATAAAGAGTATCAGAAATATGTTGAGGTTTAATAAGGCCAATGGTTGCATTAATTTGGATAGAATTATTCTCATGAGAACAAGCTACATTGTTTTGTCAGTATATTAAAATGGAGTTTCCAACCTTGATGAGTCGAGATGATGTTTCTAGGTCTAAAAGTTCTCAGTCAGATCTTAGAAATGTTAATAGAGAAAGAGGTATTTATTTGATGAGTCAAAAGATCCAGTAGACTTGCATAAAGATTTTAAGATGTACAATAGGAGAAAGAAAGGGGGACTCATCCCATTCTTACTATAAGAAATTTCTTATAGCTTGTGATGAACTTCTTGTGGCTATTGAGCTTCAAGATTCCCAATATGCTGAAATGTTTTTAGAACTTGGTATGCTTGAGTCAGTCAGTTGGTCTGCATCCTTTAGGAATGAAGCACAAGAAAATGTTAAAGTATGGATGGCTTCATTTGTAGAGGATGAATCTTGTGATGCTAATGTTGATAATGGAACTTGTGGTTACCAAGAGATAGAAGATGAATTTGCAACAAATGTAATTTCTTGTAGTGAAAGTTCTTGCAATGATGACTTTGCACAAGATATTGTGACACAAGAAATTTTAGCTCCTGTCTCAGATGAGGATGATGTTTGCAGCACTAGTAGTGAGATCAATGAGATAGAATGTGAAGTTCAATGCTTACTAAGTAGTGAGCAAATTTCAGAGCTCTTGGATGCAGAATTTCAGCAGTGCACTCCCAAGTATGTTTCCAAAACCCCATACCTTGTAGATATTATTTTTGATGAAGAGAAAACAAGTGATGGCATGATGTGTGAGACTTCTATTGAGGTTCTTTCTCCCATTTTTGATCTGCAAGTGGATGGTACACATCATTGTAGTGAATTTGATAATGTAATGTTTGATGAGTATGATGATGTGTGTACTAGTGTGGATTTAGTTTTTCAAGAGCCTAATGTCAGTGGTTCTTGTTTACATTTTGATGCTGGAGAATGTGGTAAGTCTGAATGTATTTTCTCAGATTTTCAAATGACTAATGAGTCATTAACTGATAGTGCTTATTCCTTTCTAGAAGATGCTGATGTGATTTTTCATCATCAAGTTGCTTCCATTTTCATGCAATCAGATTTTAGTCTTGAGAAGCATTATATTAGTTTGCAAAGCAAAGAGATAGAGAGGGTTTATTCTTCATTGAAAACTAATGACCAGTATGCTAATGTGTCCATCCATGAGATTGAAAAGGAGTGTTTCCTTTTCTAGCATGACAGTGAAAATGAAGAATGTGACATTATGATGTCACAAAATGATCAATATTTATGGCAGCTTGATGGCCCTATCTTGCTGAGTGATGCTGAGTATGATGATCATTTTTTATATAATATGTTGAATGTGGATCACAATGTTTTTGGTAGGATGGATGAGAGATGTAATTTTAGTTTTCCTTTGCTGAATGGAGATGAAAATTATTTGTTTGATAGAGGCAAAAATTGATCAGAAGTTTTGGGGCCCTGAGCCTTCTGTAAATATTTTTCCTTCCCTGTTGTGTTTCCCTTTCTATTTCCCTGGTTTAGTTGCTAGTTTTTGGGGTCCTTATGTTTTGTCCAGTGGGTGGTCTACTCTCCCAATGATATCTAAATTCTTGCCATGCCTGCAAGAGGCACACATCCCCAAATAGAGCTATTGTTAGCCCATTTTCATGTCATAGCTAAATTCTTTAGAAAATGGTTTGCACCTGCAAAAAATTTCATGGTTTCACCTATTTTCCTCTAGCCTCTGCAACTGTTTATCTTCCTTTTCTAGCTAAAACCTAAGCAAAATTCATAAATCTATCCGTTTGTTTGAAAAACCCTAAGTGTGCCCTAGCCTCATTCTAATTTTATGTTACCTTTTTGGGCCACTTAAAACTCCTAATTTGCATGTGCTTTATTTTTCTGGTCGGTCCCTATTTAAATTCTTCCTAAGTTTTTACCCCCGACGGCCTTTAATATTTCCTAAGTCTAAGTGCCCAGCAAATTAAATTTTCCTATAGTCCTCAGCGCTTAATTTTTCCCTAAAGCCTAAGTCTTGCTCTTTAATTTTTCCTATGTTTCAGCTTGGTAAATGTGTGGCTATTGCATGATCTCATGAGCCTTTTTTAGGCTATGTGATCATGTGATAGCCACACATAACAAAGGCTTAAGACTTAGGAAAAATTTTGGCGGGGGAACTATAGGATTTAGGAAAATATTAAAAGGGGATCCCGTCGGACATGGAAAAACCTAACTGCGAACATATGGAAAGTGGTCCTTTAATTAACACATGCATATTAGGATTTTAAGTGGCCCAAACAAGTAACATGGAAATAGAACAGAGCATGGGAATTTTGAAATTGTTTCAACCCAACAGCTAGTTTTTAGAATTTTCAACTAGGGTTTTAGCCGGAGACCAGAAATGAGACTGTAGAGGTCAAGGGAAGAAAAGTGACGATATGAAAATTTTAATAGGTGCTAAAAATGGCTCTAGCTGGGGATGTATGCCTCTTGGAGGTATAGCAAGGATTTAGATCTCTTTGAAAAGTAGACCACCAACTGGACAAAGACCTGGGACCTCAAAAACTGGCAATCGAACCAGGGAGATAGGAAGGGAAACAAACACAATAGGAAAGGGAAAGTTATTTATAGAATTTACAAGAATTAAAAATTTACTTGGTGGGCCCAAGCCACCAAAATAAAATTAGTGACCCTCCTGAATCAAAGGTCTGATTCTCATCCACATATGCAACCAACCACCTGAAACTGTGGTTGGTTTCATATGTGGATCAGAATTAGACCTTTGATTCAGGAGGGTAAGTGATTTTATTTTGGTGGCCTGGGGCCACCAAGTAAATTTTTAATTATTTTAAATTTTGTAAATATCTTTCCCTTTCCTATTGTGTTTGTTTCCCTTCCTGTCTCCCTAGTTTGGTTGCTAGTTTTTAAGGTCCCAGGTCTTTGTCCATTTGGTGGTCTACTTTTCCTAGAGATCTGAATCCTTGCTATACCTACAAGAGGCATACATCCCCAACTAGAGCCATTGTTAGCACCTATTAAAATTTTCATGCCCTCACTGTTCTTCCCCTGACCTCTGCAGTCTCTTTTCTGGTCTCTAGCTAAAACCCTAGTTGAAAATTCAAAAAACTAGCCGTTGGGTGGAAAATTTTTCAAAATTCCTGTGCCCTATTCTATTTCCATGTTACCTTTTTGGGCAACTTAAAATCCTAATATGCATGTGTTAATTAAAGGACCACCTTACATATGCTCATGGTTAGGTTTTTCCATGTCCGGTGGGATCCCCTTTTAATATTTTCCTAAATCCTATAGCTCCCCCACCTAAATTTTTCCTACGTCTTAAGCCTTTGTTATGTGTGGTTGTCGCATGATCACATAGCCTCAAAAAGGCTCATGAGATCATGCAACAACCACACATTTACCAAGCTAAAACATAGGATAAATTAAAGAGCGGGACTTAGGCTTTAGGGAAAAATTAAGCGCTGAGGACTATAGGAAAAATTTAATTCGCCAGGCACTTAGACTTAGGAAATATTAAAGTCCGCTGGGGGTAAAAGCTTAGGAAGAATTTAAATAGGGACCGACCAAAAAATAAAGCACATGTGAATTAGGAGTTTTATGTGGCCCAAAAAGGTAACATAAAATTAGAATGAGGCTAGGGCACACTTAGGGTTTTTCAAACAAACGACTAGATTTATGAATTCTGCTTAGGGTTTAGCAAGAAAAGGAAGATAAATAGTTGTAGACGCTAGAGGAAAATAGATGAAACCATGAAATTTTTTGCAGGTGCAAACCAATTTGTAAAGAATTTAGCTATGACATGAAAATGGGCTAACACAATGTAACTTTCAAAAGTTGCTTGACAACTTTTCAAAAGTTGCTTGACAACTATGAAAAGTTGCTCACATTTTGTAAATTAGTTAAGAACACCAAATCAGGTGGTTCTAAATGTTGGGATGGATTTAAAATCCTTGAAGATCTATCAACCAAGGGGTTAGATCAGTTTGTAATAGGAGGGTTAAAGATTTGAAGAAGAAAATCTTGAATTTATGGAAATCTATGCGTTACCAGTGGATGGTATGGCTACGTACGATCTGATAATGCTTGATTAAAATTTGAAGAAGTAAGAAAATTTTTCTTAGAAGTTAATTCTTTTGGTCTGAGTTGATCTGGGAACTCCAATTGAAAGTTGTGTCCATATTGGTCTTGGTGTTCCTGAACAATCTTGATTTTTAGGGACTTGGTGAAATGGAGCCCTAACTTGCAATTCCACAAGTGGATCCTCATGAAACTAAGGGTAATGCATGTTAGGAGTATGGTCTTGAAGAATCCAGAGGCTAGAGGTGTGGTGAGAAGGTTTGGTATCCTTTCAATCCATCCCTATGTCAAACATATCTATGTGTTTGACTAGGAGTGGACTACCAAAGTGAAGATAGACCTTACAGAGGACTCATATAACCCAATAAATTATTGATTTCAATGATATAAGGTGTGAAAAATATTTCCATTAGTTTTGGGAGTCTTGGGAACCTAGCCTAACTTGATCAATTAGGCATGTGGACTTAGTGAGGGTTTGGGGGTGTTGGATCAGGATCAGCCTAGATGGTTTTGGGATATTTAGGGGCACCCAAAAGCGTGTCTGAATATATGATTAGTCTCCTAGGTCCTTAAGGATTTTGGGGAATTAAAGGCCTAGATCAGGTTTGAAAGGGCTACAAGGATTGTAGGCATAAAGAGTGAAATCGGTGTTGTGTGTTTGAGGGATTCAAATTAGTTGTGAATCCTAATTGGATTGGGTCATAGAAGTTTGTCTCCACTCTTGGTAAAATGTGGTTGAAGTCATAGGGAGAAATTTCATTATTGGGATCATTAGTAGTGTGTACCTGGGTGTGGATAAGTTGTCTAGATTAGACCTTAGAATCCATTGTTGAGTGGATTAGACTAAGTATAGACCTTAGTTTGATGGTTGGTTGCACAGCTCTACATCAAGTGGTATCAAAGCCACCAATGTCTTGTTTGGATTGTAGATAAAGGACAAGATGTTTGATGGTGAAGAAGGGGAGAGAGAGATTCCCTTGAGAATCACTAATGTGGAGTTGGCCAAATTGGTCAAAGAATAGATGGCTGAAAGTAGGACCATCAGAGAAGAGAAGAGGTCCCTAAAGAGGGAGATAGATAAGTTAAAAGGTAAGATGGGTAGAGAATCCCAAGAAGACTCCGAATTATAAGGAGATGATGATAATTTTGGAGAAGAGCCTTGGAGGAATAGGCCAGGAATAGATGGTGATCAAAGAGTGTTCCTAGAAGTCCTTGAGAAGATGGGAAGAAGGGACACCAAGGTAGACATCCCTACATTTTGTGGCAAGCTTGATCCATAAGATTGTGTGGATTGGATAGAAGCCTTGGAAAATCATTTTGATTTTGAAAGTGTGACAGAGGGTGAAAAGGTGAAGTTGGCCAAGTCTAAAATGAAGGGTCCTACCCTTATTTGGTGGAACTACCTTCAAAATGAGAGGGTAAATGAAGGTAAGAACCTGATAGAAACTTGGAAGAGGATGAAGTCTAAAATTTAGAGAGAGTTCATACCAAAGGACTATGAAGTTAGAGTGCACAAGAAGTTGCAAAGTCTTAGACAAAAAGACTTAGATGTTGGTGCATACACATAGGAGTTTCATAAACTCTCTCTAAGGGCTAAGGTGACTGAGAGTGAAAAGAAGAAGTTAGCAAGATACTTGAATGAGCTCAAGTATACTACTCAAGATGAACTAACATTGTTCAATCCAAAATCAGTGCACTCTTGTTTCCAAATGGCACAAAAGATTGAGGAAAGACAAAGAAGGAAGGGTGAATCTCAAAAAAAAACTAGAGGAGCCAAAAATGGAGGCATAGGAAAGTTCAATGGGAGAGGATCCTTCACTAGATCCCAAGGGGAATCTAGCAAGAAAGAAAACTAGGAAGATGAAGCTAGTCTTAGAGGAGGCTATAGAGGAAGGAGTAATAGCAGAGGGAGATCAAGAGGAAAAACTCTAGGGGTATTCATAGGAAGGTGTTTCAGTTGAAATCAAATAGGACACCAAGCTTCTAGATGCCCTAACAAAGTGGGAAATAATCATCAAGGAGGAGACAAGAGAGTGCACCTAGCCCAATAATATGATGTAAAAAGTGTACAAGGAGAAATATGGATTACAAATCCTGAGAAAGGGGATTTCCTAATGTTCAATAGGACCTTGTTGAAGAATCCTCCAACCAAGGAACCTATACAAAGAAAGACACTATTCACGAGCACATGCAAGGTGAAAGGTAAAGTTTGTAAAGTCATAGTAGATTCTAGATCAACTGATAATATAGCTTCTATTTCCATGGTAGATAAACTTGGATTGAAAAAGATACCTCATCCTAACCCATAAAAAGTGTCATGGTTGAACAAAGAACAACAAGCTTTGGTGAATGAGCAGGTATATGTGGAGTTTAGGATAGGAGACTATCATGATAACATCTTATGTGATGTGACTGATATGGATGCATGTCACCTATTACTACAGAGGCCTTGGCAATATGATGTGGGTGCCCATCATGATGGGAAGACAAACATATATGAGACTTCCAAGGGGGGAAAATAGTTCACCATGTGACCCCTGCCAGATGATGTAAAGGAGACTCCTCAAGCTAGTAGCATGCTAGTTGTAGGGGAGAAGGAGTTCATGAAGACTATCAAATGTAAGGACACTCCATGCTATACCATTGTGGTGAGACCTTAGGAGGAGAGAAAGGTGTGTAGTATAGTGAAGGGAGAACCATGGAGGACAGTGAGACCCAAGGAAGTGCAAGAGTGGCTATAGAGATATATGGGTGTGATTGTAGATGGAAAAATAGAGACCCTTCAACCTATCAGAGATGGAAGTCATGGTATTGACTTCATACCTAGTTCCACACTTCCAAACAAGGTAGAATACAAGCTCACACCTAGTCATAATGAAGAGTTGGCCAGGTAGATTAAAGAACTCTTGAGTAAGGGGTTCATAAGGAGTATTAGTCCTTGTGGAATGCTAGCTCTATTAGTCCCAAAGAAGGAGAGTGCATGGAGATTATGTACTGACTCCAGGGCTATTAACAAAATTACTATCAAATACCGGTTCCCAATGCCAAGAATGGAGGATTTGATGGATTTCCTAGGAGGGGCAAAGTACTATTCCAAGATGGACTTGAAAAGTGGTTACCACTAGATCAGGGTGAGGGAAGGAGATGAGTGGAAGACTACATTTAAGACTAATGAGGGGCTATTTGAATGGATGGTGATGGGCTTTGGTCTCTCAAATTTACCAAGCAGATTCATGAGACTCATGAATGAGGTGCTCAAACCATTCATTAACCACTTTGTTGTAGTTTAATTAGATGACATTCTCATCTATAGTAAGAGTAAAGGACAACACTTAGATGATTTGGAACAAGTTTTGAAGAGGTTGCTATAAGTAAAGTTGAGAATCAACTTGGATAAGTGTGTGTTCTTGCAAGAGGATTTTATCTTCCTAGGATTTGTTATCTCCAAAGGAAACCTCAAGATGGATCCATCAAAGGTGGATTCAATATTGGATTGGCCCACTCCAAGAACATCAAGTGAGGTCAAAATTTTTCATGGCCTAGCAAGCTTCTATAGGAAGTTTATTAGAGGTTTTATTAATGTGAGTGCTCCCATGATAGACACCATTAAGGGAGGTAGGAAATATCAATTTTTGTAGACTCAAGAAGCTGATAGAGCTTTTGATTTTTTGAAGAGGAAGGTGGCAGAACAACCTATCCTAGTGTTACTAGATTTTGGTAAAATATTCACCATTGAGTGTGATGCAAGTAATAGGGCCATAGGAGGAGTGCTAAGTCAAGAGGGAAATCCTATAGCCTTCTTCAATGAGAAGTTGAATGAGGCCAAGAAAAGGAACTCTACCCATGACTTGGAGATGTATTCAATGGTTCAGTCTTTGAGAAAGTGGAGGCACTACTTGTTACCAAAAGAATTTGTTGTTTACACTAATAACCATGCCTTGAGTTTCTTGAGCAGGTAGGAGAAGCTAAATCATAGACATGTGAAGTGGATGGAATATTTCCAATCCTACACATTCACAATCAAACATAAGAAAGGGGTAGAAAACAAGGTTGTTGATGACCTTAGCAGGAGAAATTTGACAGTCCAGGAGGTAAGGTTAGAGAATGTGGGATTCCATTCCATAAAAGATATTCATGAGGGAGATGAAGACTTCAAGGAAGCATACTAGGTTTGTAAGGACATGATAGGGCAATATCATAGTACTTTCTCCAACTATATGCTTTAGGAAGGACTACTCTTCAAGGGGAGTCAATTGTGTATCCCTAGGGGATCACTTAGAGAGAATATTGTGAAGGAGAAGCATTGTGGGGGTCTAGCAGGCCATTTTGGATGAGACAAAACACTAGAGTTGGTGAGGAGATTCTATTATTGGCTTAGAATGCCATCAGATGTCAGAAAGTTTATGGAGGCTTGTATGGTGTGCCAAATAGAAAAGGGTAGATCTTCTAATGCAGGTCTCTGCACTACATTTCCCATTCCCAATAGGCCTTGGGATGCTGTCAGTCTAGAATTTGTGCTTGGACTTCCTAAGACCAAACAAGGATTTGACAGTGTGTGTGTGGTAGTGGATAGATTCTCTAAGATGGCACACTTATTTCCATGCAAGACAAGTCATGATGCCTCACATATTGTAGGAATATTCTTTAAGGAGATCATTAGACTACATGGATTGCCTCTATGCATAGTCTCAGATAGGGATCCCAAGTTCCTTGGTCATATTTGGAGGACTTTGTGGAGGAAGCTTGGGATAGATTTGGCTTTCTCTTCTACATACCATCCCTAGTCAGATGGCTAGAATGAAGTGGTTAATAGATCTCTTGGCAACCTATTAAGGTGCCTAACCAAAGAGCATGGATCAAGTTGAGATTCAGTTATTGCTCAAGAAGAGTTTTCCTATAATGACTATATGAACAGGAGCACAAGACAAAGCCCATTCTAGATTGTGTATGGTACTCATCCAAGAGGTGTGATGGACTTAAGAGATGTCAAATCAATGGAGAGGAAAATTTCTTAGGCCAGTGACTTTGCAGAGGTCATGAGGGATGTTCATAAGGAGGTAAGAAGTAGCTTAGAGAAGGTGATAGTGAAGTACAAAGGAACTGCAAACAGTAAGAGGAGAGATCTCCAATTTTCAGTGTGAGATTTGGTGATGGTCCATTTTATCAGTATTTTACTCATCTGAAGAGGCCTAGTTACTAAGTTAGACTACTACACCCTAGTTTGAAATTATTAGTGGTCTTTCTAAATATTTGTGTTCATTTTAAGATACATGAGAGAAAAAAGGAAATGAACTACATCTAAGACTACATGTACATGTATTGATGTTTAGTATGTTGTACAAAAGGGAAAGAACTAAAAAGAACATTTATCCAAGCTCACATAGGCCATGAGCATAGTCATTACCAGAATTGGATGAATGAGTTCAGATATACATAAAGTAATCAATTAAAATACAAGGGTACTAGACATTTCCTGGTAATGGTGTCTGGATCTAGTCCCAGAGAGCTCCTATGGTCCAGAACCTATAAGAAGAGAGGAGAAGTTATGGGTTAGATCAATGGATCTAAGAAATGCTAGGTATCATAGTATTTACAAGATGCATACATACACTCAGCCATACATCTCTGGGAAAGGTTTTGCTCAGTGCATGTCCATAAAAGGCTCCAAGAAATAATAGAAACACCATGTTTTTCACTGACATGTTTCTTCCATGTGTAGATATAGGAGAAGTTGATCCAAAAATAAATCCAAGGATACTAGGCCCTAGATGAATGACCTTGACTGATGATGTAGATCATGAAAGGAAAATCAAGTTTCCTTGTCAGTGACTACATCACGGGCCAAGAACACCCATGATAAACAAAGGAACAATAGTAGGAGGATGCAGTGTCAGTGGACACTCAAATGAATCAAATCATAAAGCATGGTCAAGGCATTGGTAGATTCAAAGGGGATACATCATTAACATATCAGAGATCAACATTATAGCATAGGTGTGTTTAAATCTACCTCTTAAGGCCAAGAAAGAAGCTACAAATGGTGGAGTGATTGTAGAATACCATAAAAATGAGGTACATCCATTATGTTTGTGGTACTTTGTGGATCCTATTTAGTGAGAAAACATGGAAATGAAGAAACAATGCATTAAATCATGTAATAAATTACAGTCCCATATGGGTAGAAGCAATGAGTATAACATCTTTTAATAACATCAAATGGATCTCAACATGGTGAAATAAACAGTTGCATTGAATACTGTACAATCAAAAAGTGGGCATGAAAACATGATTAATAGCAACGTAGCAATTCCAATCAAGTCACAAATAGAAAGCATGAAGATACCAATCAAAATGAAGCCCACAGGCCTTCTAGAAACATCAAATAATATCCAGCATTAATGTGGAATAGCCAATAGTGCTAAGTCATCAGCAGTAAAAGAAGTGTGCTAGGCCAGTAAGACTCGTAGAGGCATGCTATCAAGATTTCTATAACAATAGGTGTAAGAGCAGGAGTTCAAGCCCAAGAAATCATTCAACAACATACAACAACAAATGATAGAATCATCAAAACATGATAACTATTCATAGATGAAGTGCCAATAAAAAATGGATGCATGAGAAAGCATCATACACATCAATGGCATCATTTTAACAACCAAGAAGAAGGGGATCAAACATCACAGCTCATAGCTTGGCTTTGACAATGAGCATTAACAAATAAACATGTCATGCTCGAGGGTCCAAATGCCATATCCAACAATGCTTGAGTCAAAGATGTAGGATGCCATGAGAAGCCAAAACACGAGGCTACCCAGTTCTAAGTTCACAAGCCATAAACAAAGACAATGAAGTCAAATAATTCATATGGCATCATCACTCAGTTATAGACAGCGAGCTTGACCATAAAAGCATTAACATCAAAGATATATTTGACGGCAAAGTAATTAGGTAATGCCTCCAAAAATAGAGAAAATCATGTCAATAATAGATCATATGTCTAATGATGCCATTCAAAAATAAGGAATGAAACATCAACAATAGAATGAGGCCAAGCGTGGCATCAAAGAGAAAATGTAAAATTTCACCAACATGCTCCTGAAACTCAAATATGAAAACATCAGTGAATTTCAATACCAGTCAATGATGCAAAGGAACCACTAAGTCGGAAGTACACAATGCCATAATGATCCAAACCCATGAGCTCATGAATGGTCACACCAGTAAGGGCATGGCATGAAGGTTGACAACTTTCGGATGGGGCTAGCACATAGGGCGAGTATCAACATATGGGTTAGAGACAGTGAGCCCATTCAAACACTCACGCCTTAAAATATTTCATGAGACATGATGGAGATGCAACATATAAAATAGTCAACATGTGAAGCGACAAAAAAGCTAATCAGTGGACCGACAGGAAGATAACAAAGCTTCTAAATCGGGCTATGCCATGATGAGCTTTCCAAGAAGCAATGAAGATCAAGGGGCATGATCGAATGCAGGGAGGTGTTAACAAATATAGAGAACATGACACCATTAAACATGGGCCAGGTATGAAAGAAGGCACAGTTATAACAACCACATGGTGAAGAAAATATAAAACAACTTAACAGTGAGCATGCAAAGGATCAAAAGTGACCAATAACCAATAGGGCTGAGCTCATAATAATGAAGGGATAACAATCACATGATCTGATCAAAGACAGATTTCCCTCATAGACACATAGGAAATGACTAGAGCAGAAAAGATAGTACCGTCATAGCATAAACAACTCACGGGTTCCATGAGGTGAAAAAGTTACAACATTATAAAACACAAAACATTTCTTTAGATTACCCATGACCCCCAAGTACATAACAATGAAGGAAAAATACAATGGTGCCCTAGATCAAGCATAGTGATTACACATGCAAGGAATAACCACATAAAATGTGTCCTCCATATTCATAGTGCCCTCGAAGGAGCCAAAAACACAATAAATAGAAATCATAGAGATATTGTGCCCTAGCCTTGATGCTCACGGGATAAATACAAGCAATAAATACATGATGCCCTAGTTTTTTTTAATAAAAAAAATAAGTATTGAATAAACGGTGCCCTCAAAAGTTTAGAGGGTTATAATAACATCATCCACTACTATGCAAAATACATGAATAGGTAATGATTCATAGAGATCAACAGTCAAATTGAATACATAGTGCCTCCAATACATTATGTCATTATTTTTTAATCAAATGCAGAGATAGCATAAATCAATGCAGTGCCCTAACCGAGGATCATCGAGCATTCATGTTTAAAGGGTTTTTGAGAAAATAATAGAGACAAGTAGAGAAAACACAAAATAAATCCACTATTGTAATAAATAAAAAATGTAGAGATCCACACACAAAGGAAGAGAGTGCTCAAAATCAAAATGAAGAGTGAAAATGCCAGATCAAGCACCTACCTCAACAACATGAAGCCAAATGCCAAATGTTTCCTGAAATCAGTTGTAGTGGTGCTAGATGTTTCCATTTTCAACTACTAGTATTCTTAGAAACTTGCCAGTTCCCAAGTTGTGGGATTTAATAATAGTGGCTTCCAGTTTTGAAGAAGGGTTTTGGTTAATAAATGATGTTTATTCATTTATTCCCCTCTTTCTAGGGTTCAAAGTTATTTTTAATGCCTTTGTATTATATGGATTTTAAATGTACATATTTTGGAATGTTTTCCCCATATTTTTTGAGTTGAGAATATTTTGAAATATATCTTAAATCTAGGATTTAGTTTTATTCATAGGTGGATTTATTTTTAATGTTATTGTTTTAAAATGTGTTTCCCCATTTTTGGGTTGAGATCATTTTAAAATATAATTAAATCTAGTTTTTGTCTTAGTGGGGTGGGTTTTAATGTTAAATCGTTGCATGATTTATGAATGTAAATTCTGGCAATGGTGTTTTTATAAACTGTCCTCAGAATATGTTTAGTGCATGACTTAGGGGGTAGAGTGGTCTTCTTTTGACTATCTATTTTTAGACTCCCACTTTCTTCGCTACTCCTAAAAACTCAAGAATCTAGCATTTGAGTTTATGATGTAGCCTCATGGGTCTATTTTGAGATCTTTTCCATTCTTAAGAGGTTGTGGGATTTGAATGCAGATTCCTAGGTTTTAGTTATATACCTCTCACTTTTTGTGATGGAGGTTAGCTCTTCATTCTATTCCCTCTGATATGAGTGTTGTAGCTTTGAGCGACACATCTTGTACTTAGTTTCTTTTCAACAATAAAATTGATCCTTCTTGTTTCCTTAAAATTTTAGAATTCTTCTTTTGAATCTCATGTAGGATTATTGTGATGTTCTTGTATCCTTAATCTACATGTTGATCCAATTGAATGTTCAGGAGTTCATCTTAGACCTATAGTGTTAATTTATGTACAAATTGAAAAGATCAGAATTGTGGAATCATCTTCTCTTCTATGTATTTCAAGTACCCTATTTTCCTAAGGAGCTTAAGGCAATAGAATCAAGTTGTGAAGTTTAGTTTTCATTTTCTTGTTGCATTAAGCTTAATTAAGTTGTGGATCTTCTTTCAAATTCAGTGGATCACCTTATTTTCAAGTTAGTTTTAGTTATTTGTTTTATGCACTCTATCCCTTTCCTCCTAAAATTTAGTCAATTTTAAGTGATCCAAAGGGAAGCTAGCCCTTAATCTGGAGGTCTATTCTTGGATAGGTTACCCACAGCCTAAGAATAGTCCCATGTTTCATAGGATTGTTGGGTTTTAACACTTAGAAAATTGGGTGCAATCCTTAGTGACAATAGTTGTTGGCACTTCAGTGGGATAGAAGACTTAGTGAGTCATATTTCTAAGAAGTTTTACATGTATTTTATTGTGTGGTATGAGTAGTGATTGTGTTTTGAGATCATACCTGGTGACTCTAATCTTGTTTCATCCAGATCAACACTTAAGCTTATGAGTGGGATCCCAACCAGGCAAAGTAAGAATCCTTTTGTTTCTACAGAGCTACCATCTGCTAAGAAGAGGTCTAAAGTAGCCCAAACTAGTGCATCCCAATCCAAAAATCCCACTCCTAATCCCACTTCCATTCTTGCAACCACTCCCTCAATTCATCTAGTGCAAGCAACACCAGCAGTTGAAGCTCCCCTTAATCCTCCAATGGCTAGACAACATCCTTTTGTAGCTTTCAATCAAGGCAACCCCTTGAATTTGCAGCAACATAATGAAATACCTATATTAGCTCTAAAGAATTTGCCTATTTTCATAGGAGAAGATCAGACCTCCACTATTGAGCATATAAGAGATGTAGCATCCCTCTATGCCCTTCATAATATAACCCAAGATAATGTGGTTGTGAGGTTGTTGGAAGCTTCCCTCAAAGGAAAAGCTTTACAATAGTTTAGAGGCTTAGTAGTTGGTTCTATATCTGACTGGGATGGGTTGGGTCAAGCCTTGATTGATTAATTTAAAGATAAATCATACGACCTCTCCTTAGTTGAACATTTGACTACCATTAAAAGGGCACCCCAGCATTACATAATGGATTTTAATTTCAGATTTCAGAGGACATGGAATAGAATACCAGCCACAGTTAGACCTTCAAGCCATCATGCTTTCCTTTATTATCTAAGAGCCCTCAATAGTGATATCTCTATTATGATTCAATCCATGGGAGGGACTAATTTACCAGCAGCATATGATCTTGCCATAAGAGCTAAAAATAGCCTAATTCAAGTGGGAAAAATAGCCCCAAGGCCTCCAATGCCTATTTTTCTGAAGCTTCATCCTATTCCTGAAGAAATTCTAGCCTTGGCATCTATTCCACCTCTCATAACTCCTTCTCAACAAGTTGTTAATCAAGTTATGAACCAATCCCAAGAGCTGAATGAGATAAAAAAGGTCGTACAAACTATGACTAATGAGCTGGTTAGCCTAAAGAAGTAGTAGTCCTAGGCTTATTACTAGCCCTATCAATAGCCTTATCAAGCCTAGTACTAGCAAGGACAAGCAAGCAATTACAATCAGAAAGCTAGTCAGCCTTATAATCATAACATTCCTAGTACTTCTAGAGAGCTAGTTCCTATAGCTTAGAACAACATGGTGCAAGAATACCAATGGGATTTCCTATGTAATTAATAAATTATCCAAGGGATGTGTCCTAATGGCTATACGCAGGCCCTCATGGTGCAGAACAATGTGATGATGTTGCTGGAGATGGTTCAAGAACCAAAGATTCAACAAGGTCTGGTTGTTGCCCCAAATGAGCTACATACACCTAAGGTGGCACTAGTCAAATTTGTTAGGAATGAATGTTGAACATATCCCATGGGAGTATTAGTAGCCATTCTATACTAGTTGTTGTTGCATTCATGACTGTAATTGTCCTTGATGTCAACATAGTGGTCAACTGAAGATTAGCAGAGGAGTAGATAGTGTTTGGATTAGCGCATGTGTGATTTTAGAGATAAAGCTATGTGATATTGAGGAATGACTTTATGATGTGTTATATGTTCATGGTTAAGAGCACAAATAGTAATTAATTTATTCATGGAAGTTATGAGCATTTCAGTGGAAGCAGTATTTAGGCAATGTTCCTAAGCAACAGTTTGTGGAAATCGGATGATATCTCCTAATTAGGATGGAATATGGTTATGCATGGTTAGAGAGTAGTTGAAGATATGTTGATAGTGATGTGGATGATAGTGCAAAATTTGAGGTCACACGAGTGAAGAGTTAGTCTAATTGGAAGCTAGCAGTTTTGTGTAATTTTGATGTAATGTGTGGAAACTTTTATTTTGTAATTTGGATGCCGACTCATTTGTAATTACTTGAGTGTGGTATAAAGGAAGGAATGTTTTCCTTGTTGTAATGTATAAATGTAAGACTGAATGAAATTGTGAAAGCGAATTTGTGGAAACAGGATATGCGAGGCATAGAGATCTAAAATTGTGATCTGGTGTAGAAGTGAGTGCAATTTGGCACAGTCAAAGAAGAGGTAACATATTGTTGAGATCAGTGATAATTTTATATTATTTTATTGAATAATCTAGAGATTAGTTGGATAGTGTGTTCCGTGATCTTTCCATTGAAGTTGTTTGGGCAGTGGGTCCTTCTGTCTTCCATAACTCCTAACAAGGTTAGAATCTTTTAACAGGGATTCATAAGTATTGAATGTATTTCATAAGACTCCTAATAGAGCCCATCATGTCACAAGGAACTTTCATATTAGTGCATCTTTTGTGGGCATCATTCCCACTGGGGTTTACTCTTTGATCAAGAGGTTCCCTAGTCAACATATCTTGTGTCATTGTGTTATTGTGTATGAATATCTTTCTATGGTTGTTGGTTACATTGCTTATATGGTTAAAATATATTGAAGTTGATAAAGCTTATAATTATCTGATAACTGATTCACCACACCCCTCTTATTTATCTTGGTGGACTTTACTTTCTAACAAACTTTCAAAAGGAAGATTTTTGTGGGGTAATTTCTTTCCCAAATGACAACCTAAACTATGTTCTGCTTGCAGCCAACATGAGGTCTAAGAAGATGTCTTTGGAGGCTAAACAAGTGGCCTCTACTAGTCAGAAGACTCCTCTTGTAACTCCACAACCCACGGCAGTTCAAACTCCAGTCCAAAACCAGGCAAAAGAAGTTAAGTAACCGGCCAAAGCAGGGACACAGTTGGTATCCACGTAACCAGAGACTACTGTAGCAAAATGATAGTCTAAAGTAAGCTTGGTATCTTTCAACATTATGGAAAAAATAAAGAAAACCTCCATAAATGTTCCTTTTATGGACACTTTGGCTATTCCAGGGCAAAAGGAGCTAATACTTAGCGAATGGACTAAGATTTCATCAAATCAAGAAGCTGTTTCAGAACAACCTAGAGTCCTAGTGGCTGAAACATCTCAAAAAGAGTAGCAAACTAAAGAAGCCATCTTTAAGCCCATCATTGCTCCATAGGTTAAACCCCATTCTTTCTATGTTACTCTTGTTGTTGGAAATTTCTTGGTTCATAATTACATGATAGAATTAGGGACAAGTAGTTCTCTGATTTCTAAGTAGTTAGCAAACCTTCTAGGATTGTCTTATGAGCCAATAGATAGGCTTGTTGTTCAGTTGGATGGGTCATTAGTTAGCACCATTGGAGTTATTAAATACCTAAGTATCACTTTACATGAATGTCCCAAATTTTCTATTCCCCATGGTGTCTATGTTATAGATCACCCTCCCGACTTTTCTATCTATCTAAGCAGAGATTTCACTACTAGGTTAGGGGGATACCTCTCAGCTGATTGGTCTCATCTACACTTTAGAACCAGATATGGGACTAGGGTTAGAATCAAGTCTGAAGGTTTTACAAAGAACCATGTTGAACCTTACACCCCAAGTCCTATAAATGCCAATCTGATGTTTCATCAGCAAAATCCTATTGATTCTGAACCTAAAACCACTATTGGAAACATTCCTGATATTGTCCTAGATGAATGGGTTAAAAGAGATTTAGAAGATAATCCTTTTAGAAACATGGAGATTTCTAGCATTGGGATGTATATCATCCATGAGGAAGGTGTTGTGATTCCAAATTTGATAAAGAAAGAAGATAAGTGTTTTGAAAATTAGAATGGTGAGTTGTGGCAGTTGTTCTTTGATGGTGCTAGAAGAAAAGTTGGTTCAGGAGGAGAAGTTGTCCTAATTTCTCTAGAAGGACAAAGGTATTACTCTATTTTTATTTTTTCTTTCAGCTTTACTAACAATACAACAAAGTATGAGGCCTTGATTCATGGTTTAGAATGGGCTAGATAAAGAGGAATCAAGTGTCTAAAAGTTATAGCTGATAGTGAATTACTAGTTAATCAGATTCATGGCACTAATCTCACAAAAAATGATACACTAAAAAATGTATAAGTATAGGGTTTGAGATTTGATGGAGGATTTTTGGGCATTTAATCTGGTTGTTGTCCCAAGAAATTAGAACAAACAAGCAGACACGTTGGCTGCCATTGGAGTAGAATATTATATTCAAAAGGAGATCAAAAGCACTAAAATGCATCATGTGAAAGTCTTGGTAAGACCATCAATACCAGACAATCAGGTGAGCTAGCAAGTCTTCAAAAATGAAGAACATAATTTCAATTTTTTGATAGAAGAAGTTGAGTTCTCTAAAGTTAATCAGAATAAACATGCTCACTAGTATAATGACCAGATGTTATAGTTGAAAACTAACAAGCTTCCCAAGGTACTGGTCACCCTTGAGTCCATTTTTAATTTTGATGATTAGTTCAGAGGGGACAAGGCTAGCATGATAGTCAAGGAAGAGCACTACCAGCCTACGGAGATTCTCAAAGACAAATCCCTTAAGTTAGGAAAGGTATGCACTCAGCCAAAAAAGAAAGCCTTTATCTCGTTATGTCAATAGTTTAATGATGTTTTTGCATGGGAATACTATGATCTAAAAGGATTTGATCCCCACTTAGCCCAGCACACCATTGAGATAGAACCCCATGCCAAACCAATAAGACAAAAATAGAGACCTATCAATCCTAAACTAGAAGTGTTGATGAAAACAAAGCTGAGGAAAATGATTGAAGCCAATATTATCTTTCCCATTAAACAACCTCTTGGGTTTCTAATCTGGTACCTGCTAGGAAAAAGAATGGTGAAATCTAGTTATGTGTGGATTTCAGAGACCTTAACAGAGCCTCACTCAAGGACCACCACCCATTTCCCTCCCTAGAACAAATATTTTAGTATGTCTCAGTGTCTGATAGATTTTCTTTGTTAGATGGCTTTTCTGGTTATAACCAGGTCCTCATCAGAGAGCATGACCAATACAAGACAATATTCACCACCAAATGGGGCACCATGGCCTATAGGAAGATGTCTTTTGGGCTGTCTAACGTTGGTGCTACATTTCAGAAAGCCATGGAGATGACATTTTTTGGTTTTGATGAACATGTTTGTTCTAGTTTATTTGGATGATATAATTGTTTTTTCAAAGGATAAAAATGATCACCTGGTTCATCTGAGGCAGATTTTTGAAAGATGCTGAGAATTTGGAGTTTCATTGAATCCAAGAAAATGCATCTTTTTTCTCCATGTAGGAAGACTAGTAGGACACATTGTCTCTAATCAAGGAACAACAATTGATCCTAAGAGGATAAAGGCCATCATGGAACTACCCCTACTAGCTCACAAGAAGGGACTGTAGAGTTTCCTTGGAAAAAACAACTTCTTGAGAAGGTTTACTCCAAATGTTGCAGCACTACTAAAGCTTATGACCTAGATGCTGAAGAAGAACTCAATTTTTCACTGGACAAATGAAGGAAAGAGTTGTTTTGATGAGATCAAGGAATCAATTGCTTTTGCTCCTACTCTGGTAAAACCTAATTTTTCTAAAAAATTTATCCTATATGCTTTTGGGGACATTAATACTATCTCTTCCATGTTAGTCCAACAGAATGCTGAGAAACATGAGCAACCAATGGATTTTTATAGTTAAGGTCTCGATGGTTATGACCTAAATTATACTCCTATAGAGAAACATGTTTTAGCAATAGTGAGGAGCTCTAAAATATTTAGGCACTTGATGTCCAATAATACAGTGCACTTAATGGTTACTCACGCTTGCATTAAATATTTCCTATTGAATAATGACCTAAGCCACAAGAGGGCTGGTTGGATCACCCAAGTCATGGAATATGACATTCAGATCAAAGTGACTAAGTTGATTAGGGGAAAAGGGTTGTGTGAGAAGATGAATGAGGGAAGAATAAATCAAAACCAGCAAGAAGAAGAAGTTGTCCTAATGAATCAGAATGTAGAAGAGAGTGTAAGCTAGACAGTAGAGATGAAACATTATCTATCACTTGATCAATGCCCTAAGGGCCTTGACATAAGAAAAATGAGGTACTGTAGACTCCCAGCTATCCCATGTATCATTATTGATGATGTTCTATATAGAAGAGATCACAATGGTGTCTTGTTGAGATGTGTTGAAACTAGCCAAGTAGACAAAATACTAGAAGAGTTTCATGATGGAATTCTGGAGGACACTTTGTAGCTAGAACCACTACTCTAAAAGTGATGAGAGCTGGGTATTACTATCCTAGCCTATACAAGAATGCATTTGATTGGGTAAGGAAGTGCAATAATTGTGCTCTATTTACTAGCAAATAGAAGTTTTTAGGCCTCCCTCTACATCCCATCAAAGTGGAGCAGCCCTTCTCCAAATGGGGGTTGGACTTCATTGGACCTATCAATCCTCCATGGGGTGTTGGACATAAATGGATACTTACTACTATAGATTATTTTACCAAATGGATAGAGGTTGTAGCATTAAAGGAAGCAAATGAGACCTCTATCATAAATTTCTACCATGACATTATGTCTAGATTTGACACTCCAGACTCTATCATTTCAGAAAATGCTATGGCATTTTTGCGAATGAGAATCTTAGAATGGGCACTAAAGCATAATATCTTCCTAAGTACCTCATCTAACTATTACCCTCAAGGTAATGGTCAGGCAGAATCAACTAACAAGAACTTGGTGAGGATCATCAAAAGGATTATATAAGGAAACCAGAGGGATTGGCACAACAAGCTGAAGCTAGCCTTGTGGGCTGACAAAATAACACCTAAGAGGTCTACAAGTAACTCTCCTTATACACTTTTTTATGGGAAAGAAGCTAGAGTTTATTTGTCTACTGAGTTGCCTACTTTGATTTTAATCAAGGAGATTGATCTAATGGAAGAAGATACTATGCAAGTTAGGCTTGCTGAGTTAGTTGAGCTTGAAGAAGTAAGGAAACTAGCACTAGAGAACCTGGAAGGTCATCATTCTTAGATGAAGAAAAGCTTTGATAAAAGAGCCACACCTAGAGTTTTCAAGGAAGGAGACCTTGTCCTTAAGTGGGATGAATCAAAACATAAACTAGGAAGGCATACTAAGTTTGATGCCATATGGAGTGGACCCTTCATGGTGGTCAAGTGCAAGGCCCATAATGCTTTTCAGCTGGGTAATATGGATGGAGAGGAGTTGCCCATTCCAGTGAATGGGATTCACCTCAAGGCTTATTTTTGAGGTCTGGTTCTGCCCTGTACATTAGTAAGTTAGAATTTTTTAGCTTTCTGTGTTTCTTAAGTGCCTGACATAGTTTTTTTCTAGTTTTGTTTTCAATTTTCTTTCAGTTCAGTTTTCAGTTTGGTGTGAATAGCAAGAAGCGAGAGAAGTTATCTCTGGCAGTTACTATTTTTCTTAGAAAGAAGGATTGTTTGATGAGACTAGGTTCAACTTGAAGCTTATAAGACTCTATGCCCAATGGATCTATAGGAAGCTGGTCAACATGCTTAGTAGGAAAGCACTCCAAAGAGGTCACTAGAATGTTATCAATATTTTACTCAATTGAAGAGGCCTAGTTACTAAGTTAGACTATTACACCCTAGTTTGAAATTATTGGTGGTCTTTCTTAATATTTGTGTTCATTTTAAGATACAAGAGAGAAAAAAAGGAAATGAATTGCATTTAAGACTACATGTGCATGTACCAATGTTATGTATGCTATACAAAAGGGAAAGAATTGAAAAGAAAATTTATCCAAGCCCCCACAGGCTATGAGCAAAGCCATTACAACAATTGGATGAATAAGTGCAGATATACATAAAGAAATCAATTAAAATATAGGGGTACCAGACATTACCTGGTAATGGAGTCTGGATCCAATCCTGTCTAAAGAACTCTTGTGATCAAGAACCTAGAAGAAGAGAGGAGAATTTATGGGTTAGATCCATGGATTTAAGAAATTCTTGGTATCACAGTACTTTTAAGATGCATATACACTCATCCATACACCTCTGGGAAAGGCTGTGCTCAAGGCATGTGCATAAAAGGCTCCAAGAAATAATAGAAACACCATGTTTTTCACTGACATGTTTGTTCCACTTGTAGATATAGGAGAAGTTGATCCAATAATAAATCCAAGGATGCTAAGCCCCGGATGAATGACCTTGACTCGTTATGCATATCATGACAGGAAAATGACAAGTTTCCTTGTCAGTGACTGCATCACAAGCCAAGAACACCCATGATCAACAAGGGAACAATAGCAGGAGGATGTAGTGTTAGTGGACACTCAAATGAGTCAAATCATAAAGCATGGTCAAGGCACTGGTAGATTCAAAGGGGATACATCATTAACATATCAGAGATCAACATTATAGGACAAGTGTGTTTAAATATGCATCTTAAGGACAAGCAAGAAGCTACAAATGGTGGAGTGATTCTAGAATACCATAACAATGAGGTACATCCAACATGTTTGTGGTACTTTGTGGATTCTATTCAGTGGGAAAACATGGAAATGAAGAAATAGTGCCTTAAATCATGTAATAAATTTCAGTCCCATATGGGTACAAATAGTGAGTATAACATCTTTTAATAACATCAAATGGATCTCAGGATGTTGAAATAAACAGTTGCATTGAATACTATGCAATCAGCAAGTGAGCATGACAACATGATAATTAGCACCGTAGAAATGTCAATCAAGTCACAAACAACAAGTATGAAGATACCAATCAAAATGCATCCTACGGGCCTTCTAGAAATATCAAATAATATCCAGAATTGATGCAAGCATTAATGCCAAATAGCTAGCAGTGCCAAGTCATCAATAGTAAAAGAAGTGTGCTAGGTTAGTAAGACTCGCAGAGGCATGCTATCAATATTTTAATAATATTAGGGGTAGGATAAGGAGTTCGAGCCCAAGAAATCATTCAATAATATAAAACATAAAATGATAGAATCATCAAAAAATGATAATTATTGAAAGATCAAGTGCCAATAAAAATTGGATGCATGAGCAAGCATCATACACATCAGTGGCAATATTTTAATGACCAAGAAAAAGGGGATCAAACCTCATAGCAAGAAGCCTAGCATTGAGAGTGAGCATAAAAAAATAAACATGTCAAGCTCATGGGTCCAAATGCCATATCCAGCAGTGCTCAAGTAAAAGATGTAGGATGCCATGAGAAACTAAAAAATGAGGGTACCTTGTTCTAAGTTTACAAGCCATAGATAGAGACAATGAAGTCAAAAAATTAATATGGTATCATCACTTGGTTATAGATAGCGAGCTCAGCCCTGAAAGCATCAACAATGAAGATTCATTTGAACGCAGAGTAATGAGGTAACACCTCCAAAAATAAAGCAAAGCATGTCAATAATAGATCATATGTCTAATGATGCCATTAAAAAATAAGGAACAAAACATCAGCATCCAATGATGCCAAGCGTGCCATCAAAGAATAAATGTAAAATGTCACCAACATGCTCCCGAAACTCAAACATAAAAACATCTATGAATTTCAATACAAGTCAATCATGCAAAAGGACCACTGAGCATGAAGTACATAACTCCATAAGGATCCAAACCTATGAGCTCATGAATAGTCATACTAGTAGGGAGCATGGTGTGAAGGCTCATGGCTTGCAGAGGGGGCTAGCACACAGGTCGGGTATCAACATATGGGATAGAGACAGTGAGCCCGTTCAAACAATCACACCTTAAAATATTTCATGAGCAGTGATGGAAATGCAACATATAAAATAGTCAACATGTGAAGGGAGAGTAAAACTAACCAATGGATCGACATGAAGATAACATAGGTTCTAAACCGGGCTATGCCATGATGAGCTTTTCAAGAAGAAATGAAGATCAAGGGGCACAGTCAAATGCAGGGAAGTATTAGCAAATATAGATAACATGGCACCAATAAACATGGGCTAGGTATGAAAGAAGGCACATTTATAACAACTACATGGTGAAAAAAATATAAAACTATTAGGAATGAATGCAAAGTGTTCTGGCAGTCATTCTGTAGCAGTTGTTGTTGCATTCATGACTTGGATTGTCATTCATGTCAACACAGTGATATTCTGGATATTAGCAGGAAAGAAGGTACATTTTTGTTTTGCACACATGTTGTATTGTAGATTGGCTTTTGTGCAGTTGATGGTATGTTCTTTGGTGTGTTATTAACCTATGGTTAACAACACAAAAAGAAATTCATTCATTTGTAAGAGTTATGAGCATTTTGGTGAAAGTAGTGTTTAGACAGTGTTTCTGTGTAGCGATGTTTAGAAATCAGAGGGTATCTCTTAGCTGGGATGGAATCTCATTTTGCATAGTTAAAGGGATGTTGGAGACTCATTAATGATGACATGGTTCATAGTGAAAACTTTGAGGATATGTTTGGAGAAAGTTACAGTAATTGGAAGCTGACAGTTTTATGTGAATTTTGTGTTTAGCATGTAGAAATTATTATTTTGTAATTGAGGACTGACTCATTTGTAATTATTTGAGTTTGATATATAAGAAGGAATTTTTTCCTTATTGTAATGTGTACTATGAAGATTGAGATGTGAATATATGCATGAAGTGAAGAAAAGAGCTAATTTAGTGATGAAGGAAGACTTGTGAGTACAGAGATCTGAAATTGTGATGTTGTGTAGCAGAGAGTGCAGTTTTGGCATAGTGTGAAGGAGGTAATATATTTCATATTATTCTATTGAATAATTCTAAGATCTTTTGGACAGTGGGTTTAGAGATCTTGCCTTGAAGCTATTTGGGCAGTGGGTCCTTCTGTCTTACATAAACTCTTAACCGGGTTAGAATCTTTTAACAAGGATTCAAAATCTCCTAACAGGGATTTATATGTACTGAATGTATTTCATAAGACTCCTACCAAGGTCCATCCTCTAACAAGGAACTTTCATATTAGTGCATCATTTTGTGGGCATCATTCCCACCGGGGTTTACTCTTTTCAAGAGGTTCCCTAGTTAACATATCTTGTGTTATTGTGCAATTGTGTATGATTATCTTTCTATGGTTGATCAGTACATTGATTATATTGTTTAAAGCTATTGAATGGATAAATTATTTGATAACTGATTCACCCCCCCCCCCCCCTCTCAGTTATCTTGGGGATCTTTGCTTTCTAACAATTGGTATCAGAGCAGTAGGTTCTTGAAAGAAAAGTTTAACAACTTAAGGAGATCCATGGCGAATTTCAGAAAAGAAAGGCCTAAGTTTGATGGAGTAAATTTTGATAGCTAGAAAGAAAAGATGAAGACACATCTATTGTGTTTAGGACCAAGTTATTGGTTGATTACAAAGAATGAGAAGACTATCATTGAGGAAGACAATCTTGAGGTAGGAACTAAAGATGAACTAGATCTATTCATGTGTAACATACTTGTAAGAGAAGCACTTTTATCAGCACTACCAGAGAATGAATATAGTCAGGTAAGATGTTTGAAAACATCTCATGCAATTTGGAAAGCTTTACATTCTACTTTTGAAGGTGATGAACATGCAAAGAAGGCTAGATTACATAATTGGATTTGTGCATTTGAAGATATCAGAATGATGGAAGATGAATCTATTAGAAGTTATATTGGTAGGATGTCTGAGATTGTGACAGGAATAAAGTCTTGTGGAGGTGATAAGACAGAGAATGAATTGATATGGAAAATTTTGAGAACTTTGACACCAGTATTCAAGAAGACAACGCAGATGATTGAACAAGTGATACCTTGTACATCAAACTTTTCAAGAGAGACTCTTCTTGGAAGATTAGAAATAGCAAAGATGAACTTGAGATTATCAGGAGAGCTACCTAGAATGGAAACAGCATTCAGTGCTCTTAGCATTAGACCTACAAGAAGTACTAGTGTGAATGGAGATTATGCCAGTAGTAGTAGATCTGAGGAAGATAAGAAGATTGAAGAAGGTATTGCATTACTTGTAAAAAGAGAACCAGATGGTAAGAAAATCTTTAAATGTTGGACTTGTCAAGAATATGGTCATTTTGCATCTAAATGTCCTAAAAGAGTTAAGAAGTATAGAAGAAACTTTAAACCTAGGAGATCTAAAGAATGTTACTATGCAAATGATGAAGATTTTGAAGTAGGAATTGAAAAACATTTAAGTGATAGTGATAATGATAACTTTGAGGAAATAGGATTTGTAGCAATTAAAGAAAATTTTTTTGAATCTGATAAAAGGGAAGAAAAAGCATTAGTTTCACAAGTTGAAAAGAAATTTGATTGGATTATAGATAGTGGTTGTTCACATCATATGACTGGAGATAAAAGAAAGTTTGTTAAGTTAGATAATTATAATGGAGGAATTGTTAGGGTTGGTAACAATGCACCTTGTCTGATTAAGGGTATAGGATCTATTACTCTTGATGGAAAGACTAACACTGATGATGTTTACTTTGTTGATGGACTAAGACATAATCTACTAAGCGTTGGACAATTGGCTGATAAGGGTTATCAAGTTTGGTTTTCTGAGAAAACTTGTGTGATAAAAGATAAAGATGGAAATCTGATTGGAAAAGGATCCAGAACCAGAGGTAATGTATTTCAGTTGAATCCTACTGAGATGACATGTTTGATAACTAGGATTGATGACAGTTGGTTATGGTATAAAAGGTTTTGTCATATAAACTTTGATAATATTGTCAAGGTGAGCACTACACTTGCGGTAAGAGATTTACCTAGAATTATGAAACCTACTAACATGATTTGCAAAGAATGTATGATGGAAAAGAAGAAAAGGAGTTCATTTCCCAATAAGAAGTTCACATTGGCAGAGAAGTTGGAGATTGTTCATACAGACTTGAGTGGTCCTACTAGGACTAGAGGATTCTATGGTGAAAGGTATTTTATGATTCTTGTTGATGATTTTACAAGAATGATGTGGATTGCTTTTTGAAAGAAAAATCTAAAGCATTTGATAAATTTAAGATCATGAAAAGCAAAATTGAGAATGAATCTGGAATGAAGATTAAGTGTCTAAGATCTGATAGAGGTGGTGAATTTACATCTAGAGAGTTTAACACCTTTTTTGAAATGAATGGTATTAAGAGACAAATTTCAGCCCCTAGAACACTAGAACAAAATGGTATTGTAGAAAGAAGGAACAGGTCAATAACTGAAGTAGCAAGAGCTATGTTGTTTAAAAATAATTTGGCTAAAACTTTTTGGAGAGAAGCAGTGAACATAGCAGTATACACTATGAACAGAGTACAAATCAAAGCAGATACAAACAAGACACCTTATGAATTATGGTTTGGACATACACCCTCAGTTAAGTATTTTAGAATTTTTGTAAGTAAATGTTATATTAAGAGAGATGATGATATAGGAAAGTTTGATCCTAGAAGTGATGAAGGAATATTTCTTGGATATTCTTTAAAAAGAAAAGCATATAGATGTTATAACAAAAGAAATAAGACTATTGTTGAAAGTGCAAATGTAAAAGTTGATGAGAAGTTTAAAATTCAGGAAAGAATGCTTGATTATGAATCTGATGGAGAAGCACAACCTCAGCCTAACATTGAAAATGCAAAATTATTTTTTGAAACTAACAGTGATTTTCTGAATGAAAGTCATACTGAAGAAGACAAAGAAGAAAACAAAGAAGAAAATAGAGAAGAAAATAGAGAAGAAAGAAGAGAAGAATCTACAGTCGGAACAAGATCAGTAACTATGACACCTAACAGGTATACTTCAAGACATCACCCTGTTGAGCAAGTTATTGAAAGTTTAGATAGAGGAGTTTTGACTCGAAATA
This sequence comes from Chamaecyparis obtusa, assembly GCA_027943335.1. NCBI lineage: Eukaryota > Viridiplantae > Streptophyta > Pinopsida > Cupressales > Cupressaceae > Chamaecyparis > Chamaecyparis obtusa. Next base: position 253,782 of record BSBK01004799.1, on the reverse strand, counting down.
AGGTACATTTATGTTTGATTTCTCAAATTGAACCTAAGACTACTAATGAAGCTTGTGAAGATGAACATTGGATCAATGCTATGAAAGAAGAACTAGAGCAGATTGAAAAAAACAAGACATGGGAATTGGTCCCTAGACCTGAAGACAAGAATGTGATTGGAACAAAGTGGGTATTCAGAAACAAGATGAATGAACAAGGAGAAGTGATAAGAAACAAAGCAAGATTGGTATGTAAATGATATTCACAACAAGAAGGAATTGACTATGAAGAAACTTTTGCACCTGTGGCCAGACTTGAAGTAGTGAGAATGTTTCTATCATATGCAACTTACAAGAAATTTAGAGTGTATCAGATGGATGTGAAGTCAGCATTTTTGAATGGTGAATTGGAAGAAGAAGTCTACATTGAGCAGCTTTAAGGGTTTCCTTTGACACAAGAAGGAGATATGGTATGTAAGTTAAAGAAAGATTTATATGGATTAAAACAAGCACCTAGAACCTAGTATGCAAGATTGGATAAGTATTTATTAAAATTGGGATTTATAAAAGGAACAACAGATAGTAACTTATACACAAGAAATTGAGAATGGTTTGTTGGTTATAGTTATATTTGTTGATGATATTATCTTTGGAGGAGAAGATGAAGCTAGTGACAAATTTACAGATGAAATGAAGACTAAATTTGAGATGAGCATGATTGGAGAAATGAAATATTTTTTGGGATTACAGATAACACAAAGAAAGGAAGGTATATTTGTAAGTCAGACTAAGTATTTAAATGAATTATTGAAAATATTTGGAATGGAAGATTCTAAACCTGTTGGAACACCTATGGTAACTGGACATAAGTTATCTAGCAAAGATGAGACACCAACAGTCGAGCAGAAAAAGTACTGATCTATGATTGGAGGATTGCAGTACTTGACACATACAAGACTTGATATAGCACATTCAGTGGGGATTGTAGCAAGATTTGAAGAAGAATCTAGAGAATCACATTATGCAGCAGTAAAGAGGATACTGAGATATCTAAAAGGAACAATGGATTATGGATTATGGTATGAGAATTCTGATGATTTTACCTTATGTGTCTATATTGAAGCAGAATGGGGAGGTAGCATTGATGACAACAAAAGCACCAGTTGTGGAGCCTTTTTTCTTGGAGGTAAATTGGTCTCTTGGCTAAGTAAGAAGTAGAATTGTAATTCACAAAGCACAGCAGAAGCAGAATATGTTGCAGCAACAAATAATTATAATCAGATTATTTGGATGAAGTAGATGTTGAAGGATATTGGAATAAAGTTTGATGAGCCTGTTGTTATACATTGTGATAACACCAGTACAGTGAGTATGTCAAAAAATCCTATTTTACATTCTAAGACTAAACATATTGAGATCAAGTATCATGTTGTAAGAGAGAAAGTTGCAGAAAAAGAAGTAAGATTGGAGTACATAAGTACAAAGGAGCAGATAGCAGATATATTTACAAAGCCTTTACCTAAGGATACATTTGTGTATTTGAGAGGTATGCTTGGGGTTATGCCCCAACCTATTTTTGAGAATTGATGCAGATGATTGCATCCGTCCAGTGGTATATGAGCCCTATCTTTCTTTTGGATTGGATGTTGGAACTTCCTCTATGGGGGAGTTTATGAGCTGAGTCATGAGGACTCTTCTTATTGTATTCTTCTAAAAAGTGTCATTTGACATCAAGTTGTTTTTGACTTAGTGATGGAATTTCTATCATTGATGTCAATGGGGGAGAGATATACATGAAAAACATTGTGGATTGTATGAGAGAGCTGAATAGGAAAACGAAGCAAGATTTGATTTGATATTTTGCAATGATGTTACAGTATTGGATTTTTGGAACATTGGATGTTTTTCATCTATGTTTCAATGAATTCCAATGGGGGAGATTGTTAGGAATGAATGCAAAGTTTTTTGGCAGTCATTCTGTAGTAGTTGTTGTTGCATTCATGACTTGGATTGTCATTGATGTCAACACAATGATATTCTGGATATTAGCAAGAAAGTAGTTACAATTTTGTTTTGCACACATGTTGTATTGTAGATTGGCTTTTTCATAGTTTATGGTATTTTCTTTGGTGTGTTATTAACCTATGGTTAAGAGCGCAAAAATAAATTCATTCATTTGTAAGAGTTATGAGGATTTTGGTGAAAGCAGTGTTTAGACAGTGTTTCTATGTAGCGATGTTCAGAAATCAGAGGATATCTCTTAGCTGGGATGGAATCTGATTTTCCATAGTTCAAGGGATGTTGGAGACTCATTAATGATGATGTGGTTCATAGTGAAAACTTTGAGGATATGTTTGGAGAAAGTTACAGTAACTGGAAGCCGACAATTTTATGTGAATTCTATGTGTAGCATGTAGAATTTATTATTTTGTAATTGAGGACTGACTCATTTGTAATTATTTGAGTTTGGTATATAAGAAGGAATTTTTTCCTTATTTTAATGTGTACTATGAAGATTGAGATGCGAATATATGCATGAAGTGAAGAAAAGAGCTAATTTAGTGATGAAGGAAGACTTGTGAGTACAGAGATCTGAAATTGTGATCTTGTGTAGCAGAGAGTGCAGTTTTGGCATAGTGTGAAGGAGGTAATATATTTCATATTATTCTATTGAATAATTCTAAGATCTTTTGGACAGTGGGTTTAGAGATCTTGCCTTGAAGGTTAGAATCTTTTAACAGGGATTCAAAATCTCCTAACAAGGATTTATATGTACTGAATGTATTTCATAAGACTCCTAACAGGGTCCATCCTCTAACAAGGAACTTTCATATTAGTGCATCATTTTATGGGCATCATTCCCACCGGGGTTTACTCTTTTCAAGAGGTTCCCTAGTTAACATATCTTGTGTTATTGTGCAATTGTGTATGATTATCTTTCTACAGTTGATCAGTACATTGATTATATTATTTAAAGCTGTTGAATGGATAAATTATCTGATAATTGATTCAACCCCCCCGCCCTCTCAGTTATCTTGGGGATCTTTACTTTCTAACAAAAACAACTTAATAGAGAGCATGTCGAGGATCAAAAGTGACCAATAACCAAGAGGGATGAGCTTGTAATAATGAAGGGATAACAATCACATGAGCCGATCAAAGATACAGTGCCCTCATAGACACATAGGAAATGAATAGAGTAGAAAAGATAGTACCATCATAGAAAAAACAACTCATGGGCTCCACAAGGTGAACAAGTTACAACATTATAAAACATAGAACATTGCTTTAGATTACCCACCATGCCCAAGTACATAACAGTGAAGGAAAACTACAATGGTGCCCTAGATCAAGCAAAGTGATTACACATGCCAGGAATAACCACATAAAATGTGTCCTCCATATGCACAATGTCCTCGAAGGAGCCAAACACATAGTAAATAGAAATAACAAAGATATCATTCCCTAGCCTTGATGCTCATAGGCTACGTACAAGTAGTAAATTCATGATGCCCTAGTTTTGTTTTTTTATCAAAAATAAGTATTGAATACACGGTGCCCTCAAAAGTTTAGAGGGTTATAATAAAATCACCCAGTGCTATGCAAAATACAGGAATATGTGATGATTCACAAAGATCAACAGTTGAATTGAATACATGGTGCCTCCAATATATTATGTCACTATTTTGAAATCAAATTCAGAGATAGGATAAATCAATGTAGTGCCCTAACTGAGGATCATGAGACGTTCATGTTTAAAGGGTTTTTGAGAAAATAGCAGAGACAAGCATAGGAAACACAAAATAATGACATCATTGCTATAAATAAATAATACAGAGATCCACACACAAAGGAAGAGAGTGCTCAAAATCAAAATGAAGAGTGAAAATGCCAGATCAAGTGCCTACCTCAACAACATGAAGCCACACGTCGGATGTTTCCCGAAATCAGTTGCAGTGGTGCCAAATGTTTCCATTTTCAACTGCCAGTATTCTTAGAAACATGTTAGTTGCCGAGTTGAGGGATTTGATGATAGTGGCTTCCATTTTTGAATAAGGATTTTGGTTAATAAATGATGTTTATTCATGTATTCCCTTCTTTCTAGGGTTGAGAGTTATTTTTAATGCCTTTGTATTATATGGATTTTAAATGTACATATTTTGGAATGTTTTCACCATTTTTTTTGGGTTGAGAATATTTTGAAATATATCTTAAATGCAGGATTTAGTTTTTGGCATAGGTGAATTTCTTTTTAATATTATTGTTTTAAAATGTGTTTCCCCTTTTTTGGGTTGAGATCATTTTAAAATATAATTAAATTCAGTTTGTGTCTTAGTGGGATGGGTTTTAATGTTAAGTAGTTGCATGATTTATTAATGTAAATTCTGGTGATGGTGTTTTTATAAACTGTCATCAAAATATGTTTATTTCATGACTTAGGGGGGTAGAGTGGTCTTGTTTTAACCATTTTTTTTAGACTCCCACTTTCTCTTCTACTCCTAAAAACTAAGGAATCTGGCATCTGAATTTATGATCCAGCCTCATGGGTCTATTTTGAGATCTTTTCCATTCTTAGGAGAATGTGGGATTTGAATGCAGATTCCTAGGTTCTAGTTATATACCTATCACTTTTCATGGTGGAGGTTATCTCTTCTTTCTATTCTCTCTTATATGAGTGTTGTATCTCTAAGAGACACATCTTGTACTTAGTTTCTTTTCAACAATAAAATTGATACTTCTTGTTTCCCTACAATTTTAGAATTCTTCTTTTGAATCTCATGCAGGATTACTGTGATGTTCTTGTATCCTTAATTTGCATTTTCATACAAGTGAATGTTTAGGAGTTCCTCTTAGCCCTATAGTGTTAATTTGTGTGCAAACTGGAAAGATCATAATAGTGCAATCATCTTCCCTTCTCTATATTTCAAGTAGCCTATTTTCCTAATTAGTTTAAGGCAGTAGAATCAAATTGTCAAGTTTAGTTTTCATTTTCTTGTTGCAGTAAGCTTAATTCAGTTGTGGATCTTCTTTCAAATTCGGAGGATCACCTTGTTTTCAAGTCAGTTCTAGTTATTTGTTTTATGCACTCTATACCTTTCCTCCTAAAAGTTATTTAGTTTTAAGTGATCCAAAGGGAAGCTAACCCTTAATCCAGAGGTCTATTCTTGAATAGGTTACACACAACTTGAGAATAGTCATTGTTGGAAAGTAAAGTCCACCAAGATAATTGAGAGGGGGTGGGGGTGAATTAGTTATCAGATAATTATAACTTTTATCATCTTCAACAACATTAAACCATATAAGAAATATAATTACCAACCATAGAAATATATTCATACACAATAACACAATGACACAAGATATGCTGACTAGGGAACCTCTTGATCAAAGAGTAAACTCTAGTGGGAATGATGCCCACAAAAGATGCACTAATATGAATATTCCTTGTGAGAGGATGGACTCTATTAGGAGTCTTATGAAATACATTCAGTACATATGAATCCCTGTTAGGAGATTTTTGAATACATGTTAAAAGATTCTAACCCGGTTAAGAGTTATGGAGGACAGAAGGACCCACTACCCAAACAACTTCAGGGTAAGATCACTGAACACACTCTCCAAATAATATTTGCATTAATCAATAGAGTAATATGTTACCTCTTCTCTGACTATGCCAAATTTTACTCACTCTTACATCAGATCTCAATTCTAGATCTTTGTACTTCGCATGTCTTCCTTCACAAATTCGCTTTCATACTTATCTCTTTTCTTCACTTCATCCATACAATATTACAACCATTGCTACCATATCATAATTACACACTTTCACATTAAAACTAAATAAAATAAGGAAATACATTCCTTCCTTTATACCACACTCAAATAATTACAAATGAGTTGGCATACAAGTACAAAATAAAAGTTTCCACACGCTACACCAAAATTACACAAAACTGTTAGCTTCTCAATACAATAAATCTTCACTCGTTTGACCTCAAAGTCTATGCTATCATCCATGTCACTATCAATATTTCTTCAACTTCCCTTTAACTATGAAAAACTAGATTCCATCCTGATTAGGAGATATCATCTAATTGCCACAGACCGCTACTCAGGAACACTGCCTGAATACTACTTCCACCAAAATGATCATAACTTCCATGAATAAAAGAATTACTATCTGTGCTCTTAACCATAGACAAATGACATATCAAAGAGTATAACCTCAACATCACATACCTCCAACTACAATAACCAATGTGCACTAATCCAAACTATGTGTACTTCCCTGCAAGTCTTCGGTAAATCACTATGTTGACATCAATGACAATCATATTCATGAATGCAAAAAAAAATACTACAAAATGGCTACCAAACATTTAGAATTCATTTCTAAGAATCTCCCCCATTGACATTGATGGCCACATAGATGAAAAACATCCAATGTTCCAAAAATCCAATACTGCAACACTACTTCTTCAAATCCTCTTCATCAATCAAATCTTGCTTCGTTATCCTATTCAATTCTCTCCAATAGACATCTTAGATTGATTTTCATGTACACTTCTCCCCCATTGACATCAATGACATAAATTTTATCACTGTGTCAACAACAACTCAATGTCAAAAGACACTTTTCAGAAAATACATTTACTAGAGTCCTCATGACTCAGCTTAGATACACATACTCCCCCATAGAGGAAGTACCAACATCCAGTCTAGAATAAAGATAAGGCTCATATACCACTGGATGGATGCAACCAATTGCATCACTTTTCAAAAGTACATTGGGGCATTAACCCAAACATACCTCTCAGATACTCAAATGTATCCTTAGGCAAAGGCTTTGTGAATATATCTACTATCTTCTCCTTTGTACTTATGTACTCAAGTCTAACTTCTTTTTCAGCAACTTTCTCTCTTACAACATGATACTTAATCTGTATATGCTTTGGCTTAGAATGTAATACAAGATTCTTAGAAATACTAACTGTACTAGTGTTTCCACAATGTATCACAATAGGCTCAACAAATTTTATTCTAATATCATTTAGCATTTGATTCATCCAAATTATCTGGTTACAATTGTTTTCTACTGCTACATATTCTGCTTCTACTATGCTTTGTGAGATACAACTATACTTCTTGCTTAGCCAAGAAACTAATCTTCCTCCAAGGAAAAATGCTTGACCGCTAGTTCTTTTCTTATCATCAACACTACCTCCCGAATCAGCATTTGTATATGCACATAGGGTAAAATCATCAAATTTTTCATACCATAGTCCATAGTCCATAGTCCATTGTGCCTCTTAAATATCTTAGTATCCTCTTTACTACTACATAATGTGATTCTCTAGGTTCAGCTTGAAATCTTGCTACAATTCCAATTGATTGTGCTATATTAGGTCTTGTATGATTCAAATACTGTAATCCTCCAATCATAGATCTATATTTCTTCAGTTCTACTGCAGGAGTCTCATCTGTGCTAGATAACTTATGTCCAGTCACTATAGGTGTTGCAACTAGTTTACAATCCACCATACCAAATCTTTTCAACAAGTCATTCAAGTACTTTGTCTGACTTACAAAGATACCATCATTGTTTTGTGTTATCTATAATCCCAAAAAGTATTTCATCTCACCAATCATACTCATTTCAAATTCAATCTTCATTTAATCAACAAATTTGTCACTAGCTTCATCTTCTCCTCCAAAGATAATGTCATCAACAAAAATAACTATAACTAACAAACCATTTTCAATTTCTTTTATGTACAGATTGCTATCAGCTATTCCTTTTGTAAATTCCAACTTTAACAAATACTTATCATGTCTTGCATACCAAGTTCTAGGTGGTTGTTTAAGTCCATATAAAGCTTTCTTCAATTTACATACCATATCTCCTTCTTGAGTTAAAGGAAAACCTTCAGGCTGCTCAATGTAGACTTCTTCTTCTAATTCTCCATTTAGAAATGCTAACTTCACATCCATCTGATACACTTTGAATTTCTTGTAAGTTGCATATGCCAAAAATATTCTTACCACTTCACTTCTTGCAACAGGTGCAAAAGTTTATTCATAGTCAATTCCTTCTTGTTGTGAGTAACCCTTACATACCAATCTTGCTTTGTTTCTTACTACTTCTCCTTGTTCATTCATCTTGTTTCTGAATACCCATTTAATTCCAATAACATTCTTGTCTTTAGGTCTAGGGACCAATTCCCATGTTTTGTTCTTTTCAATCTGATCTAGTTCTTCTTTCATAGCATTAGTCCAACTTTCATCTTCACAAGCTTCATTAGTAGTCTTAGGTTCAACTTGAGAAATCATACATAATTGTTCTTGTGCCTTATTTTGTGTTAGAACTCCTCTTTTTATGCTCCCAATAATCTATTCAAAAGGATGATTCCTTAACAAACTCTTGCTATGTGTCACTATCTCAGATCTCTCTTCAGATGTAGGTTCTTCAATAACTTCACTGTGTCTTTCATTCAACAAATCACTATCAGTTTCATAAAATAATTCAATAGATCTAGTGTTAGGTTTAGGATGAGCTTCTTCATCAGATTCATAATCAAGCATTCTTTCCTGAATTTTGAGCTTTTCATCAACTTTAACATTTGTGCTTTCCAATAGTCTTAGTTCTTTTATTGAAACATCTATATGCTTTTCTTTTCAAAGAATATCCAAGAAATATACCTTCATCACTTCTAGGATAAAACTTTCCAATATCATCATCTCTCTTTATATAACATTTTCTTCCAAAAATTCTAAAATACTTAATTGAGGGTGCATGTCCAAACCATAATTCATAAGGTATCTTGTCTGTGTCTACTTTGATTTGTACTCTATTCATTGTATACACTATTGTGTTCACTGCTTCTCTCCAAAATATCTTTGCCAAATCATTTTCAAACAACATAGCTCTTGCTACTTTAGTCACTGATCTGTTCTTTCTGCAATGCCATTTTGTTCAGGTGGTCTAGGGGCTGAATACTATCTTTTGATGCCATTTTCTTCACAAAAGTAGTTAAACTCTCTAGAAGTAAATTCTCTACCTCTATCAAATCTCAAACATTTAGTCTTCATTCCAAATTCATTCTCAACTTTGATCTTAACAATCTTAAATTTATCAAATGCTTCATATTTTTCTTTAAGAAATGCAATCCACATCATTCTTGTAAAATCATCAACAAGAATCATTAAATAACTTTCTCCATAGAATCCTCTAGTCTTGGTAGGACCACTCAAATCTGTATGAACAATCTCTAGCTTCTCTGTAGATGTAAACTTCTTACTAGGAAAATAACTTCTCTTCTATTTAACCATTACACATTCTTTGCAAATCATATTAGTAGGCTTCATAGTTTTAGGTAAATCTCTTACTGCAAGTGTAGTACTTACTTTCACAATGTTATCAAAGTTTATATGACAAAACCTTCTATGCCATAACCAATTTTCATCAATCTTTGTAATCAAACATGTCATCTTAGTAGGATTCAACTGAAATACATTACCTCTGGTTCTAGATCCAGTTCCAATCAGATTTCCATCTTTATCCTTTATCACACAAGTTTTCTTAGTAAACCAAACTTGATATCCCTTATCAACTAACTATCCAACACTCAAAAGATTATGCTTCAATCCATCCACAAAATAAACATCATCAGTATTAGTCTTTCCATCAAGAGTAATAGATCCTATACCTTTAATCAAACAAGGTGCATTGTTTCCAACTCTAACAACTCCTCAATCATATTCATTCAATTTTATGAACTTTTTCATGTCTCCAGTCATATGATGTGAACAACCACTATCTATAATCCAATCAATTTCTTTTTGACTTGAGAAACTAAGGCTTTTTCTTCCTTAACATCAGTTTCAGGATTCTCTTCTTTAATTGCTAAAAATCCTATGTCATCATTATTTTCAGTGTCACTTTCACTTAAATTTCTTTCTATACTAGCTTCAATATCTTCATCATTAGCATAATAACATTCCTTAGATCTTCTAGGTTTGAAATTGCTTCTATACTTTTTAACTCTCTTAGGACATTTAGATGCAAAATGACCATATTCTTGACAAGTCCAACATTTAAATATTTTCTTACCGTCCGGTTCTCTTTTCACAAGAAAGGAAATACCTTCTTCAATCTTCTTATCTTCTTCATTTCTAGATCTATTCCTGCTAGCATAATCTTTGCTCACACTGATGCTTCTTGACAAAGTAGGGTGAACACTAAGAGCACTGAATGTTTTCTCCATTCTAGGTAAGTCTCCTGATAATCTTAGGTTCATTTCTGCTGCTTCCAATCTTCCAAGAAGAGTTTCTCTTGTAAAGTTTTTTGTACAAGGTATCATTTGTTCAATCATCTGTGTTGTCTCCTTAAATATAGGAGTCAATGTCCTCAGAATTTTCCATATCACTTCATTATTTATCTTTGTTCCTCCACAAGATTTTATACCTGTAATGATTTCTGACATTCTACCAATATAACTTCTAATAGATTCATCTTCCAACATTATTATATCTTCAAATGCACATAACCAATTATGTAATCTAACTCTTTTTGCATGTTCATCACCTTCAAAATTAGAGTGTAAAGCATTCCAAATTTCATGAGATTGTTTCAAATATTTTACCTGACTGTACTCATTCTCTGAAAGTGTTGTCAAAAGTGCTTCTCTTGCAAGTATGTTACACATGAATAGATCTCTCTCTTCTGCAGTAAATGTTTCAAGATTGTCATATTATTCTTTGTAATCAACCAATAACCTAGTCCTAAACATAGTAGGTGTGTCTTCATCTTTTCTTTCCAGCTGTCAAAATTTGCTCCATCAAACTTAGGGCTTTCTTTCCTAAAATTCCCCATGGATCTCCTTAAGCCATTAAACTTCTTTTTCAAGGACTTGTTGCTCTGATACCAATTGTTAGAAAGTAAAGTCCAAGATAACTGAGAGGGGAGGGGGGTAGGGGGTGAATTAGTTATCAAATAATTATAACTTTTATCATCTTCAACAACATTAAACCATATAAGCAATATAATTACCAACCATAGAAAGATATTCATACACAATAACATAATGACACAAGATATGTTGACTAGGGAACCTCTTGATCAAAGAGTAAACCCCGATGGGAATGATGCCCACAAAAGATGCACTAATATGAATATTCCTTGTGACAGGATGGAATCTTTTAGGAGTCTTATGAAATACATTCAGTACATATGAATCCCTGTTAGGAGATTTTTGAATCCCTGTTAAAAGATTCTAACCCGGTTAAGAGTTATGGAAGACAAAAGGACCCACTGCCCAAATAGCTTCAGGGTAAGATTATTGAACACACTGTCCAAATAATATTTACATTACTCAATATAGTAATATGTTACCTCTTCTCTGACTGTGTAAAATTGCACTCACTGTTACATCAGATCTTGATTCTAGATCTTTGTACTTTGCATGTCTTCCTTCACAAATTTGCTTTCATACTTATCTATTTTCTTCACTTCATGCATACAACATTACAACCACTGCTACCATATCATAATTACACACTTTCACATTACAAAAAAATACAATAATTAAATACATTCCATCCTTTATAGCACACTCAAATAATTACAAATGAGTCGGCATACAATTACAAAATAAAAGTTTCCACATGCTACGCCAAAATTACACAAAACTGTCAGCTTCCAAATAGAATAAATCTTCACTCATGTGACCTCAAAGTATACATTGTCATCCACATCACTATTAATGTATCTTCAACTTCCCTTTAACTGCGCAAAACTAGATTCCATCCCAATTAGGAGATATCATCCGATTTCCACAAACTGCTACTCAGGAACACTGCCTGAATACTACTTCCACCAAAATGATCATAACTTCCATGAATAAAAGAATTACTATCTATTCTCTTAACCATAGAAAAATGACATATCAAAGAGTATAACCTCAACATCACATAGCTCCAACTATAATAACCCATGTGCACTAATCCAAACTCTGGTTGCTTCCCTACAAGTCTTTGGTAAATCACTGTGTTGACATCAATGATAATCATAGTCATGAATGCATCAAAAATTGCTACAGAATAGCTGCCAAACATTTAGCATTCATTCCTAACAGTCCAATGTTTCACAGGATTGCTGGGTTCTAACACTTAGCAAATTGGGTGCAATCCTTAGTGACAACTATTTTTAGCATGCTTGGAGGGACAAAAGACTCGGTGAGTCAGATTTATAAGAATTTTTACATGCAAGTTATTATGTGGTATGAGCAGTGACTATGTTTTTAGATCATACCCAGTTACTCTAATCTTGTTTCATGTAGATCAACACTTAAACTTATGATTGGGATCCCAACCAGGCAAGGTAAGAATCCTTTTATTTATACAGAGCTGCCAACTATCAAGAAGAGGTCTAGACAAGCCCAAACTAGTGCATCCCAATCCACAAATCCCACTCCTAATCTCACTCACATTCCTACAATGAATGCCCCAATTCAACCAATGCATGTAGCACCAATAGCTCAAGCTCCCCTTAATCCTCCAATGGCTAGATAACATCCTTTTATAGCCTTCAATCAAGGTAGCCCCTTGAATTTGTAGTAGCATAATGGAATATCTATATCAGGTCTAAAGAGCTTGCCTGTTTTCATAGGAGAAGATCAAACATCCACTATTGAGCATATAAGAGATGTAGTAGCCCTCTATGCCCTTCATAATATAACCCAAGATAATGTGGTTGTGAGGTTGTTGGCTGCTTCCCTCAAAGGAAACACTTTACAATAGTTTAGAGGCTTAGTAGTTGGTTCTATAGCTAACTGGGATGGGTTGGGTCGAGCCTTGACCAATCAATTTGAAGGTGAATTAGACCTTCAAGCTAGCATGCTTTCCTATATTATCTAAGAGCCCTCAATAGTGATATCTCTATTATGATTCAATCCATGGGAGGGACTAACTTACCAACAGCATATGATCTTGCCAAAAGAGCTAAAAATAGATTAATTCAAGTGGGAAAATAGCCCCAAGGCCTCCAATGCCTATTTTTCCCGAGCTTCATCCTATTCTTGAAGAAATTCCAGCCTTGGCATCTATTCCACCTCTCCCAGCTCCCTCTCAACAAGTTGTTAATCCAGTTGTGAACAAATCCCAAGAGCTGAATGAGATCAAAAAGGCCTTTCAAACTATTACTAATGAGTTGGTGAGCCTAAAGAAGCAACAATCCTAGCCTTATCAGTAGCCCTATCAACAGCCTTATCAGTTTCCTTATCAAGCTTAATACCAGCAAAATAGACCCCAATACCAATAAGGCCAGCAAGGCCAAGCAATAAATTACAATTAGAAAGCTAATCAACCTTATAATCCTAATATTTGTAGTGCTTCTAGAGAGCTGGTTCCTATAGCTCAGAACAATATGGCACAAGAATACCAATGGGGTTGCCCATGTAATCAACAACATATCCAAGGGATGTGTCCTAATGGCTATGCCTAGGCCCTCATGGTGCAGAACAATGTGATGATGCTACAGGAGATGGTTCAAGAACCAAAGATCCAACAAGGTCTAGTTGCTACCCCAAAAGAGCTATAGACACCTGAGGTGGCACTAGTTAACTTTCAAAAAAAGGATTTTTGTGGGATAAATTTTCCCCAAATGACAAACTAAACTATGTTCTGGTTGCAACCAATATGAGGTCTAAGAAGAAGGACTTGGAGGCTGAACAAGTGGCCTTTACTAGTTAGTAGGCTCCTATTGTGACTCCAAAACCCAAGGTGGTTCAAACTCCAGTCCAAAAGTAGTCAAATGAAGCTAAGGAACTGGCCAAAGTAGTCACACGGTTGGTATCCATGCAACCAAAGACTGCTGCAACAAAAGGATAGTCTAAATCAAGCTTGGGATCTTTCAACATTGTGGAACAAATGAATAATACCTCCATAAATGTTCCTTTGATGGACACTTTGGCTATTCTTGGGAAAAAGGAGCTAATACTTAGTGAATTGGATAAGATTTCATTAAATCAAGAAGCTATTTTAGAGCAGCCTAGAGTCCTAGTGGCTAAAATACCTAAAAAGAGTAGTAAACTGAAAAAGCAAGCTTTCATCCCATCATTTCTCCATAGGTTAAACCCCCTCCTTTCTATGTTACTCTTGTTCTTGGAAATTTCTAGGTTCATAATTGCATGATAGATGTAGGGGCAAGTAGTTATGTGATTTCTAAGTAGTTAGCAAACCTTCTAGGATTATCTTATGAGCCAATAGATAGTCATGTTGTTCAGTTGGATGGGTCATCAGTTAGCACCATTAGAGTTATTAAGGACCCGAGTCACACTTTATGTGAATGTCCCAACTTCTCTATTCCCCAAAATGTCTATGTTATAGATCTCCCTCGCCACTTTTCTATCTGTCTAAGCAAATATTTCACTACTAGGTTAGTGGGATACCTCTCAGTTGATTGGTCTCATCTATACTTTAGAACTAGATATGGGACTAGGGTTAGAATCAACTCTAAAGTTTTCGCAAAGAACCATGCTGAACCTTACACCCCAACTCCTATAAATGCCAATCTGATGTGTCATGAGCAAGATCCTATTGATTTTGAACCTAAAACCACTTTTGGAAACATTCCTGATATTATCCTGGATGAATGGACTGAAAGAGATTTAGAAGATAATCCTTTTAGAAATATGGAGATTTCTAGTATTAGGATGTATATCATCCATGAGGAAGGTGTTGTGATTCTAGATTTGATGAAGAAAGAAGATAAGTGTTTTGAAAATTAGAATGGTGAGTTGTGGCAGTTGTTCTTTGATGGTGCCACAAGAAAAGTTGGTTCAGGAGGAGGAGTTGTCCTAATTTCTCCAGAAGGACAAAGGTATTACTCTACTATTCATTTTTCTTTCATCTGTACTAATAATACAGCCGAGTATGAAGCCTTGATTCATGGTTTAGAATGGGCTAGACAAAGAGGAATCAAGTGTCTAAAAGTTATAGTTGATAGTGAATTAGTGGTTAATCAGATTCGTGGCACTAATCTCACAAAAAATGATACTCTCAAAATGTATAAGCATAGGGTTTGGGATTTGATGGAGGATTTTTTGTGCTTTTAATCTGGTTGTTGTCCCAAGAAATTAGAACAAATAGGTAGACAAGCTGGCTCCCATGGGAGAAAAATATGATATTCCAAAGAAGATCACAATTACTGAAATGTAGCATGTGAAATTCCTAGTAAGACCATCAATACCAAACAATTAGAAGAGCTGGAAAGTCTTCAAAAATGATGAATAGGTTTTCAATTTTTTGATAGAAGAAGATGAGTTCTCTAAACTTAATAAGAATAAACATGATGACCAATATAATGACTAGATGTTATAGTTGAAAACTAACAAGCTACCCAAGGGACTGGTCACCCTTGAGTTCATTTTTAATTCTCATGATTAGTTTAGAGGGGACAAGGCCAACATGACAGTCAAGGAAGAGCACTACCAGCCTGTGGAGATTCTCAAAGACAAATCCCTTAAGTTAGGAAAGGTATGCACTCAGCCAAAAAAGAAAGCCTTTATCCCATTATGTCAAGAGATTAATGATGTTTTTGCATGGGAATAGTATGATCTAAAAGGATTTGATCCCCACTTAGCCCAACACACCATTGAGATAGAACCCCATGCCAAACCAGTAAGACAAAAATAGAGAACTATCAATCCTAAACTAGAAGTGTTGATGAAAACAGAGCTGAGGAAAATGATTGAAGTCAATATGATCTTTTCCATTAAACATAGCTCTTGGGTTTCTAATCTAGTACCTATCAGGAAAAAGAATGGTGAAATCTAGTTATGTGTGGATTTTAGAGACCTTAACAGAGCCTCACTCAAGGACCACCACCCATTTCCCTCCATAGAACAGATATTATAGTATGTCTCAGGGTTTGACATATTTTCTTTATTAGATGGCTTTCCTGGTTATAACTAGGTCTTGATCAGAGAGGAAGACCAATACAAGACAACATTCACCACCAAATGGGGCACCATGGCCTATAGGAAGATTCCTTTTCGATTGTCTAACGCTAGTACTACATTTCAGAAAGCCATGGAGATGGCATTTGCTAGTCTGATGAATAAGTTTGTTCTAGTTTATTTGGATGATATAGCTATCTTTTCAAAGGATACTAATGATCACCTAGTTCATTTGAGGTAGATTTTTGAAAGATGTAGAGAATTTGGAGTTTCATTGAATCCTAAAAAATGCATCTTTGCTATCCATGAAGCAAGATTGCTAGGACACATTGTCTCTAAGCAAGGGACAACAATTGATCCTGAGAGGATAAAGGCCATCATGGTGCTACCCCTGCCAGCTCACAAGAAGGGACTGCAGAGTTTCCTTGGAAGAATCAACTTCTTGAGAAGGTTCATTCCAAATGTTGTAGCACTACTAAAGCCTATGACCCAGATGGTGAAGAAGAGCTCAACTTCTCATTGGACAAATGAAGGAAAGAGATTTTTTTACGAGATCAAGGAAGCAATTTCTTCTGCTCCTACTCTCGTAAAACCTGATTTTTCTAAAGATTTTATCCTGTATGATTTTGGGGATACTGATAGTATCTCTGCCATGTTAGTCTAGTAGAATGCTGAGAAACAAGAGCAGCCAGTGGCTTTTTACAGTCAAGGTCTGGATGGTTATGAGATGAATTATACTCCTATAGGGAAAGATGTTTTAGCAATGGTGAAGAGCTTGAAAAAATTCAAGCACTTGTTGTCCAATAATATAGTGCATTTAATGGTTGTTCACCCTTGCATAAAATATTTCCTATTGAATAAAGTCCCAAGCCACAAGAGGGCTGGTTGGATCACTAAAGTCATGGAATATGACATTCAAATCAAAGTGACTAAGTTGACTAGGGGAAAAGAGCTATGTGAATAGATGAATGAGGGAACAAAAATCAAAACTAGCAAGAAGAAGAAGTTGTCTTGATGAACTAGAATGCAGAACAAAGTGCGAGCTGGACAATAGAGATGAAAGATTATCTCTCAACTGTTCAATGCCATCAAGGCCTTGATAGGAGTAGAAGGAGGTACTTTAGACTCCAAGCTATCCCATTTACCATTATTAATGATGTTCTATATAGAAGAGATCATAGTGGTGTCTTGTTGAGATGTGTTGAAACCAGCCAAGTAGACAAAATAATAGAAGAGTTTCATGATGGAAGTTGTGGAGGACACTTTGTAACCAGAATCACTACTCTAAAAGTGATGAGAGTTAGGTATTACTAGCCTAGCTTGTACAAGGATGCATTTGATTATGTGAGGAAGTGCAAGAACTATGCTCTCTTTACTAGAAAACATTAGTTAGCATCCCTCCCTCTCCATCCCATCAAAGTGGAGAAACCCTTCTCCAAATGGGGGTTGGACTTAATTGGACCTATCAATCCTCCATCTAGTGCTGGACATAAGTGGATACTTACTACTATAGATTATTTTACCAAATGGATAGAGGTTGTAGCATTGAAGGAAGCAAATGAGACCTCTGCCCTAAATTTCTACCAAGACATTGTGTCTAGATTTGGCACTCTAGACTCTATCATTTCAAACAATGCTATGGCATTTCTAGGAATGAGAATCTCAGAATTGGTACTAAAGCACAATATCTTCCTAAGTACCTCATCTAGCTATTACCCTCAAGGTAATGGTCAGGTGGAATCAACAAACAAGAACTTGTTGAGGATCATCAGAAGGACTATAGAAGGAAACCAGATGGATTGGCACAACAAGTTGAAGCTAGCCTTGTGGGCAGACAAAATAACACCTAAGAGGTCTATCAGTAACTCTCTTTATACAATTGTTTATGGGAAAGAAGCTAGAGTTCCTTTGTCTACTAAGTTGCCTACTTTGAGTTTAATCAAGGAGATTGATCTAATGGAAGAAGATACTATGCAAGTTAGGCTTACTAAGTTAGTTGAGCTCGGAGAAGTAAGGAAATGAGGACTGGAGAGCCTGGAAGGTCATCATTCTCAGATGAAGAAAATCTTTGATAAAAGAGCCACACCTAGAGTTTTCAAGGAAGGAGACCTTGTCCTTAAGTGGGATGAATCAAAACATAAACCAGGAAGGCATACTAAGTTTGATGCCATATGGAGTGGACCCTTCATGGTGGTTAAGTGAAAAGCCCATAATGCTTTTTAGCTAGCTAATATGGATGCAGAGGAGTTGCCCATTCCATTGAATGGGATTCACCTCAAGGCTTGTTTCTAAGGTCTGGTTCTACATTGTACATTAGTAAGTTAGAAGTTTTCAGCTTTTTGTGTTTCCTAAGTGCCTGACACAATTTGTTTCCAATTTTGTTTTTAGTTTTCTTTTAGTTCAATTTTTAGTTTGGTGTGATTAGCAATAAGCCAGAGAAGTTATCTCCAGTAGTTAGTGTTTTTGTTAGCAAGAAGGGTTGTTTGATGAGACTAGGTTCAGCTTGAAGCTTATAAGACTATATGCCCAATGGATCTATAGGTAGCTGGTCAAGATGCTTAGTAGGAAAGCACTCCAAAGAGGTCACCAAAATTTTATCAATATTTTACTCATTTGAACAGGCCTAGTTACTAAGTTTGACTACTACACCCTAGTTTGAAATTATTAGTGGTCTTTCTTAATATTTGTGTTCATTTTAAGATACATGAGAGAAAAAAGGAAATGAACTGGATCTAAGACTACATGTGCATTTATTGGTGTTAGTATGTCATACAAAAGGGAAAGAACTGAAAAGAACATTTATCCATGCTCAAATAGGCTATGAGCATAGTCTTTACCAGAATTGGATGAATGAGTGAAAATATACATAAAGTAATCAATTAAAATACAGGGGTACCAGACATTTCTTGGTAATGGTTTCTAGATCCAATCTTGTCCAGAGAACTCCTATGCTCTAGAACCTGGAAGAAGAGAGGAGAAGTTATGGTTTAGATCCATAGATCTAAGCAATTCATGGTATCACATATTTACAAGATGCATACATACACACAGCCATACACCTCTAGGAAAGGTTGTGCTCAGTGCATGTGCGTAAATGGCTCCAAGAAATAATAGAAACACCATATTTTTCACTGACATGTTTATTCCATGTGTAGATATAGAAGAATCTGATCCAACAATAAATCCAAGGATGTTGGACCCCAAATGAATGACCTTGAATTGTGATGCAGATCATGAGATGAAAACCTCAAGTTTCCTTGTCATTGACTACATCATGGGCCAAGAACACCCATCATCAACAAGGGAACAATAACAGGAGGATGCAATGTCAGTGGACACTCAAATGAATCAAATCATAAAGCATTGTCAAGGCACTGGAAAATTCAAAGGGGATACATCATTAATATATTAGAGATCAACATTATAGCATAGGTGTGTTTAAATCTGCATCTTAAGGACAAGCAAGAAGCTACAAATGGTGGAGTGATTATAGAATACCACAACAATGAGGTACATCTAGCATGTTTGTGGTACTTTGTGGATGCTATTCATTGGGTAAACATGGAAATGAAGAAATAGTGCCTTAAATCATGTAATAATTTGCAGTCCCATATGGGTACAAATAGTGAGTATAACATCTTTTAATAACATCAAATGGATCTCAGCATGGTGAAATAAATAGTTGCATTGAATACTATATAATCAGTAAGTGGGCATGGCAATAGGATTAATAGCATTGTAGCAATGCCAATCAAGTCACAAACAAAAAGTATGAAGATTCCAATCAAAATGCAGCCCACGGGCCTTCTAGAAACATCAAATAATATCCAGTATTCATGCAAGAATTAATGATGAATAGCCAGTAGTGCCAAGTCATTAGTAGTAAAAGAAGTGTGCCAGGCCAGTAATACTCACAGAGGCATGCTATCAAGATTATAATAACAAAAGGGGTAAGAGCAGGAGTTCGAGCCTAAGAAATCATTCAACAACATACAATAACAAATGATAGAATCATCAAAACATGATAAGTATTCAAAGATCAAGTGCCAATAAAAATTGGATGCATGAGCAATCATCATACACATCAATGGCAACATTTTAATGACCAAGCAAAAGGGGATCAAACCTCACAGCTCACAGCCTACCATATCTAGCAGTGCTCGAGTCAAAGATGTAGGATGCCATAAGAAACCAAAACATGAGCCTACCCTATTCTAGGTTCACAAGCCATAGATAGAAATAATGAATTCAAACAATTCATATAGCATCATCACTCGGTTATAGACAGTGAGCTCGACCCTAGAAGCATCAATAGTGAAGATTTATTTGACCACAAAGTAATGAGGTAATGCTTCCAAAAATAGAGCAAAGCATGTCAATAATAGATCATATGTCTAATGATTCCATTCAAAAATAAGGAATGAAACATCAGCAATATAATGACACCAAGCATGCCATCAAAGAAAAAATGTAAAATGTCACCAACATGCTCTCGAAACTCAAACATGAAAACATCAGCGAATTTCAATTCCAGCCAATGATGCAAAGGGACCATTGAGAAGGAAGTACACAATGCCATAAGGATCCAAACCCACAAGCTCATGAATAGTCACACCAGTAGGGAGCATGGTGTGAAGGCTCACGGCTTCTAGACGGGGCTGGCACACAGGTCGAGTATCAACATATGGGATAGAGATAGTGAGCCCGTTCAAACACTCATGCCATAAAATATTTCATGGGCCATGATGGAGATGAAACATATAAAACAATCAACATGTGAAGTGATAGTAAAACTAATCAGTGGACAGACAGGAAGATAATAGAGCTTCTAAACCAGGCTATGCCATGACGATCTTTTCAAGAAGCAATGAAGATCAAGGGGTACGGTCGAATGTAGGGAGGTATTAGTAAATATAGCTAACATGGGGCCATTAAACATGGGCCAAGTATGAAAGAAGGCACAGTTATAACAACCGCATGGTCAAGAAAATATAAAACAACTTAACAACAAGCATGCCGAGGATCAAAAGCGACCAATAACCAACAGGGCCGAGCTTATAATAAAAAAGGGATAAAAATCACATGAGCCTATCAAAGACACAGTGCCCTCATAGACACACAGGAAATGACTAGAGCAAAAAAGATAGTATCATCATAGCATAAACAACTCATGGGTTCCAGAAGGTGAACAAGTTACAATATTATAAAACACAGAACATTGCTTTAGATTACCCACAACCCCCAAGTACATAACAGTGAAGGAAAAATACAATGGTGCCATAAATCAAGCAAAGTGATTACACATGCCAGGCATAACCACATAAATTGTGTCCTCCATATGTATAGTGCCCTTGAAGGAGCCAAACACACAATAAATAGAAATAACAGAGATATGGTGCCCTAGCCTTGATGCTCAGAGGCTACATACAAGCAATAGATACATGATTCCCTAGTTTTATTTTTTTTAACAAAAATAAGTATTCAATACACGGTGCCCTCAAATGTTCAGAGGGTTATAATAACATCACCCACTACTATGAAAAATACATGAATAGGTGATGATTCACATAGATGTGAGGTCTCACGCCAAGCCTGTCATAGTCTTTCCAATTTTGCATTTGAGATAGACCTATTGGATAATATTTTATGATGCTTTATGCTTTTCTAACATTTTATGTTATGTTTTTTTTATCACTTTGGTAGTTTGATACACATTATGTTATGTATTGGATGATGATTACCAAGACATTAGTTTGGAACCTACATGTGTGTTTTTAATTATGTTAAATGAATGAATTATGAAGTCATGAGGATATTTAATTTTCAAATTTAATGCAATGATTATGTTTCAAGTTTAATTTAGTGATGAATTGTATATTTCATGATGATATTTATGAAAGTTATAAATGAATGATTGTGCCATGTGAAATTTTCATTTAATTATGATTAATTTCTTGAGAGTTATTGGATTATGAAAGTTATGGAATTTACATGTATATTTTCTTGGACTACTGATATTGGACTTGAGTATGCATGGAAATAGGCCAGGGTAAATTTGGGGAACCATCGTAGAGACCAATGTAAAAATTAGTTTGAGCCAAGGTTGCTTCTAGTGAGAAGCCAAAAACCTCATTGTAATGCATTTAATTCGTAAAAGTATGATGTATGAATGTATTTGATTTATTTGTTAATTGTAAATGTGATTTATGTGAGAATGCCCAAGTGGATATGCCGCATGGCTTGTGACATGTCTCTTTTTGTTTGTGTCACTTGACACATGTGTGTGTACTTGTGGCCATGACATGTCCACTCGGGGATTGGTTGAACATCAACCTAGGAAGGTACCCTTTAGGATCCCCATGAAAATCACTTGGTTAGGGTGCTTGAGGTTTTCTCATATCAATGAATTTCGAAATTGAGCTTTATATGGCTTTTTGGGCTGCCTAAAAGGTGTCTAGGGAAGTGCTAGGGCCATTTTTAGTAAGCCCACTTGATATACCTGTGGGTAATAGATATTTTTAATGATAGGACAACCCCATATTGACCAAAAGACCCCTCCAAAAGTTGGATTTTTAAAATGGACGAAAATCAACTTTTGAAGCAAGGTCTTAGGTAGAGTTTCATCCAATAATGATACAAGTCTTTGGTCCACTTTTTGGGCAACCTTTTTAGGAATCCATATTTGGAAACCATGTAAGAAGCTTGGGAAGGTCATCCAATTAGAGAGAGATCCTATCCCTAGGAGAGTGTGTGGAGGCCTTTTCAGAGGGGACTCTTCTTTTGGAAGAGTTTAACACCCACTCTCTAGATTTGGAGACTTACCTATTTTGGAGAGGACTTTGGAAAGTGGAAAAGCTCTTCATCAACTTTCTTCCATAAGCTTAGATAAAGGTTGGTGGTATTCTTCATTTTGTTTGTTTTTGTTTTCATGTTGAGAGAAAGAGTTCTCATGTATGTTTATTTTTGTATGAAAAAATCTAGTTATTGTGTTCTTATAGTGTTTATGTTTTGTGATCTTGTTATTTTGTGATAGTGGATGTTATGTGAATCTTGAGCTTGTTGTAGTGCAAGATTTCTTTGCATTATAAATGTGTAGTTTCTTTTGTAAGTTCTTGAAGTTTTCTTGTATGTGTTGTAGTGTTTTGTTGAGGGAGTTCTCAAGGCCATACTCACCCTTGGGAGGGAAGAGTAGCCTTGGGGGTGAAGGGATTGTTGGGACATTCAAGGGTGTAGAGTCTCTTCTTGGATATGAGAGGGATGAAACATGGATGTATGGGCTCCATGTACCCATCTCTTTTGTTTGTTTTGAATATTAGGGGTCATATAGATATTGTGAGATTGCGTTTGTGGTGAAAGATGCATGATGAGGAAGCCAAGTGATGGCTTAGCTCTTATCATGAGATGCGCTTTCTCCTCTTGAGTATGGTTCCACCTTCACCCCTATTTTTGAGTCATTTTGAGACTCTTTGTGTTAGCCTTGGAAGGGAGATCTCATTATGTTTTATGTTGTATGTGATGTTATTGTGGGTTTTCTTGATTGTCTCCTTGTCTTTGTGATGGTTCCCCTAGCTTGGGGGTGGCTTCATAAAAGCCTAGGTTGGGAGGTGAGCACTCCTTGGCCTATGTATTTTTATTGCAGGATTTGGAGCCATAGAAAACTTCATGGTTGGAGTTGAAATCTTGAATATATGATGATCTTTTCTTATTTGAGTTGGATCACTTTTGTTTCAAGATTATTGTTATTGTAAGGGAGTTTTGAGAATTCCTTGAGTTTCATGTATTTTGTAATAGAGTTGTCATTCCAAGTTTTGTATTTATAACAAGTGTTGTTGTATCAAGATGTGAAGAAATGGTATAGAAGATTTGTTGGAAGTTTTATTTTTGAAAATATAGTATATTGTTCAAGGGAAGTTTTTGGGAGTTCATGTTTTTATACAAAAAAGGAATACACAATGTATTTGCTTCATAAAAAGGAAAGTAAAGATTTTGTTGGATTATTTTATGTGAGAGCATTGCTTATTACTCATTGAGATACCTTTATGAATCCATTTTGATATATCATAAAGAGGAAAATTTATTGTAGTTTCATGTTAGAATTCATATTAGAAAATTAATAGGTGTTGTATTGGTTTCTTGTTCTTATTAAATTGCTATAAAACTTTCTAAGCTCCTTTTAGGATAGAATGTTTTTGCTATTAAAAAAAAGAAATAAAATTCCATATCATGTTGGTAGGAAAGGTAGACAAAATTATCAATAGTTGAGTTGATTCTTGTAATAATAACTTTATGATTAATTCATTGTTGAAAACATAGAGAAATCCTCTTTACCTTATGTGCTCAAAGACTAGATCTAATAAACCTATTTCACACTTAGCAAATATGAAAATCAAATAAAGAAGAAGAAGAAATCAAACTAAAAATTAACCTAGTGAAAGAACAAGAACAAAAAAAAGAGAGCATTGCAAAGTGAAAAAGAGACCTACAGGTCTGGAAAATGTATGGGAAAAATTTCCCATACATTTTCCACTACACAATCTGTAAAAAAAATATATTTTCCAGCCACTCGTATTTGTAAAACAAAAAAAAGCCTATTCCTATTTGAGCTATGAAGCCTAGTAAGAGGGTGGGACCCACTTGGGTTCCCACCCCAAAAGACCTAAAAAGGCTTCAAAATAATAATAATAATAATAATAATAATAATAATAATAATAGTAATAATAATAGTAATAATAATGTCATATGATAAAATCCATCACCTTTAAAAAAAAAATCTACTTAAAATAAATGGGGCAATTTTTAATGCCCACATAGGGCTTGTGAAGCAAAATTCTAAAGAAATAATATAATCTAAAAAAAAATTTAATAATAAAATATATTTTTTTTAAAATTAAATTTTAAAAATGTTTGGAGGGGTGGATATGGTCCCCACCACTCCACGGCCCTCAGCAGGACCTGCCACTTATGGCAAGCCTGCTACGGCAGGGCCCTACTGTGCTGTGCGGAGGTCCGCACTACAGCAGGGCCCCCACACGGTAGTCCCCTTGGGGACTTTAAAAGTTGAGTCGTGGCGGGGGGAGGGGTAAAACCCCACTTAAATTAATTTATTTTTTAAATTTTTTTTTATTAATTCATTTTCAATTAATAATATTATTTAATATTTCTATTAATTAATATTAATATTATTAATTAATATAAATATTATTTAATATTTAATTTAATATTTATTTAATATTATTTAATATTTATATTGATTAATATTTATAATATTAATTAATATAAATATTATTAATTTATTAATTAATAATAATTAATATTATTCTATACTTATTAATATTTGTAATTCATTAATCTTATTATTTAATAATTTATTGGTTTACCTTGTTATGTAATAATTATATTAATCATTAAACACTAATAATTAATATAATTATTATTCAGTAATTATGTGTTTATTTAAGCCTTTTAAGGGTTGAATGTACGTAGGATTATGGAATAAATTATAGGAAATTTTAAGTTAAATTGTATCTTAATTTTATAATTAATGGAAATTGTAAAGCTATTAGTTAGCAAATTAGTTTCTTATGCTATAATGCCAATACGACTTAATAAATAAACCTTAATGATCTAATGTAGTGTAATGTTGACATTAGGCCTAATTGAGGGTATTAGTATAATCGTAATTCATTTTGGTAACCTTTTTCTCTAATGTTGACAAGATCAGGAACCAAACCCTTTTCAAGTTTGGTAAACCCATGGGGTAGACAACCTAGGAAATCTAGTTATCATCACCTTAAGGTGAATGTACTTTAGACCCATTCTAACTTTAGTCCTCTATTAACCTCTAAACATAGACTTATATTACGTTTCAAAAAAAAAAATTGGTGTGTTTTTGGAGTGAGATTTTATGGGCATGACAATAGATCAACAATCGAATTGAATAGAGAGTGCCTCCACTAAATTATGTCACTATTTTGAAATAAATGCAGGGATAGCATAAATCAATGCAGTGCCCTAACTGAGGATCATCTAGCGGTCATGTTTAAAGGGCTTTTGAGAAAATAGCAGAGACACGTAGAGGAAACACAAAATAATTCTATCATTGCAATAAATAAAAAATGCAGAGATCCACACATAAAGGAAGAGAGTGCTCAAAATAAAAATGAAGATTGAAAATACTAGATCAAGTGCCTACCTCAACAACATGAAGCCACAGGCCAGATGTTTCCTGAAATCAGTTGTAGTGGTGCCAGATGTTTCCATTTTCAACTACTAGTATTCTTAGAAACTTCCCAGTTCCTAAGTTGAGGGATTTGATGATAGTGGATTCCATTTTTGAAAAAGGGTTTGGTTAATAAATGATGTTTATTCATTTATTCCCTTCTTTCTAGGGTTGAGAGTTATTTTTAATGCCTTTGTATTATATGGATTTTAAATGTGCCTATTTTGGAATGTTTTCCCCATTTTTTTTGGGTTGAGAATATTTTGAAATATATCTTAAATCTAGGATTTCATTTTTGGCATAGGTGGATTTATTTTGAATGTTATTATTTTAAAATGTGTTCCCCATTTTTGGGTTGAGATCATTTTAAAATATAATTAAATCTAGTTTGTGTCTTAGTGGGATGGGTTTTAATGTTGAGTCATTGCATGATTTATTAATGTAAATTATGGCGATGGTTTTTTTATAAACTGTCATCAGAATATGTTTAGTGCATGACTTAGGGCGATAGAGTGGTCTTCTTTTGACCATCTTTTTTTAGACTCCCACTTTCTCCACTACTCCTAAAAACTTTAGAATTCGGCATTCAAGTTTATGATGCAGCCTCATGGGCCTATTTTGAGATCTTTTCCATTCTTAGGAGGTTGTGGGATTTGAATGCAGATTCCTAGGTTTTAGTTATATACCTCCCACTTTTCATGATGGAGGTTAGCTCTTCATTCTATTCTCTGTAATATGAGTTTTGTAGCTTTGAGAGACACATCTTGTACTTAGTTTCTTTTCAACAATAAAATTGATCCTTCTTATTTCCCTACAATTTCAGAATTCTTCTTTTGAATCTCATGCATGATTACGGTGATGTTCTTGTATCCTTAATTTGCATGTTGATCCAAGTGAATGTTCAAGAGTTCATCTTAGCCCTATAGTGTTAATTTGTGTTCAAATTGAAAAGATCAGAATTGTGGAATCATCTTCTCTTCCCTATATTTCAGGCACCCTATTTTCCTAAGGAATTTAAAGTAGTAGAATCAAGTTGTGAAGTTCATTTTTCATTTTGCTACTCCAGTAAGCTTAATTCAGTTGTGGATCTTCTTTCAAATTTGGTGGATCACCTTGTTTTCAAGTCAATTTCAGTTATTTATTTTATGCATTCTATCCCCTTTCTCCTATAAGTTAGTCCATTTTATGTGATCCAAAGGGAAGCTGACCCTTAATCCAAAGGTCTATTCTCAGATAGGTTACCCACAACTTGAGAATAGTCCCATGTTTCATGGGATTGATGGGTTTTAACACTTATCAAATTGGGTGCAATGCTTAGTAACAATAGTCCATTTGAAGAAAGAAAGATTACCTAAGGGAAAACATAGTAAGTTAATGATGCTAATGATAGGTCATTTCAAAGCTTTGCAAAAATATGGTCAGAATTCTTACAAGGTTGAGTTGCCACTAGATATTGGGCTCTCAAATACCTTTAACATCTTTGATTTGTATGCCTACAAGGGACCTGAAGTGGTGGATACTAATGAAGAAATAGTTCCCAACGATGATCATGAGACCATCAAGGCTCTTCCTAAAACCAAAGCACATGAGATTGAATGTGTTATAGATAAGAGGGAAGGAAAGCAGACTAGGAGGTAGGTATACTTTGAGTATCTCATCAAGTGGAGGAACAAACTAGTGGAGGATGCTAATTGGCTGACTGAAGTAGCAATCCAGAAGTTGGGATACCAGGTTTCCACTCTACTAACTCAAGAGACTTGAGTTTTATTGGCCTGGGGAGTATGGTGTAGGGCACCAAGGCACTCCAAGACACTTCAATGTAGGAATGGTTGATAGGATAGGATAGCCTAGGAGATGGGATCCATTTGGAGTCCTAAGATGTAATAAAGATGAAATGTGAGGTCAATTGGCACTATGGTAATCTTATAAACCAAGTGGCTCAATTGGACCAAAGGGTCAAAAATGATTAGATTTGTTGATTTTTTATAAGTTTGGATAGTTTAGGCTTATAATGGATGGGTTAGATCCATCTATACTTTGGTTGGGTCTAGTTAGAGCCTAGGAGCAAGAATTGCAAAAGTTGTAATGCAACTTTCAAAAGTTGATTGACAACTTTTCAAAAGTTGCTCACATTTTGTAAATTGGTTAAGGACACTAAATCAGGTGGTTCTAACCATTGGGATGGATTTAAAATCCATGAAGATTGATCAACCAAGGGGTTAGATCAATTTGTAATCGGGGCCTTGAAGATTTGAAGAAGAAAACCTTGAATTTCTAGAAATTTGTGTGTTACTAGTGGATGGTACGGCTCTATACAATTTGATAATGCTTGCTTAATCATTGGAGAAGTAGTAAAATTGTTTTTAGAAGTTAATTCTTTTGGTCTAAGTTGATTTCGGCACTCCAATTCAAAGTTGTGTCTATTTTGGTCTCGGTGTTTTTGAACAGCCTTGATTTTTAGGGACTTGGTGAAATGGAGCCCTAACTTGCAATTCCACTAGTGGATCCTCATGAAAATGAGGGGAAGGCAAGTTAGGAGTATGGTCTCAAATAATCCATAGGCTAGAGGTGTGGTGAGAAGGTTTGGTAGCCTTTCAAGCCAGGCCTAGGTCAAAAATCTCTGTGTTTGACTAGGACTGGAGTACCAAAGTGGACATAGACCTTGCAGAGGACTCATAGAACCAAATGAATTGTTTATTTTGGTGATATAAGGTGTGAAAAATAATTCCATTAGGTTTTTGGGTCTTGGGAACTCATCCTATTCCTCCATTAGGAACCTAGCCTAACTTGATCAATTAGGCCTGTGGACTTAGTGAGGGTTTAGGGGTGCTGGATCAAGATTAGCCTGAATGGTTTTGGGATATTTATAGGGATCCAAAAGGGTGTCCTAATATGTGATTATTTTCCTAGGTCCTTAAGGATTTTTGGGAATTAACAACCTGGATCAGATTTGGAAGGGCTACAAGGTTTGGGTTCGAGGGATTCAAATTGGTTGTGAATCCTGATTGGATTGAGTCATAGAAGTTTGTATCCACTCTTGGTAAAAGGTGGGTGAATTCATAGGGAGAAAGTTCCTTATTGGGCTCATTAGTAGTGTGTACCCAGGTGTGGGTAAGTGGTCTAGATTGGACCTTAGAATCCATTTTTGAGTGGATTAGACTAAGTATAGACCTTAGTTTGGTTGTTGGTTTCACTGCTCTGCATCACTTATGAGATATGGTTTGGCTACACACTAAATTTAAGGCATTTTATAATTTTTGGAAGCATACGTTATATTCTAAAAGATGACAGAAATGGAAAATTTGATTCTAAAGGTGATGAAGGAATATTTCTAAGATATTCTACTAAAAGAAAAGCATACAAATGTTTGAATAAGACTACTAACAAAATTATTGAAATTGCTAATGTGAAAGTTGATGAGTTTTCTGGAAAAAAAGATGAAATTTTTTGGAAGGAACCAAAAGACTATGGTATATTTACATATATTGAGCATCCAGACTATCTACCCAAGCCATAGGCTAAGTCTATTGAGAGATAGGAAAATGTTACGCAGGGTCAAAAAATCTAAACTGAGAATCAGGAAGATGTTACCTAGGAAGAAATTGAACCTGAATCGACTGATGAACAAATAAGAGAACAAGTATTGATGAGATTTGTGAGAAGACACCATCCATAGAACTAGATTATTGGAGATAAACAAGTTGGCATGATGAAACAAAGTAATTTAAGACATAACACATGTTTAGTTTGGAAATTTGAGCCTTAAAATGTTAAATATGAACTTGAGAATGAAGAATGGATTAAGGCCATGAATGAAGAAATTGAGAAAATAGAGAAAAAAAACATGGACATTGGTAGTGGGATCGAGTGATAAAAATGTGATTGGTACTAAATGGATATTTAGAAACAAGTTGAATAAGAATGTTGAAGTGACTAGAAACAAACCAATACTTTTATGTAAAGGTTATGCACAAAAAGAAGGAATAGACTATGGTGAAGCTTTTGCACCAGTAGAAAGACTTGAAGGAGTCAGAATATTTCTTATATGTGCTTCTTATAAAGGATTTAAGGTTTATCAAATGGATATTAAATCAGCATTTCTGGATGGGGTACTTGAGGAAGAGGTTTACATAGAACAAGAAAAATGTTTTCTTGATCGGGATAAGAAAAACATGGTACATGTAAATTACACAAAGCATTATATGGACTAAAACAAGCACCGAGAGCATGGTATACTAGATTGGATGCTTATCTTATTAGTATTAGTTTTGTCAGAACAAACGACAATAATAATTTATATTTCAAAGATGGAACTAATGACAATATACTTATTACTGAAATTTTTATTGATGATATAATATTTGGAGGACATGATAATCTTTTCAAATCATTTGCTAATGAAATAAAAAAGGAATTTGAGATGTCAATGTTTGGAGAGATTAAATTCTTTCTTGGATTGTAAATTCTACAACAAAATGAAGGTATATTCATCACACAATAAAAATATATCAAGTATTGAAGACATTTGGAATGGAAGATTCAAAACCATTTGGAACACATATGGGTATAGGATGCAAACTGACAAAAGATGATAAATTAACTGAGGTAAATCAGACACTATATAGATCAATGATTGGCAAATTGATGTATGTTGTACATAGTAGGCTTGATATAGCACATTATATTGGAATTATAGCAATATTTTCTGCTAATCTTAAGGAATCACATATGACTATGGTTAAAAGGATTCTAAGATAATTGAAGAAGACTGAAGATTATGGTTTATGGTATGAAAAGGAAGGCAATTTTGAATGAATGGTTTACACTGATGCACATTAGCCTGGAAATATTGATGACTAGAAGAGTACTACCAGTGGAGCATTCTTTTTTGGAGAAAGACTTGTAACATGGATAAGTAAGAAATATGCATGTATTTATTAGTCTACTGCTAAAGGAGAATATGTTCTTGCTGCTGCTAATTGTTCAAATATTGCATGGATAAAACAATTGTTGAAAGGAATGAATGAGGAGATTACTAACCCAGTGATCATATATTGTGATAACACAAGTTCCATAAATATTTCAAAGAATCTAGTGATGCATGAAAAGACAAAGCATGTATCAATTAACTATCACTATTTGAGGGGAAAAGTACAAGAAAAGAAATTTAAACTGGAGTTTGTGAAGTCTAAAGAACAACTTGCTGATATATTTACAAAGCCCTTATCAAAGGACACTTTTGAGTACTTGAGGACTAGAATAGAGGTCCATGCCCTATCTATTGGTCACTAAGGTGATCATGGGGTTGCATCAACCTATAATTTATCAAAAAATCAAAATTTTGATGCTTGTAGCTAACACATTAGGATTCCTAAGGTTGTGAAAGTTGTGAAGGAAGTGAAGATTTTAGAAGCTAGAATAGAGAACTGTATATCAGTACAGGAAGGTACTTGATATGGACTGAATAAAAAAAATACTATTTGGTTACTGAAGAGCTATTTGAATACATTCTTTTGGCATTTTTGTCAATGGGAGAGATTTCTATGAAATATATGTTGGGAAGAACATGAAAGGGAAAGAGATCGACAAATGAAACACCTATCCACTAAAGGGATAGAGAATCAGAGAACTAAAGAAGATCAAATTTGTGGGGAGATTTTGCATGAAATGATATTATAGTAATTAAAAATATTAAATATCAAGCTAGGGAAAGCTTACCAAGCTACATCATTTATCTATATAGTCATAGAACCGATATTTGGTATTCTATGCCATATTTCATATTGTGTTGCCATCAATACCAAAGGCAGACATTATTAACCTACAAGTGATTGAATATCTTGATGAAGATTTAGGAGGTCACCGAGATATTAAAAGTAATATGTAAGATGATTAAATTTGTCAATATGTTATCATTGATGTCAACCAGTTTTGACTATACTTATCATGATAGTTACAAACATCTGAACATATGTAGAAGGAAGAAGTGGTGAAGAAATGATATCTATATGTAAGGACAAGATGAATGTGACATATATGGATAAGGTATACATTGGGTACCTTATTGATGAGTCTATGGAATTATGTTGTTGACTTGAGCATGTTACATTATTCTATTATACACAAGAGATCAAAATTGAACTAGTTAATGTGGTCAGTAATTGAAGATTTTTGTGTACATTGAGTCAGTGTTGTGTATAAATAGAGTGATAGTGATAATCATGTTTTTAATCACCAACGTAGTTTGTATTAACTGAGTATGATGAAAACATTAAATGTTATATCAACTGACTAAATTGATAAGCTGGGAAATTGCTTATGATTCTGAGGTAAGAGATAAAGGTTTATATGAAGATCCACAACTGACAAAGTTCAGAGATGATCGAATGAAATATATTGAAATGTGTTATTAACATGTCTACCAAGGAAGCTTGAAGCGGAAAAATGAACAATGGAGATTAAGAGGCAAAATCTAATGGATGAGATGAAAATGCTTCACACGTCTATTTAAGAGACATAAGATTCATTGTTGAATCTACTAGATGAATAGAGACAATAGGAGAATTAACGTGAAGACATTTTTCATGCACTACTAATCCAATTGGTTACAGAAACCAAGCAGGATTGCGGGAACTATCGAGCATCAGAGTATTATACACCAAGTGAAGTAAGTTGGAGGATATGATGAAGTGAATTAATTATTGATCAGAAGAGTTATATTGAGCTTAGCATAGATATGAATACTTTCAAATTGAGTTGTATTTGAATCATATCACTACTCTATCATTTTGACCATTAGTACAGCTAAATCTATTAACCAAGTGGACTTAACAATCTTTTTGTATTTTAATATGACATTCAAGGAATGTTAATTGTTTTCTTGTTGACCCCATAGTGAATGTTGTTCAAGGGAGAACTGTTAGTGATAAATCGACTAACCAGGTCACACATTATAGTGTGTTTTGTAACCTTTAACAGGGTTGGCTCCTAATCAAGCTCACTTTAGAAGATGGAAATTGTGAGGCCTCACCCCAAGCCTATCATAGATTTTCATTTTCTGCACTTAAGATAGACTTATTTGACACTATCTTTTGATGCATTATGGTTTTTAGAAACTTTATTTTTTGGATTTTATCAGCTTAGAAGACAGATGCACATTATGTTATGTTTATTATGGTGATTACTATGATATCATTATGGTTCTACATGTGTGATTAATTTGGTTTTGTGAATGTTAAGATGCCATGATGATATTTAATTATGCAAATGAATTATTGATGCAATGATTATGTTACGAGCTTAATTAAGTGATGAGATTGTTAATTACATGATGAGTTATATGTATGTCATAAATGAATTATTATTCAATGTGAATTATGAATTAATTAAGGATATTGTAGATGAATTATTTTGATCATGCTTGTTATGATTTTATATGTTTATTTTCTTGGACTACTGATGTTGGACTTTAGTGTGTAGGGAATTAGACCATGGTTAAATTCAGGGAACCAAGCATAGACCTATCTTTATTCAATTAGCCAAGGTTGTGTCTAATAAGAGACAAAGCCTCATTGTATCATGTTTTATTTGTGAACGTATTGAGCATGTGTGTGTGTGTGTTTAATTATAAATGCAAATTGTTTTGTGAGTGGATATGCAACATGGCTTGTGATGTGTAATTCATGTTGTGTCAATTGACACTTGTAAGTGTACTTGTGGCCATGACATGACCACTTGAGGATTTTTTTCCCATCAACCTATGATAGTACCCTTTCAGATCCCCATGAGAAGCCTTGGTTAGGGAGCTTAAGGTAGTGTCATTTCATAGTTTTCGAATTTAAACTTTTCATGAGTATTTGGGGGGTTAAAAAGGTTCCTAGGGGTGTGTTTAGGCCATTTTTAGTTATCCCACTTGGTATACCTATAGGTAAGGGTCTTTTTTCACCATAGGACAACCCATAGTTGACCAAAAGACCCATCCAAAAGTTGGTTTTCCAAGATGACCCATGGTTTTCCAAAAGACCCATAGAATGGCAAGCCTATTTCCACTTTTTTAGGTTAACTTTGTAAGAGGCCATTTTTAGTAATATTTTAAGAAGCTTATGGAAGACCACCCAATGGGAAGGAAACCTTATCCCTAGGGGTTTGTGGGAAGATGTTTGGAGGCCTTTTTAGAGGGGACTCTTCTTTTGGAAGAGTTTGAACACCCACTCTCTAATTTAGATACTAGTTAATTTTGGAGGAGCTTGGATAGGAAAAAGCTTGGACAAAAGGGTTCTCAACTTCAACACTTTCCATTATTGCTTGGACTTAGGTTGGTGGCTCCACTTGAAATCTTATGTAGATGAAATTTTGTATGTGAATAATATGGTATTTTGTGTTCTTCATGTTCTTGTTGTTGAGATTTTTGTTGTTCTTGAATGTTAGTAGATGCATATGTAAATATTGTGCTTGTTTTTGTGCAAGTTATTTGTTGTGTTGTAAATGTGAAGTTTTGTGATTTGGAATCCCTTGTTTAGTGATGTTTGTATGGGATTCTCAAGGCCACACTCACCCATGGGGGGAAGAGTAGCCTTGGGGGTGAAGAGATATTTTCTTGGGACAACTATGGGTGTAGAGTCTCTCCTTGGAAAGGAGAAGGAAAAAACATGGAAGTATGGGCTCGATGTAGCTATTTCTTTTCTTGTTATATTGGGGGACATAAGGGATTTGTATGGCTTGATGCCTTGGGGGTCATAAGGATTTTTGTTGGGCTTTTGAAAATGTGGTTGAGATGTGTATTTGGGAAAGCCATGTGAAGGCTTGTCTCTTTATTTTGAAATGGGCTTTCTCCCCATTGGTACATAGTCCACCTTCACCCCAAGAATAGGGTCAATGTGAGACCCATTGTTCATATCCTTGGTTGCAATTTTTATGTGCTTGTTGTGTTGTTGTTATTGTTTTGTTATGCATGTATGTTATTCCATCTATGTGATGGTTCTCCTAGCTCTGGGGTGGTCTCTTAGAGGCCTTGGTTGGGATGTGAGCTTCCCTATGGTCCATCCATGTTTGCATTATAGGATTTAGAGCCTTGATACTTGATGCAGAAAGTTGTGGATGTACTCAAATTAAAATTGGTTCTCTCCTTAGATGTGAAAGGATTGTTGGCAAAATGTTCAATGCTCCCCTCGGGATTCATGACATGGCTTAACCGCCTCTTGTGTCTTCTATAAGTCTAGTGGTTTTGTTGGGCATTAATAGGTCGATCTTTTGGTGCAACAACAACTACTTGTAACAAGTGGTATAAGAGCTTGTTCATAGGTTCGAATCACCTCAGGTAATGCTGAGGGAGAGATTGTTGGCAAAATGTTTCACACTCCCCTCAGGATTCGTGACATGGATTAACCACCTCCTATGTCTTCTATAAGTCTAGTGGTTTTATCGAGCATTAATAGGTCGATCTTTTGGTGCAACAACAACTACTACTTGTAACATGGATTTACCCATTGTAAAAAAGGATCTTAAGAATCCCTTGTGATCTTATAAATGTACAAGCTTGTATTAAACATTTTTCATTTGATATCCTATTAAATTAGTAGGAAGTTGTATTCCTTATTTTTGAATACATGTATATATATGAGTTTTTCCTATGTTAAAAGTTATTTGTTTAGTTTGATTTAAATCTGAAAATAAATGCATACAAAATAAGTTATTGGGTTTATTCTTGTACCTCAAATGTATGACAGATTTCCCCTTAGAAAAAAAAAAAACATTTCTATTTCTTTTAGAGTTGCATTGTGAATATAAGATTTAATACTTCTCTTGAATGTATAAATATTTAGTGTAGAATTATTGTTTATGTAAATTTTGGATTCGTCATTCTAAGTAATGTTGTTGGAATATTAGTAGTTGCTTTTAAAACACTTCTTTAATTCTAAGTTATAATGACTTTTTTAAATATTTATATTCTTTGCATAAATGTATAATAAACGAATGAAATTTTTGCATTTATGACATTGTAATCAGAAAATAAATGTTGTTCCAAGAAAGTAGGAAAGAAAGAAAAATAAATGAGTTTAAACCCATGAATCTTCTTTCAAATAATAGAGTAAAATTAATTTAAATTGTTGCTGCATTTTCTAGTTTAATTTACTTAAAATCCAAATGAAATGAAACATCCCTTTTCTTATATATATATATATATATATATATATATATATATATATATATATATATATATATATATATATATATATATATATATATATATATATATATATATATATATATATATATATATATATATATATATATATATATATTCTTATATATATATATATATATATATATATATATATATATATATATATATATATATCACTTTTTTTTTGTTACTATTTATTTATTTTATAAATAAATGGAAAACACTATTCTAATTTTTTTTTTTAAAATATACATTATCCATGTGCTTTAATGCCCTATTTTTATTTCTTGAAAAATACATATAAATATGTATAAGAGAATTTTTAAAAAAATATATACTAAACTAGAAAAAATAAAAATTATTTTCTGTTAAAAAATAAATATCTATTATCACTATTTTGTTTATTGAATAATATTGTTTTTTTTTAAATTTAATATAAATTTTTTTAATATAGATAAAATTTGAAAAAAATTAAAATTAAATTTTAGGGACGCTTTGGAAACCCCCACTCCTATCACGTTGCATCCTGTTGCAGCACACACTGACCACTCACAGCCATAGAACATGGACTGTGAGTGCATCACAATCAGCTCCGACCGATAGTGATGCAGTCACAGCCCGCGGTCATGGACTGTGGGCTGTCACAGTCACGGCCGAGGTTGCCAACTATGGTCTCTCCATAGCAGCTGTCGGGGGTTTGGGGTAGAGCCCAGCTCCCCCAACCCCATTTCTTTTTTTTTATAATGTTTTTCATTAACAAAAAAAAAAAAGTGAAACCCTGCAACACAGGTAAACAAAAAAAACAAATTCTTGAAAACAAATGGTAGAAAACTTACCAGATCTTTTCCGATTGCCCTAGTTGTTGTCTTGTAGTCATTTTGAGTGTATTTAAATATATATTTGCATATATACACCACCTGTATATGTGTAAATACATATCTTTAATACAAGGTAAAATACTTCATCAAATCCCTCCCATTGCTCACCTAAAATCTGCAAGAAACAAACCAAGAGAGAAAAAAAAAGAGTTTTTGCCATTAGGGTTTGGGTGGGAAAGTTTTAGAGGGAGAAATGAAGAATTTGGGGGACTTTTTAGAACTTGTCTTTTTTCCACTAACCCTAATTTTGGGATTAGGGTTAGGGCTTGGAAAAGTCAACCCCCATTTAAAATATGAAGCTTATAAGAAATGGTGATTTGTTATAGTGGTAGAAGTTTAGATTGTCAAATGTTTATGAAGTTAATAATATTATAAAAAATTAATAGGAATTTCAACACTTAACTAATGAAGTGGACTTTTAAATTTTGCGTAAATAAATCCTTAATGTTTGGAGAAAGATTATTTTTCTAACTAATCCAAACACAATTTACTATTCTATGATTTTAAATTAAGATGAGTAAATTCTCAATTAGAAAGTAATTCTAAAATACTATTATGTTAATTTATTTGGCACTCATTTTGTAAGGGTATTAATAACTTCTTGAGTAGGAAATTTAAATTATCAAATAAGTTTATTATTCACTTGCTAGATAGTTCATTAAAGTAATTTTATCTATTAAATAAAAGTGGAAACCTTGGGCAAGTCATTAATTACTTTTATAAATCTAATTTGTTTCAAGTCTTTAGTTATGTAAATTATTGTAATTAAATGGGCCTCTTTCATCATTATATTGCAAAAATTTATTAATGGAGGATTTAAATTTTAGTAAATTGGATTATTACGATAAATAAAATTATTCAGAATAATGCTATCACTAAGAAGAAAACTTTGATAAATTAGTAATTGAATCATAGTATGATGAACTCAAATTATAAGAGAAACAATCTTATTTTTATAACCTTGCTCAATTTATTATGGCCCTGTTGTCCTTGTAAGAGGGACATTGGTGGGCAAGATAAATCCTAACCATATTTTTTTTCCATCGGACGAATGATAGGATTACCACTCTTGTGTGTGGCATGATAATCGATTATCACACTTTAAATATTTTATACTGTTAATAATCTGATTCATATCGGAAGTTGAAACCGTTATACTTTAAACAACTATTAAAATTAACTCTTTAAAAAAAAAAGTTGGTGTGTTTTTGCTAGTAGAAATATGGGCATGAGAGAAATATTTTGGGTTACCGGTCCTAGGTGGTTTTTCCCTTAGAAGGGTTTCCACATTAAATATTTTTGCTATGTGTTATTTTTTGTGATTTTATTTATATCATACCTTAAATATTTCATATTTGATTAATTGGTAAACAAAGTTCTATAAATTACTGGTATTCGGTAAATGCACATCAAGATAGTTATCTTATCTTACCGAGTTGATTATTTTGTAGAAGAAGTTTGAAAAAGTACATCTGAGAGTTTGGGACTGTAGGATTAGTAATTTAATTGATTCACCCCCCTATCAGTTATCTAACATACATCCATATTTAATTTAATCTCAATCTTGGTAAACTATTTTCTGATTAGTGTAAATCGTTTACCTTGTAGTTTATGCCATTACAAAATGCTATGTTGTTTCCTCCTTTACTCGATGAATACTGGATTCATCACTTGGTATTTAACTAATTCTCAGTATATATGAATGCTCATAGAATAATGTTATTAGTACTCGGTATTCATCTGGCTCAGTATGAGTACTTGATCAAAATTGTATTCAATTAGTACAGTATTCTACCTTGTGTTATGCTTGGTGTCTAGGCTCTATGTGTTGATCGACTAGCTTGTGTTTTCTCCTTTACTGACTGTATGAATGATACTAATGACAACCTTTAATGCTCTTAGGAGTAACAAATTCAACACCCCAATATGGTTTACTGTCCCTTCCATAGAGGATGTTGACCACAACTCCAATAGCTTCTTTACTTTTTGTGTTTCTATCATTGTTAGATTACCACCCACTTTCAGTGTAAGAGGAGGTGACTTTCTTTCATCATATTGTGCATTTCTTCTACTAGCTTAAATCTTTGTCATAATGAAATATGGGGTTTGAGAGCATATCATGAATTTGTCTCCTCTTGTGTTGGCAAGTATCCTAGTTAATGCTCTCCTTTTTGGTTGAGGCAACTTGGCTCATGAAATCAAAATCCGCAAACAATAACAAGATTATAATATTTATAACTGAAATGATTAATTTATAAGTCAATTATATATCACACTAGTTGTTTTAATTGTATGGGTTGTTCTATAGAAAATAACCATGAAATTTGATTGAAAGTTAACACCATGCTAAACCTAATACACAAACAATAGTTGTACATAAAAATTTCCATAGGTACAAGTTCAAATCCAAATGAACTTTCTATCTAGCAATGTAATATCAACTTTAAGACCACCTAGTGGCTACAAATATGTGGCCACCCTAAGACGTTTTCTATCACCATGACCCATCATTACAAGTAAACTAGTCCTTAATACCACCACAAGTGCATAAGTTGTGATCGAGTCAGCATTCAACAACCTATATACATAAATAAAATATGTGTAGGGTCACTGAATTGGGAATCATAAACCATCAAATATGAGTTAAATGCACTAATAGATATTAAATATTCATGTAATTGAGCACCAATAGAAAGGTGTGCAATCAATTTTCTAATTGCTGACACTTTCTATGTTAGTCCATATCGATATGATGGTCTTGTCTCTTCTTAGCCTGACCTTCTTTTTATGATAAATTATGAATGTTAATTACAAAACTATTTATAATACTATAATTTACATTGAAAAGTATGGTCCATGTCTCAGACAAAGGTCTCAAACTATTTCCCCATAGCCCATCTTACAAAAATAAAACATCACCAATTTCCATGTTTATGAAAGTAATATGAAACAAAAAATAAAAAATAGAGATGGTTAAGTATTTAAAAATTTCAACATACCTTGAAATGAAGTGTCACTCCTTTCTACAAAAGATGCTAAAAAATTGATTGAATGACTTGCTTATGTGAAGGAATGAATAGAAAATGAGAAATTTTTGAAGCTAACTACATTATGAAATTGGAAAATGAGAAGAGAGCCCATTCATATACATACATGCAACTCATAAAGCAGTTGAAATTGACAAATGTAAGACCAAGTCTAAATAATACCTTGAAATAGAGATTAACTTTTTTCTTCTTTCTATGACTTTTTCTTTGGTAGTTCTCTTAATGCAAGAATGTAATATAGAAATCAAGATAAAAAAAATAATAGATAACTGGAAAGTAATTGAGAACTATAAATAATGATTGATAAGTGGAAATTAATTGAAAAGTGTCAATGAAAATATCTTCAATTAAAACCCAACTCCTAATTTCTTCTCTATGACTTGTGATTTCAACATAAATTCCTTCTTCTTTCTTCTCTTTTACTTATTTTTTCATAGAGCTCTTTGATGGATGTTGAATGGCTTGAATGGGAAGTATGAGCTATAATGGACTATTTGTAAGCCATGCATTTGCAATTTTGATATTTGAATTTTGAAGTTTAAAAATGTCACTTGGAAGAAATCAATCTATTTCCTCATTTATCTCAGATTTGATGGTCTTTGATTGTTATTTGGTGGCCTTACATATTTTATTTCTCTCCGCGGGTGGTTTTAATGTTAATTCAACTAGAAGATGTGCACTTGAGGTAGTAAAAAGGATATGTTTAGCTACAATGATGTGACATGGTGACTGAAAATGTTTTAAGGTAGCTACATATTCCTAGGCAGTAGGTGATATTAAAGTTTATATTGCGCTACTAGATAGAAAGTAGATTTGGCTATATTTTTACCCTTATGGTAGTAGTTCCCTAGTACTATCATATGTGTCTTTGTTTGTGACCCACATAAACATGACCAACAGTGACTTCTAATGTTTCTTAACAATATACCAACCCTAGAATAACAAAAATATAAAGAAAATTATTTAGAGATATAAATAGCCACCTATTCCTTAGAGAGGCATTTGAGATCCTTCTTCCAATCATCATCATCAACATCCTTGATTTCATTTTCCTCATTACCATGCTTGTTCTTGTCCTTGGTGCTTCTCCTCAACCTACTCTTTCCCATAGCTACTCCAAACACATATTTCCTCATTAAACTATTAATCAACATGTATAAAGAAGAAATATTAGTACTAAATTCCTCTTTAGAAATAGCATTATGGGTTGTAGTTTTGAGAGGTTTGAAAATTTTCTAGAGGTCCTTCATCTAATTCATCATAGTATTGTCCTCACTCTCTAGGTTATAGCTCAAAGACTTATTTTTCAAAAATTCCTCCCCTTAAAAAAAAGGTGGTTTATAGGGAAAGTTCACCATCTCCTCAACATATTTTGATTTAACAATAATCTCTATGGTTTTTTATTCCTCAATATCATCATTCTCCTTATAATCTTTTTCATTATCGTAGTATTCATTGTTTGAAGTATATGAATCTTTACTCGCCTCTACTTCATATTCCTTGTCAGTTTTAGGGACCACTTCTTCCTCCAGGTTTTTCTCTTTAATTTCCTTCTTGAATCTCAACCTAGTAGATCTATCCTTTCAAAAATAGTATCATACCATTTCTCTCTTGATATTTCTATCTTTTAAACTTTCTGAGAATTAGTCTTCTCTTTGTGTCTTCTTTATCCCCATCAAATATATTTACTTTTGTCTCCAAGCTTAGTTTTCCTTATCTTGGTAGGGACAAGCTCTTAGCAAGAACTTTTATTTTAATAGGAGTAGTTTCTAAGAGGTTTTCTTTAAAATTAACACCAGAGGAGGGATTTTTCTTAGCTGAATGTTGTGGACTTTTGTTGATTTTTTTGTTCTTAGTCTTAGGGTTGATGCCCTTAAAGAGAGCTCATCTACTAACCAAATCAATTTTGACAGAAATTTTAGGAGATTCAATAATTTTATTTTCTTCCTTGTGAGGATAGGTAACACACCTATTGCTAATAGGGGAATTTCAAAACAAAAATTGATAAAGAATATAGATCAAACCCTGGTGCAAAGGAGGAGAATCACCCTTAGTGACACTATTACTCAGAGATGAAAATAAAAAGTGGGGCACATTAATTTTATCACCATACTTTATTTTATTCAAAATGGGGAAATGATATCCATTAAAATAAGAAAACCTACCCTCTAACATAAAATATTTCATTACATACTGGAAAACTAGCGTATAGGGAGAAGGAAGGGAGGAATGTTCATATACATTACTAGTCGACATGACCACTCGAATTTTTCCATTTTCAAAACAACTCTTCAAGTATTATTTATAGGGTCCATTTCTCCTCCTTTTAAAATTTTCACCACCACAATCAAGCCCAATAGCCTCAAAAATAAGCTCTAGCATCACAAAAAAATTTACACTCCATATAGCTACATTTCCTTGATGCCAAGAATTGAAAAACTTTATAGAGAAGTTACTCTCAAAACATTTCATAGACTAAATATAACTAATAAGAGAAATACATTTGAATTCTTTGTAGAGTTCACCATTTTACAAAAAACCCTTTCAATCTCCAAGTTCAACCTTCTATTAGGAATGGGACCACTGAGGGGGGGGGGAGGGGGTTGAATCAGTGTTCCTTATAATTACTTTCTGATCCTTGAAACTTAACTCAATAACCTAAATGCAAAATTGAATATTAAAGCATGTAATTTAATCAAAACATAACACATAACACTAGATATGATTACGAGGAAACCTTGGTGAAAGGAAAAATCTTGGTGGGAATTAATACCCACTAATAATTGTACTTGTGTATTATGAACCTATTAATGTTCCTTAGTCCTGTTAGGAGTTTTCATTACAAAGCTTAAGTACAATGACCTTGTCAAGGGCCATACTTTGTTAGGACTATTTTTACAATAAACCATGTTAGGGGTGAGGACACACTATCCTAGAGCTCACTCCTCAAGTGGTGAAGGCTACAACCTTCTAGATATCAGATACACACTATATCTACAAGGTGAACTATTTTTGTGACACTTATTGTATGATCAATTCCTTATGTGTGTTGATGCTTTAACCTCTTGTAAATCTCTAAAACATTCTCACTTCTCTTCACATACTTCTTCTCTACTTCTATCAACTCTATATCTCATGCCATGGTTAAATACAAAGGCGCATGTCTTATTTATATGCGCATATAAAACTATTAATTAATTTGACCTATAACTAATTACATATAATGATTCCAAATGAATT
Organism: Chamaecyparis obtusa; assembly: GCA_027943335.1. Classification (NCBI taxonomy): domain Eukaryota; kingdom Viridiplantae; phylum Streptophyta; class Pinopsida; order Cupressales; family Cupressaceae; genus Chamaecyparis; species Chamaecyparis obtusa. Next base: position 210,280 of record BSBK01004799.1, on the reverse strand, counting down.
GGATCAAGCGTGTTTACATATAATGATATTAACATGTTCAAAATAGAAATACAATAGGTGCATAGCCTTTACAAAACAATATTATAACCGCTAACCAAAATACTAGTAGTCGGTTGCATACTCTGTTCTACTCTACCACTCATTTTCTATGTGACTTCAACTCATTGTATCTTCATCATACTAACTCATCTAATCATGTGCTCTTAACCAAAAATAGGTCATACGCACGTGTGATGATGCTTTGTTCATCTGGTGCTCCATTGACTATCCAGTCTTCCATACTTAGCCATTTTTCTAATCTTCTAAGTTATGCCTTGACTCCAAAAATTCATATGAATTTGTTGCCATAATGACAACACTAAATAATAGTCATATTCAATAGTATAGTCAACTTGCCAACAATCTCCCCATTTTTCATTAATGGCAACAAAGGAATATGATGAAGTTAATAAACTACTTTCTAACATATACTCTATCTTATATCTCCCTTTTTACATCATATGTACTACTTCATATTCTCCCTTCTACTATATATTCTAATCCCCCTTTTACATTAATGATAAAGGTGCTAAAAAAAATACAACTCCAAGTACTTACACTAAGAGTACATCCGGGTAAGCAATCTGAAGGTTTGCAATTTCTTTTTGCCAAAATGCCTTCAGTGCATTTACTGTTTGGACATGGGTGCACAAAGCACAAGTAAACTTCTACATCTTCTCCAAATCTAAACTCAGACCTTGATCATATGTCACCATAGTGACATCAATCTCCTTGATATTCTAATTTAGCACATCCAATGAGGGTGCAAGTGCATAACTTAACTATGCTTGCTTAGCCCTTATCTTGGCCATTTCTTTCTCTGTCTTCTCAATTTATTTTGAACTAACCTTGATAGACATTATTGCACATGTTTACATCTAACAAGGGATATTCCATTGATTTCCTTAATTTTTCCATCATAGTTTCTTCTTTCTAAATCTTCTTTGATAGATCTCCAGTTAGTTTGTCCTTATCCATATAGTCAGCTATTATTTTTCTTCCTTTAGTTGCTAAGTCTTTCAGCAAAGCTTGACCAACCTTTAAGGAACTAAGGTCAAGTGTGAAGTTATTGATCAATTTACTTAATCTCTTCTTAAGATATTTCTCCTCTGCAACTTTGGATGTTGATTCCTCAAGACTTGAGAAATTTTTTTGGAAGCATGTGAGGATGGTGTTGACATCATCTACTAAATGAACACTTATCAGTTTCTTGTTCTCAGGCAGTAGGCTATTCAGAATACTTAATGATTCAAAAAATAATGGGTTCCTCATCACTTGTTTCTCCTTGACCTTCTCCATTGCTAGCACACTGATCTCAATCAAGTCTTCTTCTCCCCATGAATCTAGACTTGTTGTGTTAGGGGTCAAACTTTACAATAATGAAATTAAGGGCTTAGGGGTAAGGAGTCAACTTTGACTAACATCCATTACCTCATTCTTTACAATCAATAGAATTTCAATAGAGGGCTCATCTATAGCTTCATCTTTCTCCTTTTATTTTTCTTTCTCCTCTTCTTCATCTTCATGTCCTATTAGATCCTCAATCTAAACTTCTTCTTGCTACATAGGTGAATTATCACCACATAGAATTTCAGCCTCTTCTATACTTACAAAGGCTTCCTCAAACTTATCCAAGTCCTTATCTATGGCCTCCATTGATATTTCCACATCATCAATCATAATTGTATCATCTTTTGTTTTAGGCATGGGCCCAGACTCAATTGTTATAGTAGGCATTGTCACTATGGGCGTTGAATCCTGTGGACCTATTATAGGTACATTAGGGACTTTAGATGCTTTTTCTTCCTTAGATGGAGCTTGGGTTGTAGGTGTAGTGGGAGGATATATGTGTCTATCTAGAAATACCTTTTCAAATGCCTTTTTTGTTTCCTTAGCAACTAATTCATAGTCTTTGTTCATGATCTGCATAGTTCTTAGCTTTTTTTTAAGGTCTGGCTTCACCAAATCCAACAATAGTGTTTTCTATTCAATTGAGCATACAGGAAGGCTTTCATCTAGTATCTTTTCCCTTATTCAGAAGTCTTCCTCAATAGCATGTCTCTTCAAAAACTCTAAGATGTTCCATACACTATCTGGAATGACTGTCTTCTTAAACTTAATTATATGTTTGATTATCATGGAATGGATCTCAAATTTTTCAATCTCACTATATTTATCATAGAACTTAGATATATGATCAATTCCCCCTTCATCAATTATCCTATTCTGAACACTTTTAGATTCAGTCTGAAACATACCTCAAGAGGTGCTTGAGTGTTCTTCCTTTGACTTCAGGTTGTTCTAGAGGATGGATGGTTTGTGTCAGTCTTCTTCTTCCTCTTAGGCATCCTATTATACTTAGGAGGTGGTGTGGACTCCAGATCAATTGTAGGAGTAGGCACTGAAGTGCTATCAATAGTCTTGTTCTTCTTTTCCTTGGGATTGTCAGTTTTCTCTATTTTTACTTTCTTCTCCTTAGGGTCACCAAACTTCTCTATTTTCACTTCTCAAGAGGGTGCGCTCTCAAGTTGCATGGAAATCTTAGCTTCCCTTTCCTTATCTAGTTAATCTTGAGTGACACCATGAATCTTCAGTATCTCAGAGGTGATTTTAGATGCTTTCCATTTGGTCACAACACTGTTCAAGACTAGATCTACTTGTCTTGTCTTCTCCTCATAGGTATCCCATCTTGGCTCATTAGGATCCTTGCAAGCTGATAGTAAGACTTGTGCATATGATTCTAGAATATAATCTTCCACTTCATAATCAACTAGATGGATCCACTTAGTTCTAGGCTCTATAGCTTCCATACATGCTATATCTATCTCCACCATAAAACATATGGTATCCTTGTACATCTCAACAATTCTCTCTGGTATCCTAAACCTTCTCTGCATTCTAATTCTGAATGTCTTTATTTATAAGTCCATGAAATCCCTTAAGGTACTCTCTAATGATGCCTTGAATGATATTTGAGGAATTGTGGGTAGAATCTTGTCAAGGTATAGATCAAAGACTTTTCCAACTATATGAAAGTACATATAGATGATGAGTGATCCAAACCTAAATATTTTACTCTTATCATGTTTGATAGCACTGATATTATCCATCAACTATGCATGCAAGATCTCACACAAGTTGAAGTCTCCATCTTCCTTCACTAATCTGATAGCTGTCAAAATAGTGGCTGCAGACACACTATTTACCATGTTTACATGTTGAAACATGTAACCTAGTATCGTAGACATTAGTTTTATATCTTTCTCCTCAATTGGTTCAATTTTCATCCCACTTTTATCAATGCGTGACTTACAAGCTTGCTCAACTAGTCTCCTCTATTAATGCTTACCACATAAACATAGAATGCAATAGATAATTTCAATCTCCATTGATACTATCAATCAGGAAGTACACTCTTTCATACTACATCAACTAGTCTCCAAATAGTTATATCCAAACGTGCATACTTTGAGAGTGAGTATACCAGTCGTCCAGGGGTCTAGAGATAATCGAGCTCCCCCTATGATCATGAGGGTCATTCATCCAGAAGTAGAGGGTGTGTCCATTGTAGATGAATCCAATACATACTAATCAACCTTATCCATCTTTACTTATGTCCAAATAAAGCTCACATCTTCTATAGCTTTTACAAACTTGACTTCTCCTGATTCATCCAAAATTGATCCTTGAGACTTATTAGGGCTTTCTTGTATTTTTTATTTTGATCTGCAAAATTTTTAGATATGTCCAGCCTTGTTACAAGAGTAACAAATAACTAGAGGCCTTATATTCCTCAACACATTTATATGAGTTACCATACTACACTATCTAGTTGTATGACCATTATAATTGCATATCTGACATGTAATGTTCTAAGGACTTTTAACATATTGATGTGGATGAATTATCTAATTTTGTTGAGTCTATTTTCTTTGATCTGATCTAAAATTCATATCTCTATGACCAAAATTATTGCATGAATAACAGTAGCCATTGAAAGGTCTTACTTCTTTACAATCTCTTGCTCTGTGACCATGCTTGTTACAAGTTTTGTTTACTAGCTTGCTCTCATCTTTAGATGTTTTTTATTTATCTTCAGTATGATCTTTAGTCTTATTGGCTTCTGTAGATTCTTCTGGTGCTTTTATTCTTCCTCACATATCATTTATTTGATTTTGTGCTTCATTGAATCCAATACTAGAGGTATCTCCTTTAATCTTTTGTGCATACAAATGTGACTCTATTAGATCTTTGCTTGTGTGCAATTTGTCAATATGATTCTTTTCTTCAGTCAATTCTGATTCCACTTGATTCTTGATGTTCTCTAACTCCAAGATTTTTATGTTTTCTTGTATCAGTGCTTCATCCAATTGCTTGTTTTCTTTGACCTATTCTGCATAGGCTTCTTGATTGTTGAATAGCTTTTCATCCAACTCTTCAATCTGATCCTTTAAAGATGTGTTTTCCTCATTTATGTTTTTGACCATTTTCCCTAAATCACTTTTTGAAAATTCCTTCAAATTTTTTATTAGTTTCTTATTTAAGACTTGAGAGCCACTAACCTTTAGTTTCAATTTTTCAATTTCCTTTTTTGATATGTCAAGGTCTTCAAGAGCTGCTTCAAGATTATTCTTTACATGTTTCACTTATTTTGAACCCATGATCTCCTCAAGTGGTTAAAATTGTCTTCAGAGGACCAAAGCTCTGATACCAATTGTTAGGAATGGGAACACTGAGAGGGGAGGGGTGAATCGGTGTTCTATATAATTACTTTTTGATCCTTGAAACTTAACTCAATAACTTAAATGGAGAAATGAATATTAAAGCATGTAAAGTAATCAACACATAACACCAGATATGATTATGGGGAAACCTTGGCCAAATTAAAAACCCCTGTGGGAATTAATACCCACTAATAATTGTACTTGTGTATTATGAACCTATTAATGTTCCTTAGCCCTGTTAGGAGATGTCATTACAAAGCTTAAGTACAATGACCTTGTCAAGGGTTAGACCCTTTTAGGAGTCTTTTTACAATTAAATCTATTAGGGGTGAGGACACACTATCCTTGACCTCACTAATCAAGTGGTGAAGGCTACAACCTTATATATATTAGATACACACTATATTTGCAAGGTGAACTGTTGTTGTGACACTTCTTGTCTGATCAATTCCTTATGTGTGCTGATGCTTTAGCCTCTTGTAAAGATCTAAAAAATTCTCACTACTCTTCACATACTTCTTCTCTACTTTTATCAACTATATATCTCATGTCATGCTTAAATACAAAGACGCATCTCTTATTTATATGCGCATAAAAAACTATTCATTAAGTCAGCCTATAACTAATTACATACAATGCTTCCAAATGAATTTTCTCAAGCATGTTTACATATAATGATATTAACATGTTTACAATACAAATACACTAGGTGCATAGCCTTTACAAAACAATATTATAACCACTAACCAAAATACTAACAGTCAGCTGCATACTCTTTTATGCTCTACCGCTCACTGTCTGTGTAACTTCAACTCATTGTATCTTCATCATACTAATTCATCTAATCATGCACTCTTAACCATAGCTTAATAACATGACCAAAAGCTTATCTTCTAGGACACATACCAAAACTCATTCATATGCACATGCACTGATGCTTTGTTCATCTGGTGCTCCACTGGCTATCCAGTCTTCTATACATAACCATTTTTTTGATCTTTTAAGTTATGCGCTGACTCCAAAACTTTATATGACTTTGTTTCCATAATGAAAACACTAAATCATAGTCATATTCAATAATATAGTCAACTTTCCAACACCTTCTTGAATAGATCACCCATAATACAAACTTCTTTAAAGCTAGAATGGTGCTCTTTCAGAGTCATAGTAGTAGGCCCTCTATATCTTTGAACAACGCAAACTAGGAAAGGCTATTTTCATCTCTTTATTGACCAAACTAGAAGCTTCTTGGAGAAATAAATGAAAACCTTGTAAGGAATGGGAACACTGAGTGGGGGGGTGAATTAGTGTTCTATAATATTAATTTATGATACTTGAAACTTAACTCAATAACTTAATTGTTGAGCTAAGTATTAAAGAAAGTAAAGTAAACAATCATAACACATAACACTAGATATGATTATGGGGAAACCTTAGCCAAAGGAAAAACCCTGGTGGGAATTAATACCCACTAATAATTGTTCTTGTGTATTATGAACCTGTTAAAGTTTTGTTGCCTTGTTAGGAGAAGTCATCACAATGCTTTAGTACAATGACCTTGTCAAGGGTCAGACCCTATTAGGAGTCTTGAAGTACCAAACCCTATTAGGGGTGATTGGCTCAATACCAGAGCTCACCACTCAATAGAGACAGTGACAACTTCCTGGATATTAGATATACACTATATCTCCAATGGTGAACTGCTGCTATGACACTACTTGTTTGATTAGTTCCTTTTGTGTGTTGACGCTTTAACCTCTTGTAAAGCTCTATATCATTCCAAATACTCTTCACATACTTTTTATCTTCTTCTTTCAACACTATATCTCATGAAATGCTCAAATAAAAAGGTGCATGTCTTATTTATAGGTGCAAACAAAACTATTCACTAGGTTAGCCTATAACCTGTTACATAGAATGCTTCCAAATGAATTGGCTCAAGCATGTTTACATACATTAATATTATCATGTTTACAAAAAAATTACAATAGGTGTATAGCCTTTAAAAAATAAAATAATGATTGCTATAATCAAAATCTTTAATGTCGGCTGCATGCTCTGTTCTGCTATGTCACTCACTCACTGTGTCATTTCAACTCATTGTATCTTCTTCATAGTAACACATCTGATCATGAGTTCTTAATGATAGCTTAATAACATAATCAAAATATTATATTCAAGGGTGCATACCAAAACTTGGTCATACGTACGTGCAATGATGCTTTGTTCATTAGGTACTTAACTGTCTACTCTTTCTTCCATACTTAGCCAACTTCTGATCTTCTATATGACTTTGTTTCCATAATGAAAACACTAATCTTAGTCATATAAACTAGTATAGTCAACTTGCCAACAATATCCCCCTTTTTCATTAATGGCAACAAAGGAATATGGAAAATTTGCTAAACTACATCTTTACAAAAAACTTTCTAACATATATCCTTATCTTTTTCTATACATTATATACTCTATCTCATATCTCCCTTCTAATACTCCATATTACTCTATCCTTCTACTACTTCATATTACTCTACTCTGATGAACTAAAACTGATTTAGAACTTGAATGAAGAATATGTGATTAAAGATCACTGAGGAGTTGCTGATTAGATATGTAAGATGATTAAATCAGTATTGTGTTCTCATTGATGTCAACTAGCTTGACAGTACTTATCTTTTAAGCTACTATACTGATACATCTGAAGAAAGATAAAAGAGATGAAGAATATAAATATCTACATGTGGAAGATGTGTATGTCAGATGAGGATAAGGATTATATTGAGTAACTTGTTGATGAGACTATGACTTGATGATATCAACTTTATTATGTTGCATTAATCTCTGATGAAGAATAGAGCTGAAAGACACAAAGCAATGTTGTCAGTAAATGAAGCATTCTAGTATACATTGACCAAGTGTAGTGTATACCCTGTTAACTAAGCTTGTGTTCACTGACGCATTTCTTTGTTAACTGAGTAGAACAGAAAGGAATTAAATGATTAGTTTAGCCGATAAATTGATGAGGTGGAAAGTGTATGAAATTGAGGTGACAGATAAGGTTTGTTATGAAGATCGACGACTAACATAATTCAAGGAAGATCTAATGGAGTAGATTGAAATGTGTTACTAACACATCAGTTGAAGAAGGCTAAAGCGGCAAAATCAATGAATGAGATTAAGCAAAAAAATTTGATGGATAAAAATAAAATGATTTACTCATCTATATAAGAGACATTGGTTTCATTGTTGAAACAATGCCAGAAGAAGAAGATACAACAAAATTATCACATGAACAAGTTTTAATGCATTCTGATCATACTGGTTAGTGAGAACCGAACTGCAGAACAATTATCGAGCTACAAAGAGTAATTACCGATGGACAGTAAGTTGATATAGTATTGAATCTGAAGTGATATATCGATCAAAAAGATTTTTATGAGCTGAATATTGATCTATAAACTACAATTGAAGTTGTATCAAGGAAGATCATCTATTGTTTCATATTTAACCATTGTACACAGTCAAATCTTTGAACCAAGTGGACTAAGAAAGTCTTTTTATGTTTCATTCATAAAGTGAACATTGTTTTCCTATCAACCCAAGAGTAATTGTTGGTTGGACGATAACTTTTGGTCTAAAATCCTCTAACAAGGTCACACCTAACAGTGTGTTTGTAACCTTTAACAAGGTTGGGTCTTCACTGACCTCACTTCAGAAGAGTGAACATTTTTGGGTTGTTGATCCCATGTGGTTTTTCCCTTCATAGGGTTTCCACATTAAATCTCTTGTGTTAAGTGTTGATTGTGATATTTGTTTGTTATCATACTTTGCATATTACATGTTACATTTGATCGGTAACTACTATAAGTTTTAGATTGATAATCGGTAAAAGAATAGATAGTGAAAGTATTTTATGTTTACCAAGTATCAGAAGTTGAAGAATTTGTTTTGGATTATACATTTTGTTTTGGGACACTGGATAACTAATTCACCCCCCTCTTAGTTATTCTAACTATTGGTATCAGTGTTGTGGTTTTTTAGAACAAAGTTTTAAGGACTCCAACACAAAGATCTCAAGATGTATAAGAGGGAAGTGTGAAAGCTGAACAAAGAGAACTTCGCAATATGGAAAACCCGGATGAAGTTGCACATATCTAGAATTGGGAATTCTCCACTAGAACTAATGCAAAATGGCTACATTGAACTAACACCAGGTCCCCTGACACTTGATCAACTAAAAGATAGGCATGAACACAACATTACTATGACGGAACTTGTTGCTGCTTGTACCGATGCTGAATTTGAAGACATTAAGGGATGCACTACTTCCAAAGCCATGTGGGATAAACTAAATCTAATATACATTGGAGATTTGAATGTTAAAAGAGCTAGAGAAGAAATCCTAAGAGGTCATTTTGACAATATGAAGATGAAAGAAGGTGAGAAGATTATGAAATACACAAATAGAATAAAAGAGGTAGTACATGCTATTAGAGCATCAGATGGAATTATTGAGGATGAAACAATGATAAGCAAGATTCTCAGAACTTTACTACCAGTTTATACAATCAAGATCTCTGCAATTCATGAAACAAGAGCTACATCCAACCTTAATCTTGACACACTGATCGGTAAGCTTACAACCTTTGAATTGAATAACTTTGACAATAGTGTTGTACCATCTATTGAATCTACTTTCATGACTTCTTTTAAGATTGGTAAATCTAGTAGCAAGAATAATAAGAATAATGATAGTGATAGTGATAGTGATCCTGATGAAGAACTTGATGAGCTTGAAGCTCTTATGGCTAGAAGATTACCCAAAGGTAAAGGAAGGTATAGAGGTAAGCTACCTTTGGCATGCTTTAATTGTAAAGAAGTTGGCCACATCGCTGCTAGATGTTCGAATAAGAAAGATGATGATAGATCTAAAGACCGATCTGAAGGAAGCTATGGGAGGAGAGTTAACAGAGGCTACCGACACAAAAATAGAGATAACTGAGATAGATATGATAAAGGCAAAAAGGTATGTTACATAGCCAAATAATTTGAATCTGAATCTAATACTAATGATGATGTAGAAGTAGTATTTGTTTCTATGAAAGATGACCCAGAGGAAGAATAGAAACATGAAGAAACAACACTCATCTCTAAAGTAAGCAAAAATGATACATGGATCATAGATAGTGGTTGTACACATCATATGACTGGTGATGTAGAGAAGTTTGATCTACTTGATGAATACGATGGAGGATCTATTAGGATGGGAAATGATGCACCCTATATGGTAAGAGGTAAAGGTTCACTGATGATTAATTATAGAATAAAATGTGAAAATGCATATTGGGTAGATGGAATGAACTATAATTTGTTAAGTGTGGTACAACTAAATAATTCATGCCACCAACTTGCTTTTGAGAGTAGAAAGGTAAAAATCTATGATGATGGAGGAAGACTTGTCAGAACTAGTACATAATCCAGAGGTAATTTATTTTATCTTGATATTGATCAGTCTTCTTGTTTATTAATGAAGGATGAATATGCATGGTTGTGGCATAAGAGGTTATGCCATGTAAACTTTGATAACATGATCAAGATTAGTAAGAAGAAAAGGTTAGAGGGTTTCCTAACTTGTTGAAACCAGATCATGCTATGTGTCATGAATGTCAGAAAGGTAAGATGACTAAGTCTATTTTTAAAAGAAAAGACTACTCAACAAAAAAGATACTTGAGTTGGTTCATACCAACCTATGTGGTCCTATGAGAACTTAGAGTTATTATGGTGATCGATACTTTATTCTTTTTGTTGATGACTATACTAGACTGATGACAGTTATGTTCTTAAAAGAAAAATCTGAAGCATTTAAGATGTTTAAGTGGTATAAGGCAAGGTAAAAAAAGAGACTGGAAAAGAATTAAAATGCTTAAGATCTAATAGAGGAGGTGAATTTATATTTGATGAATTTACTAATTTATGTAATGAGCATGGTATCAAAAGATAGGTCTTTGCACTGAGAACACCTCAGCAGAATGGGATTGCTGAAAGAAGGAATAGGTCAATAATTGACTATGCAAGAACACTAATGCTACAAAAGAATATTTCTCAAACATACTAGAGGGAAGCTATCAGTACAACTGTATATGTGCTTAACCAAGTACAACTAAAGAAGGACACCAACCAGACACCCTATGAGCTATGGTTTGGACACAAACCTAGTGTAAGTTATTTCAAGATTTTTGAAAGCAAATGTTTTATTCTAAAAGGTGAGATGAATGGGAAATTTGATTCAAAAGGTGATGAACAAATATTCTTAGGATATTCTACTAAGAGTAAATCATATAAATGTCTTGTTGGAGCTTTTCCTTGCAGGACCAAACTTGAATCAATAGATGGGCTTGATTATTAGGGTAGGAACTCAAGTTTGACAAGAAAATAGTCCAATTGATGAGTATAAAGAACATCCTCCTTCTTCTTTGAGCTCCACATCACTTAGGTGGGTATTGCCTTATCTAAAAACTCAAGACACCTCATGATAAACAATAGGCCTGCAGTTGGATTATTATGGAATAGTCTTCAAACCCTTATAGGTATCCTATACCTCAATGAAAAAAATTCTCATGCAATAGCCCTATTTGCATAAAATGAATCTGAAGACCAGAAAGGACCTCCTACTACTACTACCAACATGAAAGGGAAAGGTATTTGATTTGAATGATTTATATTAGGCTGAATGGACCCCTAAAATACCCTTAGTCTCTCATAGACCAGTGCCTTATCTAATGGGTAGAAGAGTCAAACACCTCATTGCAATAGAAAGCTATGAACCAAGAAGACAATACATTCAAATATGGTGATGCCTTACATCAGCCATACACCATTGATCAGACCATACATTATCAAACCAATCGTGTATCTAAATGTGTTATCACCCATTCAAAGGATTTTAACCCTCCCCTTAGAAGAGACCTATAAACAAGTAATACATTGATCAGCATCCACTGAAAGACAAACATGAGATACCCTTCATACCCCAATTCATACACACCTAAAAACTAGTCCTAGACCTAGTTGCTTCTACGAAAACAACTCCATTGCAGACACATGGGAAATTCATATAGAAAGATCACAACACCCTTGATGTCATAATCAATAAGTCTAAAACCTAAGATGGAGATAATCTGATAACAGTAGAAACATATTGAATATCATACATAAGACAAACTATCACAATTTGTATTATATTCTCCAAAACTAGAGAGGAAAGAGGGAACTCTATATGCAGAGAAGAAGGCAATATTTACAAGGTAGAACATTCATGGAACTAAGTCTTAGAAGAAAATTTGAACGCTTACAAAATAAAAAATTCAACTATAGATACCCTTGATTATCTTGGAATCCTACACAAGTTAGGATGCAACAAGCTACGGATAACCATGGTAAGGGTTAGGGTTTCCACCCACCAAAACAATTCAAAAGAATAGGATTTACTGCACTTTTTGGAAAACCAAGCAACTTGGTGAAGAACAGATAAAAAATTAATCTCCAATTATGATAATTCTTAGAACAGTGTACAAAATATCATAAATCCACCATGAAAACCAATCTATTCAACCACCTACAACACACCTCGATCCATTCATCTCATTCCTTGCATGGTACAGATCTTTGTAATCAATCATCACACCTTGGTCCACACCGCAATGGTGGACAAATCATCTATTACCAGCTCCAGTCGCTTCTGCATTGAACTTTAGTCCTTTCTATTGCTAAGAAACCCTCAAAAATTTGAATTTGAATTTCAACGATCATATTCATGGCACCTGCAAAAAATTGGTGGTCATCATTCAAACTAGGATCAACTTTATATCATGACTGTTCGATTTATCTTTTTCGCGGTCCTTAAGTCTTAACTCAACTGCCACCCTCGGGTTAACTCCTAGCGACTACGCGACAATGCTTTTTTTTGTTCATGGAAAGAAAACCTTAACCCATCTTTAATTTTGTGACCTAGTGACTAAAGGAAAACATTCAACCTTGGTCCCATATTTAGAAAATTAGTGACAAAAGGTTAGTGCCTATTTGTTGAATGTTTCATCTTTCCGCCAATTCATTTAGCTATTACATGAACACTTGTTCGCTGGATCGCCAATCAATTTAGAATATCACCACTTTATTGTGCGAATGAGCAAGCCCTTTGAAAATTTGTTAGGCCACTAACCTCTTTTATCAGGTCTGCTAGACCTTAGACCCCCACCTGGGCCCACTTTATGCCACTTGTCACTACTTCATTCGCTACTCATGCTCGGTCATCTCTGACATAGGACCCACCTACCTAAGCCTTTGGAAATGGATGGTGGGTGTAAGATCTCATGGCTCTGACACAACCCATGAGAACTTACGCCAACCCTAGATCTTGTCCCCATCACTGACCTTTCTGAAAATGGCCCCACCCTATAGTATTCCTCATCATCCTCCAGCTTAGCCAATAAGAACATGACACCTCAGTGTTGAATCATCATGCGGTCCCACTATCCTTGACTAACCCTTAATGTTCTATCCATTTGGTGAACATGCAACTAAAGAAACCATCCCCCATTCATGAGAACTTTGAGAGAACTACTAAATCATTTGGCTACTACCTGAATGTGGACCTGCATCAAGAAGATTGACAGCCATCTGAAGTTTGCATAGACCTCCAAGATTCCATCAGATTATAAGACAACAGTCGGATGAAGAATCTCTCCCTGCTTTGACAACCCTCTGACAGGATATGAAATCAATGGCTGTCACATAATCTCAAGCCTCTAACAAATTTGATAAGAACTTACGTCATTCATCAATTCACTAACAATATTAGGACCCTCTGACATGCTAGATACTAGGACCCACTGACACATCTAGGAAAGATTCAAAATTAGCAGATGGTGCATGATCTCAAAGGGGAAGAATATTCCTTAAGACCATGCACCGACCGTAGATTGAAAAGGCTTTACTATAGGGCCCACTGACAGGATATCTAGTCACTCACCCATGGACCAATGAAGAACTACCATCTATGCTCACATGGTAGTGGACCCGCAGATATGAAAGGCTACGTCACAAAGAGAATGAACAGTTGTCGCAACCTCACAAGCCTCTGACACATCGCTTGCACCTTAACGAAAACTGTTAGATGTAGATGTTGTTAGAGTTGGGCCAAGGAAACACATAAGCCAAAACATTAGAAAATATTAGCGCATGGACTTAGGGAAAATTTAAAGGCCGTCGGGGTAGAAAGTTAGGAAAAATTAAAAGGGACCCCGTTGGACATGAAAACCCAACCACTGAACAACTTAAAGGAATTTAATTAGCACATGCAGATTAGGATTTTAAGTCACCCAAAAAAGTAACATGAAAATAGAATAAAGCCAGGGCATTTTAGGTTTTTTCTCATGTAACGGCTAGTTTATATGAATTTTGAACTAGGGTTTGAGCTAGAGACCAAAAAACAACTGCAAAGACCAGCAGAAAAATGCTAGAGCCATGAAATTTTTTCTAGGTGCTAATAGTGGCTCTTGTTGGGGATGCATGCCTCCTACAGGAATGGCTAGAAACTAGATCTCTGGGAAAAGCAAACCACCTACTGGAAGAAAGCCACAAAGACCTCAAAAAACATAGGGAACACACCGGGGAAAATAGGAAGGGAAACTATATACAAAGTGTACACACTTTTACTTTTTTTTAAATAGGCCTAAAACCTCAAAACTTGAACCAATCTTTACCCTTGTCAAAAATCTATTTTTCATTTCTTTCTTCTTGAGGTAAACTAGATACTTTATTCCCATTTGTTTCACCAGGCATATCAATACTTTCAATAAGCCCTTTAGGCAAAACAAAAAAATATCTTCACCTTTATAGTGCATGTAAAAACTTGGAACACTCTCATCATCTTGCTCACTATGAAAGTAAAACTCAGCATGCTCATGAATACTATCATCAAATTGAAACTAATCTTTATCTACTAATCCATGTATGCCATCAATCTAAAATGCAAAAGTCACATACTTTATTTGATAAAAATCTTCATTCATACCTTGACTTTTCATATCCTCAAGTGCGGCTAGTTGGAGTTCAAATGAGTAATCACATTTGTACTTACACATGTCATCATTATCAAATTTTGTAACATTTGAGACCTTCATGTGTTCTTCAAACAATGGATTGATAATTCCATGTAATACTCCTTGTTGAACATTATGATAAAAAATGGGTTGATCATCATCGTAGTCTTCATCATATAAAGTATTAGAAAACACTTTAAACTCATTACCCATTTCATCTCCATGGAGATTCTCAGCACACAAAGAAAAATTAGAACTATATGAAAAATCATAGTCAATATCACATACCAAGCATATAGTGTCCATAATTGCATCTTCTTCATTATCCTGTTTAAGAAAACCATCATAGAAAAACAATGGTTCACTCCCAAACCCTCTATTGTATGTTGCAACCTCATTATTCAATGCATGATCATTAGATAACCCTTTACTCAAATATTCATGTTCATCCTCACTGATATCACATTGAATTACCATTTCTTTATCTTCAAACTTTGAGGACAAATCATTCTCAACATCCTCATACTCAAGTAGATTTGTACAATGTACAAATTGAGATGCACTTTCACTTTCAGATTCAAAAAATGAAAACATACCTTCGCTGATAAAGGAGTGTTCACTTCCATCATCACTTTCTTCCTCCCATGTTGCATCTGACTCATATGAAGACACCTCAACATCACTACCTTCATCACTCTCACTTGAGTAACCACTTTCAACACTATGTTCCTCAGACTGTGACTAATATGCATGTGAATCACATTCCTCATCTTGTGCAGCAACTTCAAACTCATCAGTAGAGACACAACTTTTAGCCTCCTCATTTGTATGATATTGAGACATAGAAGTAGAAACCTCATGCCTAGGAGCATTAGAAAAATCATGCTTATAATCAAAATTATAAGAATTGACTACAGTGGCAAATTCACAACTCAAAACACCATCACAGTGCTCAATTCTACCAAGGTCTGGAATATATCTTACTACTATAGCATCTTGAACACATGTCTCATCAGTAGAAAAAGACTCAACATTTATACACATATCTTGATTTGACATTTCAACTTGATTAAAAATTACAGCAGGAGTGTTGATACATCGATTTGGAATTGTGGTACCAACACCACATTCTTCTTTTCTTTCATATTCATTATACCAGCACACATTCATGGCAAAATGACCTTTGGTCAATCCATATTTCAAATTGTTCTCAGTGTCCATTGCAGTTATAAATGTTTGACATAATGACCTAGGTTCTTTATCCCTCAGCAAGTAGTTCATTTTCTTACCAAATGAGTCAAAGTAGACATTCATACATACTTGATCATTGGGTCTATAATTTTTAGGGATTTCATTCAAGACTTTAGCAAATCTGATATTGAAATGAGGAACAAGTTCATCATTCCCAATATGAATCTTTAAAAACTTATCATATGAATCAGATATGCTTACCCTTTCTCCAAATTGCTCCATGAAGGCCGAATGCATCTCAGGCCAAGATGAGATAGAACATGTTGGTAGAAAAGAAAACCAGTCTCTAGCATCACCTTCTAAAGTTTGAATAAACAATTTCATCCATAGGTCTTCATGGAAAACATCAAAATCACACATTACATCAACAAAGCATTGAACATGTTTCCTTGCTGACTGATACTGGTCCTTATTAGACTTTGGTAAATATCTCCTGATTCCATTAGGGATCTTATTAGGGAAGCCAGGTATGCCATCATAACAAAATGGCACATATCCTCTGACAAAAGAAACCCTATGAGCATCTATCACTAGTTGGAGCTTTTGTACATCCACTTGAAAATCTTCATGATAGGAAATCTATACTTGAAACTAATCTTCTTTTGTCACCGAACCCTTCCTACATACTTCACACCTTATTCCTTTTCTTAGTGCTTGAGCACTTAATAAGGAAACATTTTAGATCTTTGAGAAATACCTGAGAGTTTTGTAGTAGAAGACTTTGTTGACTGGAAGGTAGGGAAGATCTAGAGCTCACCATGCAGCTCCATCAGATTCTCTTTTGTGTAGATTCACCACCTCCTTGAAGAGGAAAATATTGTTTTTCTTTGTACATCTTCCAATCAACCAAAACTACACTAGGATATCACACTATCTATCAGGAACTACACTGATCAAATAGAGACTTCAAAGCCACCACTCAATACTTATTGAGAAGATGTTAGAAATGTAAATTATTCTTATTAGACTCTTTGATCATATAACCAGACTCTGGGATAGTTCAATAGAGAAAGGAATTAGACATCTTAAACTTGTTGTCATTTATCATTTCCCCAGCAAAGTTGTCAATTTGTTGGAGCTTTTCCTTGCAGGACCAAACTTAAATCAATAGATGGGCTTGATTCTCAGGGTAGGAACTCAAGTTTGACAAGAAAATAGTCCAATTGATGAGGATAAAGAACAACCTCCTTTTTCTTTGAGCTCCACATCACTCAAGTGGGTATTGCCTTATCTGCACACTCAAGACACCTCATGATAAACAATAGGCCTACAGATGGATTATTGTGGAATAGTCTTCAAACCCCTATACGTATCTTGTACCTCAATGAAAAAAATTCTCATGCAATAGCCCTATTTGCATAGAATGAATTTGAAGACTAGAAAGGACCTCCTACTACTACTACCAACATGAAAGGGAAAGGTATTTGATTTGAATGATTTATATTGGGCTGAATGGACCCCTGAAATACCCTTAGTCTCTCATAGACCAGTGCCTTATCCAATGGGAAGTAGAGTCAAACACCTCACTGTAATAGAAAGCTATGAAACAAGAAGATAGTACATTCAAATATGGTGATGCCTTACATTAGCCATACACCATTGATCAGACCATACATTATCAAACCACTTGTGTATCCAAATGTGTTATCACCCATTCAAAGGATTTTAACCCTCCCCTTAGAAGAGACCTATAAACAAGTAATACATTGATCAGCATCCACTAAAAGACAAACATGAGATACCCTTGATACCCCAATTCATACACACCTGAAAACCAGTCCTAGACCTAGTTGCTTCTATGAAAACAACTCCATTGTAGACACATAAGAAATGCATATAGAAAGATCACAACACCCTTGATGCCATAATCAATAAGTCTAAAACCCAAGATGGAGACAATCTGATAGCAATAGAAACATATTGATTCTCATACATAAGACAAACTATCATAATCTGTATTATATTCTCCAAAACCAGAGAGGAAAGAGGGAACCCTATATGCAGAGAAGAAGGAAATGTTTACAAGGCAGAAGATTCATGGAACCATCTCTCAGAAGAAAACTTGAACCCTTACAAAATAAAAAATTCAACTATATATACCCCTGGTTATCTTGGAATCCTACACAAGTTAGGATGCAACAAGCTATGGATAACCATGGTAAGGGTTAGTGTTTCCACCCACCAAAACAATTCAAAAGATCAAAATTTACTACACTTTGGGGAAAACCAAGCAACCTGGTGAAGAACAGATCAAAAATTGATCTCTAATTATGATAATTCTCAGAATAGTGTACAGAAGAACATAAATCCACCATGAAAACTAGTTTGTTCAACCACTTGTAACACACCTCAAGCCATTCATCTCATTCCTTGCATGGTACAGATCTCTACAATTGATCATCACACCTTGGACCACACCGCAACAATAGACAAATCATCTCTTACTAGCTCCAGTCGCTTCTACATTGAATTTTAGTCCTTTATGTCACTAAAAAACCCTCAAAAATTTGAATTTGAATTTCAATAGTCATATTCATGGAGCCTGCAGAAAATCGGAGGTCATCATTCAAATTGGGATCAACTTTATATCGCAACCATTTGATTTCTCTTTTTCGTTGTCCTTAAGTCTTAACTCAACTGCCACCCTCAGGTTAACTCCTAGCGACTACGCGACAATGTTTTTTTCTATTTGCAGAAAGAAAACCTTAACCTATCTTTAACTCTATGACCTAGTGACTAAAGAAAAACATTCAACCTCGGTCCCATATTTAGAAAACTGGTGACAAAAGGTTAGTGCCTATTCGCTGAATGTTTCACCTTTCTGCCAATTCATTTAGCTATTACGCGAACACTTGTTTGCTAGATCGCTACTCGATTTAGAATATCATTACCTTATTGCATGAAAGAGTGAGGCCTTTGAAAATTTTTCAGGCTGTTAACCTATTTTATCAGGTCCACTAGACCTTAGACCCCCACCTAGGCCCGCTTTATGCCACTTGTCACTACTTCATTCGCTGCTCATGCTCAGTCATCTCTGACACAGGACCCACCCACCTAAGCATTTGAAAATGGATGGTAGGAGTAAGATCTCATGGCTCTAACACAACCCATGAGAACTTACACCAACCATAGATCTTGTCCCCATCATTGACCTTTCTGACAATGGCCCCACCCTGTAGTATTCCTTATCATCCTCCAGCTTAGCCAATAAGAACATGACACCTCAGTGATGAATCATCATGCGGTCCCACTATCCTTAGCTAACCCTTAATGTTCTATCCATTTGGTGAACATGCGACTAAAGAAACCCTCACCCATTTGTGAGAACTTTGAGAGCACCGCTAAATCATTTGGCTACTATGTGAATGTGGGCCCGCATCAAGAAGATCGACGGTTGTCTGAAGGTCGCATAGACCTCCAAGATTCCATCAGATTATAAGACAACCATCAGATGAAGAATCTCTCCCTACTCTAACAACCCTCTGATAGGATATGAAATCAATGGTTTTCACATAATCTCAAGCCTAAGACAAATCTGATAAGAACTTATGCCATTCATCGATTCACTGACAATATTAGGACCCTCTAACACACCAGATACCAGGACCCACTGACACATCCAGGAAAGATTCAAAATTAGTGGATGGCACATGATCTCAAAGGGGAAGAATATTTCTTAAGATCATGTGCCGACCGTAGATTGAAAAGGCTTTACTACAGGCCCCACTAACAGGATATCCAGTCACTCACACATGGACCAATGAAGAACTGCCATCTGTGCTCACATGGCAGTGGACCTACGGATATGAAAGGCTATGTCATAAAGAGAATGAATGGTTGTCACAACCTTGCAAGCCTCTGACACATCACTTCCACCTTAATGACAGCCATTAGATGTAGATGTTGTCAAAGCGAGGCCCAAGAAACACAAGCCAAAACATTATAAAATATTAGCGCATGGACTTAGGGAAAATTTAAAGGCTGCCAAGGTAGAACCTTAGGAAAAATTAAAAGGGACCCCACTAGACATGAAAACCTAACCACTGAATAGCTTAAAGGACTTTAATTAGCACATGCAGATTAGGATTTTAAGTCACCTAAAAAAGTAACATGAAAATAGAATAAAGCCAGGGCATTTTAAGTTTTTTCTCATGTAACAACTAGTTTATATGAATTTTGAACTAGGGTTTGAGCTAGAGACCAAAAAACAACTACAGAGACCGGCATAAAAATGCTAGAGCCATGAAATTTTTTCTAGGTGCTAACATGTCTAAATAAGGTTATAAATAAGATAATTGAAAGTACTAATGTCCATGTTGATGAGTTTGATGACAATAACATAGAGGGAAGTAGAAAATAACTGAAAGACTATGGTAGATTCACTTACATTAAACATCTTGATTATCTACCGAAGTCATAACCTGTGATAACCGGTCATTAGGAAAATAACCCTGAGGAACAAGAAAAGGAAACTGACAAACAAGATGGAGCTATCAAGCAAGAACGTGAACCTGAATAGGATGAACAAGAAAGAAGAAACCAAGTACTAGCTAGTTTTCTCAAAAGACATCATCCTATGACACAAATTATTGGAGACAGACAAGCTAGCATCTAGACAAGAAGCAAAGCAAGACAAGGTACATGTCTAGTTTGTGAATTTGAACCAAAAAATTTGAACGTTGCATTAGAGAATGAAGAATGGGCTAATGCAATGAAAGAGGAAATAGAACAAATAGAGAAGAACAAAACTTGGTCCTTAGTACCCCGACCTAAATATAAAAATGTTGTCGATACTAAGTGAATATTCAGGAACAAACTGAATGAAAATGGTGAGGTGACAAGAAATAAAGCTAGATTGGTATGCAAGGGATATGCACAGGAAGAAAGCATTCCCTATGGTGAGACATTTGCACCTCTTGCTAGATTGGAAGGAGTTAGAATGCTACTTGCATATGCTACACACAAGAAATTTAAATTTTATCAAATGGATGTGAAGCCAACATTTTTTAATGGTATACTTGAAGAAGAGGTCTACATAGAACAACCTGAAGGACTCGTTGATATAGAAAACAAAGACATGGTATGTAGATTACATAAGGCTTTATATGGTTTGAAGCAAGCACTGAGAGCCTAGTATGAAAGGTTGCATACTTACTTGTTAAGTATTGGATTTGTAAGAACTAGTGAGAACAACAATTTGTACATGAAAGGTGATATTGATGACACTATTATTATTTTTGAGATATTTGTTGATGATATTATTTTTGGAGGTCAAAATCATGTATGTAAATCTTTTGCTGATGAGATGAGAAAAGAGTTTGAGATGTCTATGTTCGGAGAGATTAAATTCTTTCTAGGACTACAAGTGATTCAACAGAGTGATGGGATATTTATCTCAAAGTCTAAGTACATAAAGGAAGTCTTGAAGACATTTAGCATGGAAGATGCTAAACCTGTTGGAACACCAATGGCTACTAGATGTAAATTGACAAAGGAAGATGAAACTATAGAGGTAAACCAGACACTTTACCAATCCATGATTGGTAAGCTAATGTATGTAGTTCACAGTAAACCAAATATAGCACATGTTGTGGGAATTGTTGCTAGATTTTCTGCTAACCCTAGAGAATCACACATGATTGCTACTAAAAGAATCTTAAGATGCCTAAAAAAGATATAGGATTATGGATTATGGTATCCTAAGGAAGGTAAGTTTGAACTAAAGGTCTATACCAATGCCGATTGGGCTGGAAATATGGATGACAAAAAAAGCACCACCAGAGGAGCATTCTTCTTTGGTGAAAGACTTGTTACCTGGACAAGTAAAAAGAAGGCTTTTATTTCTCAATCTATAGCTGAAGTAGAGTATGTTGCTACTGCTACTAATTTCTCAAAAATTGCATATATCAAGCAAGTGTTGGAAGGAATGAATGAGGTAATCACTGACCCGATGATTATATACAGTGACAACACCAATGCTATTAATATTTCAAAGAATCTAGTGATGCACTCTAAGAAAAAGCATATATCAATTAAGTATCACTACTTAAGAGAACAAGTGCAAGAGAAGAAAGTGAAGTTAGAATTTGTTACATCTAAAGATCAACTTGCAGATATCTTTACAAATCCTCTACCGAAGGACACATTTGAATACTTCAGGACTAGACTTGGGGTTCGTCCCCTATCTATTGGTCACTAATGTGATCTAGATGTTGCATCAGCTTAAACTTATCAAAAGATCACACATGTTGATGTAGCATAGTTCACACTTTGGACAATGCTCAAGGTTGTTATTAAGTTTGAAGAACTGAAATAGATTGGTATATCAGTATACAAAGATACATTGAATGTATTGGACAACAAAAAGTTACTTAGCTACTACAGAGCTGATTATTTATTTATTTTTTTGGAATTGTTGTCAAAGGGAGAGATAAATAATATGAAGAAAATTTACACATGTACCGATGAGAACTATCTAAGGGAGAGATAATTTGAAATAAACAGAACATTGAAGATCAGTTACAGAGAATAGAAGCAAGAACCTCAGAGCTGAAAAAATCATATCTATAGAATGACAAAGCTGTATTTTATAATGTTGTTTAGTAACATAGTGATTAAACATATTAAGCTAGGGAGAGCTTGTACAACATTTGTTTACAAAGTTTTAGAATACATGTTTGGTATGTGTATGGTACACTTCATATTACTTGAGTTGCCATCAATGCCAAAGGGAGAGATTGATGAGCTACAACTGATTTAGAACCTGAATGAAGAATCTACGATTAAAGATCACTAAGGAGTTGCTAATTAGATATGTAAGATGATTAAATCAGTATTATGTTGTCATTGATGTCAACTAGCTCGACAATACTTATCTTGTAAGTTACTATACCGATACATCTGAAGAAAGGTAAAAGAGATGAAGAACAAAAATATCTACATGAGGAAGATGTGTATGTCAGATGAGGATAAGGAATACACTGAGTAACTTGTTGAAGAGTCTATGACTTGATGATATCAAATTTATTATGTTTCATTCATCTATGATGAAGAATAGAGTTGAAAGACACAAAGTTGTGTTATCGGTAAATGAAGCATTCCAGTATACACCGATGGAGTATAGTGTATACCAAGTGTAGAGTTAACCAAGCTTGTGTTCACTAACACATTTCTTTGTTAACCAAGTAGAACAAAAAGGAATTAAATGATTAGTTTACCTGATAAATTGATGAGCTAGAAAGTGTATGAAATCGAGGTAACATATAAGGTTTGTTATGAAGATCGATGGCTAACATAATTCAAGGAAGATCCAATGGAGTAGATTGAAATGTGTTACTGACACATCAGCTGAAGAAGGTTAAAGCAGAAAAATCAATGAATGAGATTAAGTGGCAAAATCTGATAGACAAAAAGAAAATGATTTACTCATCTATATAAGAGACATTGGTTTCATTGTTGAAATGATGCTGGAAGAAGAAGATACTGTAGAATTATTGCGTGAACAAGTTTTCATGCATTCTGGTCATACTGGATAGTGAGAACCAAACTACAGAACAATTACCAACCTATAGAGAGTAATTACCAATGGACAATAAGTTGATATAGTATTGAATTTGAAGTGATATATTGATCATAAAGATTTGTATGAGCTGAATATTGATCTATAAACTACAATTGAAGTTGCATCAAGGAAAATCATCTATTTTTACATATGTAACCATTGTACATAGTCAAATCTATTAACCGAGTGGACTAAGAAAGTCTTTTTATGTTTCATTCATAGAGTGAACATTGTTATCTTGTCAACCCCAAAGTGACTACTAGTTGGATGATAACTTCTGGTCTAAAATCCTCTAGCAAGGTCACACCTAATAGTGTTTTTGTAACCTTTAACAGGGTTGGGTCTTCACCGACCTCACTTCAGAAGAGTGAACATTTTTTGGTTGTCGGTCCCAGGTGGTTTTTCCCTTCATAGGGTTTCCATGTTAAATCTCTTATGTTATTTGTTGATTGTGATATTTGTTTGTTATCATACTTTCCATATTACATTTTAGATTTTATTGGTAACTACTATAAGTTTTAGATTGATAATCGGTAAAAGAACAGACAGTGAAAGTATTTTATGTTTACCGAGTAACAGAAGTTGAAGAATTTGTTTTGGATTATACATTTTTTTTTGGGACACTGGATAACTGGTTCACCCCCCTCTTAGTTATTCTAACATACTCCCCCTTTGACATTAATGACAAAGGTGCTCAAAAATGAAACTTCAAGTACTTACATAGTGAGTACATCCGGGTATGCAATCTTGAGGTTTTGGATCTCTTGCCGCCAAAATGCCTTGAGTGCATTTACTATTTGGAGATAATTGCATAATGCATAAGCTAACTTTGCCATCTTTTTGAGATTTATGCTAGGACCTTGATCATATGTAACAATAGTGGAATCTATCTCCTTGATATTTTGATTCAACACATCTAGGGAGGGCACAAGTGCATTCCTTAACTAAGTTTTCCTATCCCTTATCTTAGCCATTTTTTTTTTTCCCTTCTCAATTTTTTCTAACTATCCTTGATAGACATTATTGCACATGTTTACATCTTGTGAGGGATCTAGCACTAAATTTCTCATAGCTTCCATCAGAGATTCAACTTCCTGATTCTTCTTTGAAAGGTTTGATGTAAGTTTATCTTTACTCATACAATCAGCTATTATCTTTCTTCCTTTAGCTTCTAAATCTTTTAGTGAAGCTTGACCAATTTTTAGAAAACTAAGGTCAAGTGTGAAGTTACCTATCAATTCACTTAGCCTCTTCTTAATATATTTCTCTTCTACAAATTTAGATGTTGATTCTTCAAGACTAGAGAAATTTTCTTTAAAGCTTGATAGGATGTTTCTTACATCATCCATTGAATGAACTTTTATTACTTTCTTTTCCTTAGGTAGTAGGTTGTTCAGTATGCTTACTGATTCAATAATAATGGATTCCTCAGTATTTGTTTCTTCTTTTATTTCTCCATTGCTAACACACTAATCTATATTAAGTCTTCTTCTCCCCAAGAGTCCAAACTGGTTTTATCAGGGGTCAAACTTGACAACAATGAGACTAATTACCTAGGTGTAAGAAATAAGGTTTGACTTATTTCAATAGCCTTAGTCTTTACATTCACTGGTATTTCCATAGAAGGTTCTTCTTTTTGTTCTTCTTCCTTATCACTTTCATGTCCTCTCAAGTCTTCAACTTCTTTTTCTTCTTCTTGTCTAATTAGGTCTTCAATTTGGACTTGTTCTTATTGCATAGGTGTGTCATCACCACATAGTATCTCAACCTCTTCTATGCTCACAAAGGCTTCCTCAAACTTATCTAGGTCTTTATTTGTTGCCTCCATTGATATTTCAACATTATAATTCATGACAATGTCATATTTTTTTTCAGGCATGGGTGCAGACTCCATTTCTTCACTAGGCATTGTCACTAAGGGCTTAGAATCCCATGGACCTGTCATTCATGCATTGGGAATCTCAAATAATTTTACTTTCTTAGTGGGGACTTGGGTTGTAGCCATAGTAGGAGGATACATGTGTCTATCCAAGAATACCTTCTCATATGCTTTTTCAATCTCCTTCGCTACCAACTCATAATCCTTTTTCATAATTTTTAGAGTTATCAATTTAGTTCTTAGGTGTGGCTTGACCAAATCCAATAAAAATGATTTCTCTTCAAATGAATAGAATGGGAGGATTTTATCCAATATCTTTTCTCTTATCTTGAGATCTTCTATAGCTTGTCTCTTCAAAAAGTCCAAAATGTTCCATAAATTGTTTGGTATAACTATCTTAAGTTATAGAACTATTTTATTGAACTTAATCACGTGCTTGATTATCATACCATGGATCTTTGATTTATCTATCTCACTATATTTATTATAGAATTTTCTTATTTGATCGATTCTTCATTTGTCTACTACCCTGGTTCTCAACACTTCAAGATTCGGTATGAATCCTACCTCTGGAGGTGCTTGATTATTTCTACATTTTCTTCTTGTTGTTCTCGATGATGGGTGGTTTGTGCCAGCTTGCTTCTTCCTCTTAGACATCTTATTAAGCTCAAGAGGTGGTTTGGACTCCAGATCAATAGTATCTTTGGACGCAAGAGTGTTTTCTTCTATCTTTTTCTTCTTCTCCTTGGGATCATTAGTCTTCTCTATTTTCACTTTAGAAGAGGGTGTGCTCTCAAGTTGCATTTCAATATTGGCTTCCCTTGCCTTATCTAGGTCTTCTTGTGTGACTCCATGGATTTTCAGTATGTCTAATGTTATCTTTGATGCTTTCCTTTTTGTTGTTGCACTATACAAGACTAAATCTACTTATCTTGTCTTCTCCTCATAAGTACCCCATCTTGGTTCATTGGGATCCTTAGGTGTTGATAGGAGGACTTGTTCATATGATTCTAAAACATTTTCCTCTACTTCATAACCAAGTGGATGAATCCACTTAGTTCTAGGTTCAACCGCTTCCATGCAGGTGATGTTTGTCTCTACCATGAAACAAATGCTATCCTTATACTTTTCCACTATAATTTCAGGTAGCCTATACCTTCTTTGCATCTTGATTCTAAATCTCTTGATTTCCAAGTCCATGAAATCTTTCAAATTTCTTTCATATGTTTCATTCAATGAAATCTATGGCATTATAGGTATGCTCCTATCTAGATAGAGATCTGATACTTTTCCAACAATATGGAAGTACATATAAATGATCAATGATGCAAACCTGAATATTTTTCTCTTATCATGTTTGATAGCCCTTATATTATCCATCAACTATGTGCATAGGATCTCACACAAGTTGAACTCTCCATTTTCCTTTACAATCCCAATAGCTGCCAAAATAGTGGCTGCAGACACACTATTGAATCTATTTGCATGCTGGAACTTACAACCAAGTATCATTTCCATGAACTTGATATCCTTCTCCTCAATTGGCTCTATAGTCATGTCACACTTATCACTATGAGACTTACAAACCTGCTCAACTAGTTTCCTGACATCTTTGCTAGTAGAAAGAATGGTGCCTGTCTTAGGAAGTCTAGTCATCTTATAAATGAGGTCAGTAGTTATCTCGACAGGGACTTCTCTAGTCCAAAACAAGTCATCATGTATTTTTCTAAGAAATATCTTAATCCATTCCAATTCATAGAACTCATATGTATTCGTATACTCTATGATAGGGTTGTTTCCTAGGTGCATGAACTCATCCATGAATGTCATGTCCTATTTCATCATTGATGCTAAGTGAAACCTTATTCTATCCAATCCTATCAGTTCCTTCTTGCAGTAAATGTATGCGCAAAAGTCTTCTATGTGCATCACTCCCATGGGAATTCTAGAAAATGCCCCTTCAAGGTCATCTAGGATTGACTTGAAAGGATTCTTCTTAAATATGTACCTCTTCCTTTTAGTAACATAAAAAACAACTAGAGTGACCATTACTTACTTGATTAATTGCTCAAATAGGTTTCCAAAGGGTTTCTGAATCATCGTGACTAAACTAGGGTTTCGCAACAATTTTCACACTTCTTTGCTAATAAACCAACTTCAATCTTTCAATACAAACTGCTTTGATCTCCTGTACTCTCCAAATGCTTGATCTCAAATGAAAATGTGTGGATAATGGATCTCTGGTCACTATTAAAGAAACTTTCCGCTATTAATGCTTGTTTCCATAACACAAAATGTAACAATGAATTTAAATCTTCATCTCTACTAACAATCAAGTTATCTTCTCTTTCATACAGCATAAACTAGTATCCAAACATCTAAAACCAAAGGTTCATACTCTGGGAGTGAGTATACCAGTCGCCGAGGGGTCTAGAGCTAATATAGCTCCCCCTATGACCAAAAGGGTCTTCATCCAGAAGTAGAAGGTGTGTCCATTATGGATGCATCAACTACATAGTCATCAACATTATTTTTCTTTTCTTCCATCCAAATCTTTCTCGCATCTTCTATAGCTTTCACAAACTTGACTTCTCCAGATTCATCCAAGATTGATCTTTGAGACTTATTAGGTCTTTCTTGTCTTTGTGCTTGTGATCTGCAAAACTTTGAGATGTATCCAACCTTGTTACAAGAGTGACAAATAACTGGAGGCCTTATATTCCTTGGTGCATTGATTTGAGTTACCATAAAGCATTGTCTAGCTGTGTGACCATTGTAATTTCATATCTGACATGTAATATTCTGAGGACTTTTAACCTTCTATTGTGGATGATTTCTCTGATTATGCTGAGTCTGACTTCTTTGATTTGATCTACAATTCATAGCTCTATGACCAAACTTATTGCATGAATAAAAATAACCATTGAAAGGTCTTACCTCTTTACAATCTCTTGCTATATGTCCATGCTTGTTACAATCATAAAAAGTGTGGTTTACTAGCTTGCATTCATCCTTAGATGGTTTAATTTTAGCTTTAGTATGATTTCCAATCTTCTTAGCTTCTATAGATTCTCCTGGTGCTTTCTTTGTTTCTCACATATCATTGATTTGATTTTGTGCTTCATTTAATCCAATACCAGTGGTATCTCCTTTTATCTTTTGTGCATACAACTGTGACTCTATTAGATCCTTACTTGTGTGCAATTTGTCAATATGATTCTTTAATTCAGTCAATTCAGGTTCCATATTTTTCTTAATGTTCTCCAACTCCAAGATTTTCATGTTTGCTTGCCTCAGTTCTTCAGCCAACTACTTATTTTCTTTGATCTGTTCTTCATAGGCTTCCTGATTTTTAAATATATTTTCATCCAACTCTTCAATCTGATCCTTTAGAGATGTGTTTTCCTCATTCAACTTTTTGACCATTTTTCCTAAATCACTTGTAGAATAATCTTTCAAATATTTTCTCAATTTCTTGATGAATACTTGAGAACCACTAACCTTTAATTTTAGTTCTTCAATATCTTTTTCAGATCTGTTAAGGTCTTCAAGAGCTATTTCAAGATTCTTCTTCAGATGTTTCACTTCTCATGAATCCATGATCTCCTAAAGTGGTTAAACTTATCTTCAGAGGACCAAGGCTTTGATACCAATTTTTAGGAATGGGAACACTAAGAGTGGGGGGGGGGGGTGAATCAGTTTTCTATAATATTAATTTATGATACTTGAAACTTAAATCAATATTTTAATTTCTGAATTGAGTATTAAAGAAAGTAAAGTAAACAACCATAACACATAACACCATATATGATTACGGGGAAACCTTTTCCAAAGGAAAAACCCCATTGGGAATTAATACCCACTAATAATTGTACTTGTATATTATGAACAAGTTAAAGTTCATTTTCCCTGTTAGGAGCAGTCATTACAATGCTTTAGTACAATGACCTTGTTAAGGGTTAGACCATGTTAGGAATCTTGAAGTAACAAACCCTGTTAGGGGTGGTTGGCTCACTGCCAGAGCTCACTCCTCAATAGAGAAGGGTACAACCTCCTAGATATTAGATATACACTATATCTGCAATGGTGAGCTACTGCTATGACACTGCTTGTCTGATCAGTTCCTTTTTTTCACTGATGCTTTAACCTCTTCTAAAGCTCTATATCATTCTAACTTCTCTTCACATACTTTTTCTCTTCTTCTTTCAACTCTATATCTCATTCAATGCTCAAATACAAAGACACGTGTCTTATTTATAGGCACAAACAAAACTATTCACTAGGTCATCCTATAACCTATTACATACAACACTTCCAAATGAATTGGCTCAAGTGTGCTTACATACATTGATATTATCATATTTACAAAACATTTACAAGAGGTGCATAGCCTTTACAAAATAAAATAATGATCCCCAATCAAAATCTTTCATATCAGCTGCATGCTCTGTTCTACTCTACCACTCATTGATTGTGTCATTTCAACTCATTGTATCCTCTTCATGCATTCTTAACCATAGCTTATAACATACTAAAAATATTATCTTCAAGGGCTCATACCAAAACTTGGTTATATGCATGTACATTGATGCTCTATTCATCAGGTACTTAATTGTCTCCTCTATCTTCCATACTTAGGCAAATTATGATCTTCTAAGTAATTTCCTTGACACCAAAATTGTATATGACTTTATTTCCATAATAAAAAAACTAATCTTAGTCATATACACTACTATAGTCAACTTCCCAAAAAACCCTCCAATTAAATTTCTTTTGAGAATGCCAATTCATTATTTCTCTAATATCTAGACTTACCAAATTAGAATTTTTTAGAGTTTTGAAATGGCGATTTCCATGAAACAATGGAGAAAATGTCATGTGAGTATCTATTCCAAAGATCTTGATGATAAAATAGATATCACAATTAATACTAATTTCATTCCACCTTATAGTAACATTATTAATCTTTGCCATTCTAATCCAACTGCCAACCCAAACAAGACCTAATCTCATCATGTCTAGGTCAACAACCAACATCATATTTTTATCACTTAAATTCCTACCAATATTTATTCCATACTTTATATTTTTAATATATCTATTTATTTTATGACCTTTTTGTTTAAATTCAAAGACATCTCCTTCCCTCCTTCAACCAAATTACTATAAATATAGCCATTGACATAATTTAAATTTTTGAACATAGGGCAATTTTCAAAAAGCAATGAAGTATAAGCACACTACTTTCCTATATACTATGACATCATTATACTATTAAAAGGGAAGAAGCCCTTAATATCCCAAATAATAACAAACCACATTTTGCACCACTTAAAGTTGAAAAGACAAACCTCTTTTCCTTTCATTAGAAATAATTTCATTTAGCCTTTGAGGAAACATATAAAAACTAACATGCTCCCAATATTGGGAATTGAGCCCCCAATTTTCAATAAAATGAATAGCCGAGTTCCCTTCCCTCAAAGTATGGATAAGTCTAACCTAGCCAAAAGAAGACAACATCCTTTTACAATCATCCATCAAACTTGAAATATACAAAGCACATTCAATTTTCTTTTGCAGATGGTCCAAAATAATTTTGGATACCTCTTCAAGAATAACTCTATAAAAATTAAGTACCCTCAAAAGTTTTATTCCATACTAGGAATCCATATCTTCTACATGGTTATTAGTCCTAATTCCTATGTTCTTACCAAATATTACTATAAAAGTTCATTTATGGTCTCTAATAACTCCTCCTTTAGTAGAGACACATGGGTTCCCTTCACACAACCATCCACATTAAATTTTATCATGCTAGTTTTTGGAGGGTTCTAACTAATAAGCCTTCATTTCCAAATGTTATCCCAATATATATTGAGAAAGTCCTAATGCACATTCAAGATTTGGTTGATTTTTAAGTCATGCAAAGTAGGAAGAACTTTTTCCTTCCTAAAGGAGATAGCATTAAGCTTTTCTCTAATTTTTTATAAATTATGATTTGGCACATAGTAGAGTTGGTTCTCTCTTGATCCCTAAATATTCTATTATTTCTCTTCTTTGAGACATTCCAGGCTGTGAAAATGAGTATCTGATCCTAGAGGTTCTTAAAAATCAGGTGATTAAGAGGAATACAACTCTATTGATGAATCAAGAAATTTATCTTAGTACTAGAGTTCTTGGCAAAACCCAAACCACATAGGGAGAAGACATGATAAGGTGCCAGATATGAGAAATAAATAGGCAATGAGGGTATGTGTAGGATCATGGTATGCCAAAAAGTGGCAATGTGAAAAAGAAGTCTCGATTGATAGAATCTTTGAAAAATAACTATAAATTTCAAACGATATAACATTTTTGAAATCTGTAATATACACCAAATTCTATTCTTCACCTGATATAATAATAATAAACAATTATTTCAATTTAATGAAGTTTAGACTAAGTTAAGGTGGTCAGACAAAAGAGTTTTTGTATTTCAAAAAATTTGTAGCAGAAAAATCATAATTAATTATTTACTTGGAAAAATATATATGCATCACAACGGGACATGAGTCTACTATTTTTATCAAGAATTTTATAAAAAAGTATTATCATTTGATTTTTTTTAATGTGGTTAGTGTTATACACTAAGTTTTCACCCTTGTTTCAAGCTCTCTTGGTCTTGATAACTTAGCGTAACATGGGAATCATCTCCAGGTGTGGGACCTATGCTAACTGAGATGAGACTTCCAGGTTCTAGGCTAGTTCCTCTTGGATAATCACCTTAATTTTCTCTTCTTGACATGAAAGTAAATTCTTGAGGGAAAAGGGATAGAAGGAATTCATAAAAGGGAAATGATTGAAAGAAAACTATCCTACTAGGTGATGCACCGAATTGAAATGAACACAATACACTGATCAAACTAGCATGAAGGCTCTCAGATCTAATAGAACACAATCTTTCAAAATAGGCTTGCATAAGTGTTTCATAGTGAGGCCTGAACAAAAGACACAGACTGTGACCTACAAGCAAATGTTCTCTTCAGCAAAAGGCCATAGGAATGAGACAGAATGACAGGGGATTCAAGTATACCCACAACCTCACTCAAATCAAATCAGACACAGTAGTGCACAAATAAGATAAAAGAAAGAAGGGCTCTTGAACTCCAAGATTTCTCTAACAAATCCAGTATATTATACTCAATAAGAGAAATACATACAAGGGAAAGACCAGAGGGTAGAACAAATGTCACGGATAGCCTCTATTGAATCTAAAATTTCAATGAAAGACTACAAACTATAAGAGCCAGAGGGTAGAAAGAATGCCTCAGATAATTCCTAAGAAAGAAAAATCTCTTTTACAAAATGTAAACTCTGAGCTCCAAAAGCTCTAAAATAAAACTATTATATACATCTCCTTTTTTGCACACAGGCAGGAGAAAAATATCTAATTAGGGTTACATAGATTTT
Organism: Chamaecyparis obtusa; assembly: GCA_027943335.1. Classification (NCBI taxonomy): domain Eukaryota; kingdom Viridiplantae; phylum Streptophyta; class Pinopsida; order Cupressales; family Cupressaceae; genus Chamaecyparis; species Chamaecyparis obtusa. The sequence continues at coordinate 177,276 of BSBK01004799.1, read as the reverse complement.
CATAGAATAATAGAAAACCCTAATTCTATCATTTCTTATCATAAATGCATCCTTTAAAATATCTTGATCAATCAAATATCTATTTGTGTATCCATTTCATCACCATAACTACCTCTGAGAAGGTCGGTCGATCCATCTACCTCTCTACAACTCAGGCTCGCCATAACTGTTTAGATCTGGTACTTCTCAGATATTTGAATTTAAAAATATAAATGGTCACAGGTGGCACCAAGATTTTATTTATCAATGGCTGATATTTGAAGTTGATCTCATTTTAAAACATGGTCGTAGATCTTTCTAGTTTACCCAGGCACCACTTCCATTCTTAACACTAACTCTGCATTCACCTTAGGTTCTCTTTTCCTTTTAGTCATTGAATCTCCTAACCTTTTTACTTACTCTAGCTTGGTCTAGTGATCACATGAGAATCATTGATCTTCTTTCATCTTACGGTCCTCGCTGAATCACTTGATCTTTTATAACTTAGCCGCTACATCACAAGACTAGGAGATAACTATGTCACTAAGTCTCTGAATGTTTGGAACATAACTATCAGGATCAAGAGATCATGATAACACACAGTGGCTAGATCACTGAATGTGAAACACAACCACCAGGTTTTGACCTGTCTCAACCCTTAATTTAACCCAAGCATATCTAGAGATCAAGTGACAATAGACTTCGCTGAACCTCATAATCCTCTTCTTAACTAGGGTTAAACCTTGAGAACACATGACCAAAGAAATCTCCAAGTCACTGAAAACTTTCTTTACCTTGGGTTACATCTGGAGACTTCCCAACTAAGGAAAATATTAACTTAGCCCTTACCATATATTTGAATTCAGAGATCTAGCAACTAAGCCCTCATTCTCCTAGTCGTCAGACATATTGGAATATTCGGTCTCTGTCATGAGATCACCCGACTAAGGCAATCTCGCAATCATGGAATAGAAAAGAATATTCTCTCTTTACTGATCGATCACCTAATTGAGCCACAAACCTAGGCCCATCCTACCACTTGTCATCATATTACTGGCCTTTTACTGACAGGCACCTCAGATATATCTGACACATGACCCACCTAATAGGAACACTGAGCTGGAGAGAGGATCGATGGTTTTCGCATGATCTTGAAGATTATTTCTTGAACACTTTTCCCTTGCGGTCATGCGACAATCATTGATCATGATCAAAATTTAATTTCCTTAGAGCTGAGACCACTAGACAAACATTAACCACTTCGCCAGATCACTGAATGTTAAGGACTTGACCGCTAGGAAGAAGAGATCTCGCTAACACATAGTCACTCAGTCGCTAAATAAAAACTTAACCGCTTGAAAAACTAGAGACCTAGAGACTACACCTTTAAAGAACTAGGCCCGCCCTCCCATGTGTCACTCTATCACTTTCTTCAACTGCCTTGTCAGCTCTGACAACTTCGAGGTGTTCAACTTAACTCAACCTACCTTTGACGATGGAAAATCTAGAGATTGGGCGATTGTATAAAATTCTAAGTCTCATGAACTTTTGCTAACCCTTGGTTTGATCATGAGACTTCCTGACTGAAGAAAGTCTAACCTAGCTTTAACCTCTACCTTTGAATTCAGAGATCTAGCGACTGAGGCAAATCTCATTGTCGCTAGATTGGAATATTTGGTCTGGGTCTTGCGACTAAGAGATTAAGTTTATAAAGCCTAGGCCCACTAGAGACACGTGGCACCTTATCATTTGTCATTTTCTTTACCCTGAGTGGACCACCTCTCAACCATGATCAAATCTAGTGACCTCCCAACTGAGAAACCTTGAAGTCTCACAATCTTTTCATAACCATGGGTTTAATCATGAGACTACCTGACTGAAGGGATAATCGCTGAGTCACTGAATGGAAATGGAATATGCCATATGATCGGGAGATTAAGAGATAAAAGGAAGTCATGGGGTCAGGGGATAGAAAAGGAATATTCTACTGGGCTTTAGAGATCTAGTGACTAGCCTTAGCTTATAAAGCACACATGGGAAATAGAGACTTAAGTGGCTGAAAAAGTAACAGTGGAATAGAACAGGTCATACGGTTTTTAGGGTTTTTTGCCTCTAATGGTCACATTTTCAAATTAAATGGTCTATCAGACTAGAGAGTTAAATAATTGTAGAGACCAAAGGAAAAGGCACAGAACCATGAAAATTTCTCAAGGTGTCAACAGGATTTAATGAAAATTGCTAGGTAAAGCTCAACCTATGCCCAAAATTGTATGGAACAAGAAATTTGGGTAACAATCAGACATACACCTACTTATTATCTTTCTAGTCTTGATTGAAAGACTTATTGAAAAATAGGCATAACTTTCAAACTACATAACATTTTTGAAATCCAAAACATGTGTCACATTCTATGATTTTCCTACTACAAGAAAAATAAAAAAAGTTTTCAATTTGATTACGTTTAGACTAAGTTAATGTGGTCAAACACAAGAGTTTTTGTATTCTAGAAAATATGTAGAAGAAAAATTATAATTAATTATATACTTGTAAAAAAATTACAAAAATATGTGTCACATCTGAACATGAGTCTACTACTTATATCTAGAATCTTGTAAAAAAAATTTATCATTTGATTGTGTTTAAGGTGGTCAAACATACACCTACTTATTTTATGTTTCCTTCATTGTATTATCTCATTCCTTCTTATATTCCATGAGAAACTATCATATCTTAGTCATAAGATCCTTATTAAATTTTTTGATTCTTCTAACGCCCAAGCCATCAAATTTTTTAAGAGTGCAAACCTTTTCCCATTTAACCAGATCCATTCAAAAAATTTCCTCTATGACCGTCCAAAGAAGCTTCTTTTGGATTCTTTCAATTGCATTACAACCCAAATTGGGGATTTTGAAAAGACAATAAAAGAGCATTGAGATATTTTTCAAATAATATTTTAGTAGCTAAATTTTCCCTCCAAGGCTAAGGATTTTACGTTTCCACCCAATAAGTTTACTATTGAATCTCTCAATGAGTTTATTCCAATATAAAGTAGAAGGAAATTTAGCAATGAGAGAAAGCTCCAAGTAGGAGTGTGAAAGAGAGGCCACCTTACACCGAAAGATCCTAGAGATTCTAGTTTGAAGAGAAATATCAACATTATTTAGAATTTTTTTTTATACATAGTTTATTTGCTTATCCAGTACCTTAGCATAGCTATCAATGAGCTCCTTCCATTTTCTCACTTCACAGATATAAGCCTCTCCAAACATAAGAGTGTCATTAAAAAAAATTGATAGAAGAAGAAATGAAGTTTCTAAGTAGCTCTAACTCCCCTTAGGGTATTGGACTATCTTCACTTCTATATATTCCTTCCTAACACTTTAGCCACCATTATGAAAAGGTAAGGAAAAAGAGGATCTCCTTTCTTAAGACCTTTACTAGTAGAAAAGAACCCTCTCAAGGATCCATTAACCAAGATTGAGTACTTAGTATTAGTAACACAATTCATTATCATGTTGAAGAATTTACCTTTGAATCCAAACTTCTTGAAAACCACCACCGAAAATTGCCTATTAACTTTTCCATAAGCCTTAGATATATTAAACTTCAACATCATACTAGATTTTTTATAATGTTTCATAGACTACACAATCTCATTGGTTTTTATCATAGAATCCATAATATTTATAACCCCAAAATATCCTTTTTGATTATGGGAGATAATTTTTTCCAAAACTTGTTTCAGTTTATTGACCATCACCTTAGAAAGGATTTTGTGAATTGTATTACATTGACTGATCGGTCCAAAATCATATATATTATGGGCTTCAACCACCTTGGTGATAAGGGAAATATAGGTAGAATTGAATTTCTTTGTACCACTTTACTAGTTTTTAAGAAGTCTCTCACATCATTATAAATATCATCCCCCATTATATCCCAATAATCTAACAAGAAAGTTAAGGGAAAGCCATTAGGGCTTGGAGATTTAAAGGAACAAAAATAGAAGAAAAAATTTCTAACTTCCTATAACGCAACCTATTTTGATAGGTTTTTATTATCATATTCATCAACCAGAGAAGGAATAGCCTCCATCAAACCATCCTACTAGAGAAGATGGAATTCACAATATCCTAGTTACTAGCCAAAAACGTTACTTCTTTACTAGCATTATCATCCTCCTCCTCCTCAATTGCAACACCATTAGGAAGGAAAAAATTCCTAATATTATTTATGAATTCATGTTTTATGGTAGACAGGTGAAATGGCCTAGTATTTTATCACCTTTAGTGAGTCATTGAACCCTTGATTTTTGTTTCCAAAACATTTCCTCTTGTTTGTTAAGTTTAATCTATTCCTCCCTCAGAGTTCTTTCTTCTTGATACGTATCTTGATCATTTTCTCCCTTTTCCAGTCTCCTTCATATGTAATTTTATTTACTCAAAATATCATTTTTGCTTGTGAAATTATTTCAAAAAAAGGTTTAGTCCAATCTTTAACTTTATCCTTAATAATTTTTGGATTTTTATAGACTTGGATCATAGGAGAATCAGAAAAATAGATGTTGCAATGGTGTTCAAAAAATATAAATAATTTTAGGTGAGTGATCCACATAAACCTAAAGGATGAACCTTTTCTATGACCATCTTTCCAGTCTAGTAGAAGGGCACTATGATTAGATCCAATTCTAGGATGAATAGTAAGATCGAAATCCAAAATATTATGCCAACTAGAAGATAAGATGATTCTTTGTAGTCGAACATGTATTATAATATTCCCCTATATTATATTAGAGAAAGTAAAGTCTACACCATGAAGATTCAAATCAATCATACCAGTGGATGAAAGGAAATACCCCAACTCCATCATATTGACATTAAAGTCTTCAGTACCACCATATTTTTCTTAGGGAAGAGGGGGGAATTAAAATTTCCTCACATGATCGATTTAACCATATTATTTCTCTTAATAAGAGCATCTAAAAAATCCCACAAAGACCTCCTTCAATATCTCCCATTAGGAGCATAGGCATTATCCAGTTCCAAGACAAACTAGAAACACAATTTTTAAAATAGACTATAAATTTGTTATTGCAAAACTGAAGAAAAGTACCCTACACCTTACTTGGATTCAAAAGTGTAGCTTTTATACACTAAGTTTTCACCCTTGTTTCAAGCTCTCTTGGTCTTGATAGCTTAGTATAACATGGGAATCATCTCCAGGTTGTGGGACCTATGCTAACTAAGATGAGACCTCCAGGTTCTAGGCTGGTTCCTCTTGGATAATCACCTTAATTTTCTTCTTCATAGAAAAATGAAATCTTGAGGGAAAAGGAATAGAAGGAATGCATGAAAGGGAAATTACTGAAAAAAAACTATCCTACTAGGTGATACACCGAAATGATGGTATGAATTATAGTATAGAGGATGAAATTAGTGAACAAACTTAGGTCTAGGAGATCACAACTCACTAAATAGGCTTGCATCAATATTTCATAGAAGGGTCTGCAATAGAAAGAGGCTATTTAGGGAAAGAGATAATTTCACAAACAATAGCATTCTTAAGAATTTAGACACAATCTATGACCTACAAAAAAACATTCACCTCTACAACTAGGTATAGGAGTGAGACAGATCATCAGGGGGTTGAAGTATACCCACAAGATCATTCATATCAAATCACCCACAAGAATACATAAGAATTGCAGAAAGAAAGAGGGATCGGGAACCCTAAGATATTACCAAAAACATACATATACTCAATTCATTAAGAGAAAATTCAGACAAGAAGGTATAGGGATATAAAGAATGTCAAAAAATACCTTTGCAATAGCTAAACATCAATGAAAGGTTACAAACTATAGAAATTCAAAGGGCAGAAAGAATTCCATGGATAACTCCTCAAAAAGAACAATCTCTCCTTTACAAAATGTAAACTCTGAGTTTCAAAAGCTCCAAAAAACAATATATACATCTCTTCTTTTGCACATAGGCAAGAGCCAAAACCTAACTAGGGTTTACATATTTTTCATAAAATAATAGCTAACCCTAATTCTATCAACTGTAATCACAAATGACCATGAAAATATCCCAACTGATCAGATATCATTTTGCATGTCCATCCCTGTACTGTGTCTTTCTGCAGACAAGCTGCCTTGATCTATCTACCTCTCTGTAACTCGGGCTCACCATAACTATTAAAATATGGTACCCTTAGATATTTTAATTTAAAAGAATATAACAGTCATAGGTGGCACCAAAGTTTTATCATCTATGGCTTGTATTCCAATCTAATCTATCCTTTAAAACATAGTCGTCAGATGTTCATTTTACCTGGGCACTACTTATGTTCTTAACTTTAACTCTTTATTTAACCTCAAGCCTTCCTTTCCCTTTAGTCCCTGAATCACCTAAAGTTTTATCTAACCCTAGCTTATTCTAGTGATTATGTGACAAAGGTTGATTCCACTTAGACAATCGCTGAATCGCTGAAAGATTTTTTGGAGATCTAACGATAACACTTACAAGATTGGGCCCATCCCACCACTTGTCATAATATTATTGGTTGACTACAGACACCTTAGATCTATCTAGCACATGACCCACTCAGCTTTCCTTCATGGCTTGATACCCAATCAATGGTTATCGCATGATCTCATGAGCTCAAAAGATTCCTTCAGATCATGTGCCAGTCATAGATCTTATATTTTTTCCACCTCACTTAAGAAATCTGGACCCACTAATAGATGCCAACTATATTACCCAGCAACCAAAAAGAATTTAACATGTCAGACGGACCCACCAGACAAAGCCTGAACACTTGGAAGATCGAATGGTCATCTTATAATCGCAGAGGCTCAAAAGATTCCATCAAATCATAAGACAACCATAGATCTTCATTTTACTGGCATCCCTGTAGATTCTCTAACAATGGCCCCACTCACAAATCCCTATCACCACTCAGTCGGCCAATGAAATGTGAGCACGTCATAGAAAGAGGACCCACCTGACAGAGCCTTGGTGATAAAGCAAGATCAATGGTTGGTATATAATCGCATGGGCTTAGAATATTCCATCACATCATACACCAGCCGTTAGATCAAAAGTTAAGATAGCACATTGGGCCCGCTTTGACATGGCTCCACATCATAACTTTGCAACCAATAAGAAGCAAACACCTCAGACTATGTGGCAGTGGACCCACTGACCACTGAAACACTGCATTGGAAAGAAAGATCAATAGTCAGTGCATGATCTCATGAGCTTAGAAGATTCCATCAGATCATATGCCAGTTGTAGATCCTACTTGATCTTTAACTACCTCATATCTAAGACCACCAACCATTTGGAGATTATGTGACTGAAGGAAAGATAACCGCTTGCCAGATCACTAGATGCTTAGGACTTAACCGCTGGGAATAGGAGATCTTGAAAACACACAATCGCTTAGTTGCTAGATAAAAACTTAACTATTTCTTCATTCCCTGATCTAGTGACTACAGGAGCTCCTTCAATCTTTGTTTCATCTAGCGACCCAGTGACTAAAGTCTATTTCATTACCTGACCAAGCATATCTAGAGATTCAATGACCAAAGGAAGTCTCTTAATCGCTACAGCCTTCTGACTTTTCAACCTTCTTTCTGAGATCTTGTGACCAAAGGAAATCCATCTAGAGACCACATGACTGTAGGATTATTTCTTACAAAATTTGTCACAGAAGTCACTAGATCTCGAGAAAGTCTTACTAAGACCTAGAGACTAAAAAGGCAATCACTAAGTCATTGAATGAAAATAGAATATTCCATCCGATAGGGAGATTAAGAGATACAAGGTAGTCACGGGATTGGGGAACTAAAAATCATATTCTCTTGAGCTTAAGAGATCTTGCAACTAGCCTGAGCATGGAAAAGTGCACATGGGACATGGAGACTTAAGTGGCTAAAAAATTAACAACGAAATAGAATAGGCCATAGGGTTTTGAGGGTTTTTTGCTATAACGGCTAGATTTTCAAATTAAAAACTTGTAGATCAATTAGTTAAACAATTGCAGAGACCAAAGGACTAGACACAAGGCCATGAAATTTCTCACAGGTTCAACAGGGTCTGTAGAATACTGTATGGATTCTAGCCTATGGCCAAATTTGAATAGATAGGAATTTTGGGCAACATTTTGGCAATTTCTATTGGATGTCAGCCTACTAGACATTGATCAGTGGCCTTAAAATGATCCATTGGGAATAGGAGTCACCACTTTGAACACAAAACTATTCCTAACAAAGAGAGAGACCTGGAACCAAAGGGACAAAATTGTGCACTGACACTTCTTGGAAAATAGGGAAAACTAACCTAGAAAGCAAGGAAAGAAAGAAAGAAACATATTTATAGGTATTCATAAGGAAGGATTGACCTCAAAGAAAGGCTTCAAGTGGAAACCATTAATTGATATGGACAAGGAATCTCCTCCAAGATTTGATAGCTAAAAATCATTAGGCCCCTTCCATTCTATAATAACAAATGGTCCACCCCAAAAGGAATCAAACTTTGTATGTTTGCCAAGTTTTGATCTGAATTAATCCCACTTCAGGACTATATCCCCAATCTTGAAGTCTCTGGCCCTGTCTCTTTTATCAAAGCTCCTCTTTGTTTGAATCTTATGGAACTCCATATCCTTCATGGACTTATCTCTGAATTATTCTAACTCCATTAGCTGAGCATACCTGATTTGTAAGGGATTTCCTTCTTCAAACATGACATTTTGAGTGGCCAAGTCCAAAGCTAGAAATTCAATTGAAATGGACAACTTAGCCTCTCTACCATATACTAATACATAAGGAGAATTCCCAATGATCTTCTTTGGGGTAATCATGTCTAACCATAAGGCAGACCTTAATTTAGTATGCCAATCTCTTTGGTTATCTTGTAGAGTTTTCTTTATTATCCTAATAAGGTTCTTGTTAGTTGATTATGCCAAACCATTTCCTTGAGGGTAGTAATTTGAACTTATATTCAAATAAATGCCATTTCTAATTGCCCATTCTAATACTTTAAGGCCTATGAATGCCAATGCATTATCTAATATTATGGAGTCTGGAGTGCGGAGTATATGGATTATATCATCATAAAAACTCAAGATAGCACTCTCATTTGATTCTTTCAAGGAAACTACCTCTATCCACCTGGTGAAATAATCTATTGTAGTGATTATCCACTTGTGCCTTGCACTAGATGGAGGGTTAATTATACCAATAAACTCTATGCCCCACCTCATGAAAGGTTGTTCTGTTCTGAAGGGGCAGAGCTGCAAGCCTTTCTTTTCCTTCAAACATAGCACATTTGATGCATTTTATCACATAATCATGACTATCCTTGAAGATAGATGGCCAATAATATCCATCCCTCATGATTTTAAAAGTAGTAGTCCTAGGAGAAAAATTACCTCTAGAAGGTCCATCATGAAATTCAAATAGGACATCAGCTATCTTTTCTAAATCAATACATCTTAAAAGGACACCATTGTGATCCTTTCTAAAAAGAATCTCATCTATCAGCACAAAGGGAACATATTGTAATCTATAATATCTTCTTTTTGATGAATCTAGGCATGCAGGAAATTGTCCTATCTTCAAGTAATGAATCATGTTAGGCAACCAACCTGCTGCCTTGGCATGTTCTTCTATAGAATACACAACCAAAGATGCATCTATTTTCTATGATTTCTTTGAACTGTCATCCTCTTCCAAATGCTCACAAAGGCCCCTCTTCCTCTAACCAGCTTGGTGGTTTGGATATCAATGTCATATTCCATTACCTTGGTAATCCAACCAGCCCTTTTTTCATTTAGATCCTTGGAAAGGAAAAATTCTTTGACACATGGATGAGTAACCTTCAAGTGTACCTTGTTATGGGTCAATAAACACCTAAAATTTTTAAGGCTCTTTACCATAGCAAGTACATGTTTTTCCACAAAAGAGTACCTTTGTTCATACTCTTCTAAGCCTTTGCTGAAGAAAGTAATAGGCTACTCCAATCCTTTTGAATTTTCTTGAGTTAGCATTGCAGATATAGCATCATGAACTCCATAAGCATAAAGGATAAAATCCTTACTGAAATTTGGGTTTAATAGAGTAGGATCTTCTATCAAGGCTTCTTTGATAGCTTGGAAATTGGTTTTTCCTTCTTTAGTCCAGCTAAAAGTTGAACTCTTCTTTAACATGGTTGTTAAAGGCTTCAATAAATCTACAATATTAGGCAAGAAATTCCTAACAAAATTAATCCTTCCTATGAAAGATTGGAGACTTTTCTTATGATGTGGCAATGGTAGTTCTAGGATGGTTGCAATCCTTTCAAGGTCTACTGTAATTCCTTTCTTGGATACTATATATCCTAGAAATTTTCTTTCATCAACTACAAACACACATTTCTTGGGATTAAGGGATATCCAAACTCTCTACACCTCTCAAAGATTTTCCTTAGATGTTTGATATGATCTACTGCATGTTTAGAAAAGATAGTTATGTCATCTAAGTAGACTAGTACAAATTTGTATATGAGGCTTTTAAAGGCCATATCCATTTCCCTTTGAAAAGTAGCACCTGCATTTGACAAACCAAAGGGCATCCTTTGATAAACCATGGTTCCCCACTTGGTTTGAAATGTAGTCTTATATTGATCCTCTTCATTAACTAAGATCTGGTTATATCCTGAATAGCCATCCAATAATGAAAATCTCTGAGATCCAGAGACACATTGTAAGATTTGTTCCATAGAGGGTAATGGATGGCAGTCTTTTAAAGAGGCCATGTTAAGATCCCTAAAGTCAACACATAACCTCAACTCCACATTCTTCTTCCTTATAGGAACAATGTTGGAAACCCAACTAGTATGCTTGATGGGGTAGATGATACCACTTTCTATCAATTTGAGCACTTCTTTATGCATAAGTGGCTCAAGCTTGGGATTAATAGGCCTTTGTTTTTGCCTTACTGGCTTGGCATTAGCCTCTAATTCAATAGTATGTTGAGCAAGGGCTGGATTAAAACCTTTAAGGTATTCATATTGCCATGAAAAAACATCACTAAATTCTTTGAATAATTAGGTATAAGCCTATTTTTCTAAACCAGTGTTTACTTTTCCAATTTATAAAATTTTACCTGGTTCCAACTCTAATTCAACACAATGTTCTTGTTGAACTACTAGGCCAACTTTATTCTTCTTAACTTGATCATCTTTGTTGAAGACAGTCTCTAAGGTGACAAGACCTCTACGCATCTTATTAGACTTAAGTTGTATTACTTGGTCACCATAGTTTTGGAATAGTCTGTCTTGGTTATGCTCTAAGAAAATATCCTCTTCAAACAAGAATTGCAGAATTTTGTCATCATTGTCAAACACTTGCCAATTAGTATCATTATCAAGGATAGAAGGTCTGACAATCACTTTGATATGTTGTTGGGTCTCCTCCTTTGAAACACTATTAGGAATATCATATTGAGATCCAACAACAACTAATCTATCTGCATTTTGATTTAGCTTCCTAGGGATGGCAACAATATTGAAAGCACAAAAGTCTTCAATTGCATCCCAAACTCTATGTTTGTATGCTCTCAAGGTATCATTTTTGGTTTCACTTATCCCTCTCACTTGGCTAACTACTAACTCACTATCACAATAAACTTTTAGGGCTTTGAGCCCTCTTTTTCTAGCCCACTCTAGTCCATTTACAAGGCTTTCATATTCTGCAATGTTGCTAGTGTAGGAGAAATTGAATATGAAATCTATATAGTACCTTTCTCCTTTTGGGGACACTAACATAGCACCACCACTGGAGTCATGTCTACTTCTAGCTCCATCAAAAAACATTTTCCAAACCTAATTGCTCTGGTCCTCTGAATCAATGTCCTCTTTGAGGAGGTTTGGCTCTTTGAATCCACTTTCTTATATCAAATAACTTTCCAAACCAGCATCCCAAATAAAATTTTCTTGGGCTTCAAAAACCTTTTCTGATTCTATTTCATCAAGTAAAATATCATGGATACTTTTTATCTTAGTATTTGCTTCTCTGATAGTTGGGAAATCACTATCATCAAATATACGCTAGTTTGTATTGATGGTATTGGACACATATGGCTCTATATGGTGTGCTCCCAATGATTTGGATTTAATGGTAACCTTGGTACCATATCTTGTGTGAAAAATCATGTGAGACCAGTCAGAAGAAAGGTAGCCTCCTATTTTGGCTCTGAACTCCCTTGACAAGCATATGGAAAATAAAGTAGGGAGATCTATGATATATATATCAAGTACGATAGAGAAATTAGGACTAGCATGAAGGATTAGACCAGTATCCTTAGCCACACCTATAGTATTAACTAACAATCCATCAAGTTGTGTAACCTTCTTTTGAAGGGGTTAATATTGAAGTCCTAATTGGTCAGCCACCTTTTTGGGCATTACAGTACTAGTAGCTCCACTATCTACCATACAATTATGTACTAAGGATTTTCCAATAATTCAAGATACATAAAAGGGAGGTGGCTTTGAGTTCCTACCTTGCATGGTATTGCCTTTGGAGTTGCAACTTGGAGCCTCATTTTCTTGATCAGTGTTGACCAACACTAGCTTTGCAGTTTCTTTTGTAGGCTGAGGAGTAGTTATTTCAATCATGGCTTTCTTCAAAATCTCAGGTTTCCCTAGAATAGCTAAAGAGTCCCACATAAACATGGTAATGTTCACCTTCTTCATGTTGTCTACAATGTTGAAAGGTGTTACAGTGTGTACTCTTTATTGTGCTTTTGCTATGATGGGCTCCACCTCTTTGAGAGTCTGGCCTTCTTTGATTGTAATGACAAGAGCCTTCTTAAATACGATGGGAGGAGCTTGCTGCATTGGTTCTACAGATGTAGTGGCCTTAGTCCCAGAGTCTACTCACTCCATGTCTTGAGCTCTTCTCTTTGACCTTGTGTTGGTAGCAATGGAAGGTTCACCAATGACTTCATTAAAGTCTTGCTACTCCCAATTAAAAAGAGCAATCTCATTATCTTGTGGTTCTTGCTGAGGAGCTAATCCACTGGAAGAAGCTTCTAATTGAGCTTGTGAAGCATTTTGAACCATTAGAGCTTGATTCATCCATCCATTTGAACATGTAGCTTGATTATGAGGTTGATTACAAGGGAAACACCATTCATTGTCCATAACCATATTATTTTGACTAGGGACCATGTCCCTAACTGGATTCATAGAATTGAGAGGTGCAGGGTTGTATGGTTGGAATGGTCTTTCATTAAAATTTTTCCTTTGTCCTTGATAACCTCCTTGGTATGGCAGCCTACTTTGTTGATAAGGTTGTCCCTGATTCTAATATTGTTGACTAGGACTTTGACCTTCTGGCTGAAAGGGTGGTTTGATTCCTTGCCCTTGTCTCTTTAGGTTTGTGACCTCTTTAGTCAAAGTCTACAGAAAATTTGTCATCTCTTGCTAACTATTTTGTTGACTATTCTTCATCTCTTGCAGCTCTTGAGAGAAACTTGTTTTTAACTCTTGACTGCTAGTACTGGCTTGAGGTGCTAATACAATGGGAATAGGAGTAAATGGAGGTGCTTTTGAAGGGACAATAGGCTTAAGGCTAGGAAATTTGGGCATGGGTGGCCTTCTAGCTATCATACCTGACTGGGTTAAATAATTTTCAGCCCTAACAACTATGTCAAAAGCTTGGGGTAGAGAGGTACCACCCATAGATTGGATGATGATAGAGGTTTGACTATTCAAACTTTGCAAGAAGTATAAGAAGGCATGGTTAGATGATGGCCTCACTGAGACTAGAATTCTATTCCATGTCTTTGTTGGAAATATAGATGTAGTAACTGAGAGGGGCGGGGGTGTGAATCAGTTAACCACAAAATATTACCACTGATCCCTTAGATGTCCTATTAAATTATTTACTACTGACATACAGTGAAATGTTGAAACTCAGTAATTGCAGAGAGTGTTAATTATAACTATTCTTAAGCATTCATCAGTGATTAACATGCATGAATAAAGAAAATACCATGAACACAATAGACACTATATTTAACATGGAAACCCAATATGGGAAAAACCACCAATGTAACTAGTTACTGATTTTCACTCTTCTAAAGTGATGCCCTATTAGGAGCCAACCCGGTAAAAGGTTACAAAACACATTGTTAGGTGTGACCTTGTTAGAGGATTTAATCACCCTACTAGGAGTGGCCTTGTAAGAGGTCTTGAAACAATTCAATAGAACTGTCAACTTGTTAGAGGATTTACAAAATGGCTGTTAAACCAACTCGGTTAGGAGATTTTGAAATCACTGCTACAATGGTAAGAAAGTAACAATGAAGTGACCTGAATAGTGATGCAACTGAATTTCTGATTATAGATTTCTATTATGCTTCACTAGATCCCTCCTGATCAAATATATCTCTATTGCTCTTCAAGGATATCTAACCATCCTTCAAAATTCACTCATACTATTCTTCTCTTTCTTCTTTTTTCTTACTCATAATTCACAACTTGACCTTCTATATATATATCATTCAGATTGTCAAGTCAGCACTAATAATTATTACAAACATTACTAATCATTACAATAGTTGGCTGGAATAAACTAACTTTATTTCTTAAATTGACAAAATCCTTTACTGGGCTGACCTTGCTTGGTAAACATTAATCTGAAGAAGATTTCCTTTGGTGACCAAGAGAACTCAGTAAGTACTATGAATTCTTCAACATCCTTTGGAGACCGAGTGAACTCGATAGACACTAACTTTCGTTCGATAACCGAGGAAGCTCGGTTAACACTATTTTCTGCCATACTTTTCTTTTGACACCCGAGAGGTCTCGGTAGACACTGGTAACTACTTTGCTAACCGACTGAGCTCAGTAGACACTAGTAACTACTTTGTTGACCGACTGAGTTGACAATTGATATGACATCTGTGTGACATCAAAGACAACACATAATCATTCCAACAATCTCCTTCAGAAAATTGTATCCAACAATCTCCCTCATGGGCATTGATGGCAACACAATGTCATAGAACAATGAAATTTCATAGAAAACATAGAATAAGGAACATATCCTTAGCTTCATTCTGATTCTCATCTCCCTCTGTCAGCAAACTTCTCTCTCTGACTAAAAACTCTCCCTCTTTTCTTGGTTTTTTTTTTAAAAAATAAAATCTCTTTCTTAGAAATTTCATGAAATAATGATAGCAAACAGAAAACTCTCCCTCTTTGACAACACATGCCAAATATAACACACTTTCTTTGAATACCAATGTACCTTAAGTACTAATTCATATGCAATGATTCCTTTACTATGCTACATCAACTGACTAATCTTCAACATGCTCTGGTTGATGCATTACTAAAACTCAATTTAGCGAGCCTCAGATAGGGGAATGACCCCTAACTTACCTCTTAGATACAAGAATGCATCCTTAGGTAGTGGCTTGGTGAAGATATCTACAATTTGTTCTTTTGTATGAATATAATCCAATCTGATTTCCTTGTCTTGCACCAATTCTCTGACAAAGTGATATTTTATAGCAATGTGTTTGGTTGTGGAATGCATTATTGGATTCTTTGAAATATTTATTGCACTTGTATTATCACAGAACATAACAACTGGTTCTTTGATCTCAACTTTCATGCCTTCCAATAACTATTTGAACCAAACAATATTAGAGCAGTTTACTACTGCAGCAACGTATTCTAATTCTGCTCTGGATTGGGATGTGCAATTTTTCTTTTTACTGGTCCAAGATACTAACCTTTTGCCAAGAAAAAATGCTCCACCACTTGTACTCTTTTTTTCATCAATGTTTCCTACCCAATCAGCATCAATAAACACTTTTAAGTCTAGATTTCCTCCAAATGTATACCACAAGCCATAATCTTCAGTTCCTTTCAAGTACCTCAAGATTCTTTTGATTGCCATCATGTGATTTTCTCTGGGTTTTGCTGAGAATCTTGCTACTATATCAACTGCTAAGGCAATATCAGGCCTTGTATGTACTACATACTATTATTTTCCAATCACTGATCTGTATAAGGTCTGATCTACTTCTTTTGAATCATCATCTTTGGTAAGCTTCAGTCCAGTACACATGGGTGTACCAACTGGTTTTGAATCTTCCATACCAAACTTCTTAAGTATTTCCTTGATGTATTTAGACTGAGTAATGTAGATACCATTCTTGCTCTACTGATTTTGAAGTCCAACAAAGAATTTTATCTGACCAAACATAGACATTTCAAATTCTTTGTTCATTTTCTCTAAAAATTCTTTGCACTGATCATCATTCCCTGTAAACATAGTATCATCTACAAATATTTTTGCCAAAACAATTTTGTTATCTGGTCCTTCTTTGATGTATAAATTACTGTTGTCATTGGCTCTTTTGAAATTAATCTGAGTTAGATAGTTATGTAATCTTTCATACCATGCTCTAGGGGCTTATTTCAGACCATATAGTGCTTTGTGTAACTTGCAGACCATATCCCTTTTGTCTGGATCCATAAAACCTTTAGGTTGCTCAATGTAGACTTCTTCATCAAGAATAACATTGAGAAATGTAGATTTTATATCCAACTGATATACCTTAAATCCTTTATGTGCTGCATATGCAAGTAGAGTCCTTACACCTTCTAATCTTGCAATAGGAGCAAAAGTCTCTCCATAATCTATACCTTCTTCTTGAGAATATCCTTTACATACCAATCTTGCTTTGTTTCTTGATACTTGACCATATTCATTCAACTTATTTCTGAATACCCATTTTGTCCCAATTACATTTTTATCTTTAGGCCTAGGTACAAGAGTCCATGTCTCATTTTTCTCTATTTTCTCTATTTCTTCATTCATAGTCTCAATCCAATTTTCATTTTCCAATGCATCTTTGACATTTTTAGGTTCAAAATCAGCAAGTAAACATGTACCTTTTAGTTTATTCCTTGTCATAGTGCCATCTGATTTGTTTCCAATAATCTGATCTGGTGTATGATGCTTCCTGACATACTTGGCCAATATAGGTTCCTTTCTTCTTGAATGAGTTACATTGTCATCTTCTTGAATTTCATCTTCAGGTTCAGTTTGCTTGAGCTCGATAGATATTTGCTTGGTAACTTTAGGCTGAGACTCAGTTTCTTGTGACTCGGTCTAAACTTCTTCTTGTGACTTGATTACTATACTGGGCTCAGTTGATGTAGTCTCCTCATTGACAGATGTGTTTTCCAATGTATCAGGTTCAATGTAAAAAAATCTTCTATAATCCTCTAGTTCCCTTTTGCTTTCTTCTTCAGTCTTTTCTGCAAACTCATCTACTTTCACATCTGCACTTTCTATGATTTTATAAGTAGACAAATTTAGACATTTATATGCCTTACTTTTGCAAGAATATCCCAAAAATATTCCTTCATCACCTTTTGCATCAAGTTTTCCTTTTCTAGATTCTTTCAAGATGTAACATTTACTACCAAATACTTTTAGGTAACTTACATTGGGTTTATAGCCATACCATAACTCATAAGGAGTTTTGAATGTGTCTTTCCTCAACTATACTCGGTTCAAGGTATGAACTGCAGTGCTAATAGCTTCCTTCCAATATTTTATAGCAATGTTCTTTTCAATCATTAGAGTCCTTGCACAATCCATGATAGATCTATTCCTCCTTTCAGCTATTCCATTCTGCTCAGAAGTTCTTGGAGCTGATACCTATCTTTTGATTCCTCTTTCAATGCAGAAATTATTGAATTCATGGGAGATGAATTCACCACCTCTATCTGATCTCAAGCACTTCATTCTTTTTCCTGTTTCCTTTTCTACTCTTGCCAAATACCATTTGAATTTCTCAAATGCTTCTGACTTTTCTCTTAAATACATAACAGTCATCATTCTAGAGTAATCATCAACAAAGAGAACAAAGAATTTTTCTCCAGTATAGCTTTCAATTCCAATAGGTCCACATAAGTCAGTATGCAAAATATCCAAAATATCTTCAGATGGATAGTTTTTACTTTTAAAGCTAGTCTTTCCCATTTTACCAATTTGACAATTCTTGCATAGACCAATATCAAGTTTCTTCAAAGTAGGAATACCTCTTACTTTCTTGAATTTTCTTATTTTCACCATATTATCAAAATTTACATGACATAACCTTTTGTGCCATAACCAACTTTCTTCAATTTGAGCAATAAAACATGAGCATTCACCAAGATCAAGATAAAATAGCTTACCTTTGGTTTGTTTTCCTGAACCAATCAGTTTTCCTTTGTCATTTAGTAGTCTTGCTTTGCCATTCATGAATTCAACCTTGAGTCCACTATTGATTAGTTGTGCTACACTTAGAATATTATGTTTTAGTCCTTCAACCTAATAAGCATTATCACATATAAGTTCTTTGTTTAATAAAATTCACCCTCTTCCTTTTATACAACAAGGTTCATTGTTTCCAAACCTTACACTACCACCATCATAGTCTTCAAAATGTTCAAACTTAATTTTGTCACCAGTCATATGATGTGAGCATCCACTGTCTATAATCCATGTATCATTTTTTCTTATATGAGAGATAAGTGCCATCTCATCTTCATCATCATCATATTCATCTTTTACAGCAATGAAGACAATTTCTTCTTCACTATCAGAATCCTTAGCCAAAAAACATGTTTTCTTACCTTTATCCTTGAATGACTTGAAATTCTTCTTGCCATTGTACTTGTGACCTTTCTTCTCATCTTTGCTTTGTTTGTTTGGGCACCTAGCTGTAATATGACCAATTTCTTCACATGAAAAATAGATTAAGGGAGTTTTACGTTTGTATTTACCTCTACCTCTAGTATATTTCTTTACAAGTAATGCTTCAATAACTTTAAGATCATTGTCTGAACTTTCCTCTGATTCTTCTTCACTTTCTGACTAGATTTTCTTGCCCTTCTTAAGTGAGAGTTTGGCCTCAAATGCTGATTCAATATTTTTAGAAGTTGGAACATAGTTATCATAGTTGTCTAATTCAAAAGTTGTCAATCTTCCAACTGAGGCATCCAAAGTTATATTGTGATTTTGTTCACATCTTCTTTCTTGAATAGTAGATACTCTTATTGCATAGATAGGAAGCAATGTTCTAACAACCTTACTTATAATAGTTTCATCATCAATTTTTCCTCCAGAAGCTCTGATTGCACTAACACTCACCTTGATTCTTTCAACATATTTTGCAATATTCTCATCTTCTTTCATCTTCATCTGATCAAATTGTCCTCTTAGGCTTTCTGCTTTGGCTCTTTTCACATTGTCATCACCACCATAAATTTTCTTCAGCTTGTTCCACATTTCATAGGTAGTTGTGAAGTCTTTGATCTCATCAAATTCTTCATAGCTAAGGGCTGATGCAATATCTATCATCATGGTGTTATGGTTCTTTTTCTCTGCAATGTCTTCAATAGTTAATGTGCTAGTAGGAATAGTATATTCTTGATCAATATATTTGCATCCTGAATCACTAATGGAAGCCAGATGAAGTCTCATGAGACCTTGCCATGCTGAAAATTTATCTATGTTAAGCCTTGGAATTTCTCTCTTGTAAGACATCCTGATCTTTAGCTTAGGTCCTTAAAACCCTTCCTGCAAGCACCAAAAGCTTTGATACCAATTGTTGGAAATATAGATGTAGTAACTGAGAGGGGGGGTTGAATCAGTTAACCACAAAATATTACCACTGATCTCTTAGATGTCCTATTAAATTATTTACTACTAACATACAGTGAAATGTTGAAACTCAATAATTGCAGAGAGTGTTAATTATAACTGTTCTTAAGCATTCATCAATGATTAACATGCATGAATAAAGAAAATACCATGAACACAAGAGACACTAGATTTAACGTGGAAACCCAATATGGGAAAAACCACCAATGTAACTAGTTACTAATTTTCACTCTTCTGAAGTGATGCCCTATTAGGAGCCAACCCAGTAAAAGGTTACAAAACACACTGTTAGGTGTGACCTTGTTAGAGGATTTAATCACCCTACTAGGAGTGGCCTTGTAAGAGGTCTTGAAACAATTCAATAGAACTGTCACCTTGTAAGAGGATTTACAAAATGGCTGTTAAACCAAATTGGTTAGGATATTTTGAAATCACTGCTACAATGGTGAGAAATTAACAATGAAGTGACCTGAATAGTGATGCAACTGAATTGCTAACTACAGATCTCTATTCTACTTCACTAGATCCTTCCTGATCAAATATATCTCTGCTACTCTTCAAGGATATCTAACCATCCTTCAAAATTCACTCATACTATTCTTCTCTTTCTTCTTTTTGCTTACTCATAATTCACAACTTGACCTATATATATATATATATATATATATATATATATATATATATATATATATATATATATATATATATATATATATATATATATATATATCATTTGGATTGTCAAGTTTGCACTAATAATTATTACAAACATTACTAATCATTACAACAGTCGGCTGGAATAAACCAACTTTATTTCTTAAATTGACAAAATCCTTTATTGGGCCGACCTTGCTCGGTAAACATTAATCTGAAGAAAATTTCCTTTGGTGACCAAGAGAACTTGGTAAGTACTGTGAATTCTTCAACATCCTTTGGAGACCAAGTGAACTTGGTAGACACTAACTTTCCTTTGATAACCGAGGAAGCACAGTTAACACTATTTTCTACCATACTTTTCTTTTGACACCCGAGAGGTCTCGATAGACACTGGTAACTACTTTGCTGACCGAAGGAGCTCTGTAGACACTAGGAACTGCTTTACTGACTGACTAAGCTGACAATTGATATGACATCTATGTGACATCAAAGACAACACATAATCATTCCAAAAATCTCCTTCAGAAAATTGTATCCAATAGTCTTGAGGAATCCATTTTTATAATCTATCATTTGTTCTTGAGGGTCTCTTTTAATGGTTGTCAACTGCTCAACCAAAGATAAATTATCTGATTTATCCTCAAAATGTTTACTCAATGCATCTCCTAATGAATCCCATGAATTAATGGAACCAATAGTTAATGTTCTAAACCATTCAAGAGCCTTACCTTTGATAGAGGTAGCTAATAACTTGGTGGCCACATCCTCTTGAGTTATATTGTGTATATTGCAGATAGTGGTCACATCTCTTATATGCTCAAAAGTTGTAGTTTGTCCTTCACTTGTGAAATTAGGTAGACTCTTTAGTGCCACAAAGGGCACATCAAGATGCTGAGCAAAGTTCAATGGGATCTCTTGGTTGAAAGGTGCAAAAGCAAACTGTCTAGCCATTATAGGAGCTAGAACTTATTGAGTGGCAATAGTGTGAGTTGTATTTGATGCTATATTTGAATCTTCTTCTAGATCTTTGGTTAGAGATCTTCCTCTTCTTCTGAGATGAAAGGTAAGAGGTCTCCTTTCTAAGGTATCAGGAGGTGTAGACTGTACTCTCCTTGTAGGAGATGTTCTCTGGGTTGTTCTACCTTTGTAGCTCCTTTTTAAGGGAAACTCTAAAAATTTAGTAGGCTTTGAGCTTCTAGTCTCAATCTTTCTCATAAACTTTGAACAAGGTTAGCCTAGATCTATGAAATTAGTGGAGTCACCAGATATACTTGAATATCAACCTTCTAAAAGTATGTATTATGCATTTAGTACATCAGAGATAGCATAATCTTTTAAATAATGAACTTCTTTTGTTGTCATCAGAAAGGTTATGCCCATGGTGAGGTATCTTTGAATCTAAATCCTTGGACTTATAGTAGCACCTTTGAACATAAATCTAAACTTTTGTCCCACCAGGCATGCCAGAATTGTTATACACTAAGTTTGCACCCTTGTTTCAAGCTCTCTTGGTCTTGATAACTTAGTATAATATGGGAATCATCTCTAGGTTGTGGGACCTATGCTAACTAAGAAGAGACCTCTAGGTTCTAGGCTAGTTCCTCTTGGATAATCACCTTAATTTGCTTCTTGATAGGAAAGTAAAATCTTGAGGGAAAAGGGATAGAAGGAATTCATGAAAGGGAAATTATTGAAAGCAAACTATCCTACTAGGTGATACATCGAAATGATGGTATGAATTATAGTATAGAGGATGAAATCAGTGAACAAACTTAGGTCTAGGAGATCACAACTCACTAAATAGGCTTGCATCAATATTTCATAGAAGGGTCTGCAATAGAAAGAGGCTATTCAGGGAAAGAGAGAATTTCAAAAACAATAGCATTCCTAAGAATTTAGACACAATCTATGACTTGCAAACAAACATTCACCTCTGCAAATAGGTATAGGAGTGAGATAGATTGTTAGGGGGTTGAAGTATACCCACAAGATCATTCAAATCAAATCACCCACAAGAATACACAAGAATTGTAGAAAGAAAGAGGGATCAGGAACCCTAAGATATTACTAAAAACATACATATACTCAATTCATTAAGAGAAAATTTAGACAAGAAGGTATAGGGACAGAAAGAATGTCACAAAATACCTTTGCAATATCTAGACATCAATGAAAGTTTACAAACTATAGAAATTCAGAGGGCAGAAAGAATGCCACAGATAACTCCTTAGAAAGAACAATCTCTCCTTTACAAAATGTAAACTCTGAGCTTCAAAAGCTCCAAAAAACAATATATACATCTCTTCTTTTGCACATAGGCAAGGGCCAAAACCTAACTAGGGCTTATAAATTTTTCATTAAATAATAGCTAACTCTAATTCTGTCAACTCTGATCATAAATTTCCATGAAAATATCCCAACCAATCAGATATCATTTTGTGCATCCATCCCTATACTATGTTTACCTACAAAGAAGTCACCTTGATCTATCTACCTCTTTGCAACTCAGGCTCACCATAACTATTCAAATCTAGTACCCCCAAATATTTGAATTTAAAAGAATATAACGGTCATAGGTGGCACCAAGCTTTTATCATCTACAGCTAATATTCAAATCTGATCTGTCCTTTAAAACATAGCCATCAAATCTTCATTTTACTTGGGCATCACTTATGTTCTTAACCTTAACTCTTTATTTAACCTCGGGCCTTCCTTTCCCTTTGGTTGATGAATCACCTAAATTTTTATCTAACCCTAGCTTATTCTAGCGATTATGTGACAAAGGCTGATTCCACTTTGATAGTCACTGAATCACTGAAAGATTTTTTGGAGATCTAGTGACAACACTTACAAGCTTGGGCCCATCTTGCCACTTGTCATGATATTATTGGTTGGCTGTAGACACCTTAGATCTATCTAGCACAAGACCCACTCAGCTTTCCCTCATGGCCTGATACCCAATCAATGGTTGTCGCATTATCTCATGAGCTCAGAAGATTCCTTCAGATCATGCACTAGCTATAGATCTTATATTATTGCCACCTCACTTAAGAAATTTGGAGCCATTGACAGATGTGAACTATACTACCCAACAACCAATAAGAATTTAACATGTTAGATAGACCCACCAGACAAAGTCTGAACACTTGGAATATCGAATGGTTGTCTTATAATCACAAAGGCTCAAAAGATTCCATCAGATCATAAGAAAATCATAGATCTTAATTTAATGGCATCCCTGTAGATTCTCTAACAATGACCCCACTGAAAAATCCTTATCACCACTCAGCCAGCCAATGAAATGTGAGCACGTCAGAAAAATAGGACCCACCTGATAGAGCCTTGGTGATAAAGCAAGATCAATGATTAGCGTATGATCACATTGGCTCAGAATATTCCATCAGATCATGCATCAGCCATTAGATCAAAAGTTAAGAAAGCACACTAGGCCTAGTCTGACATGGCTCCACATCATAACTCTATTACTAATAAAAATTAAACACCTTAGACTATGTCGCAATGGACCCACTGACAACTGAAACACTACATTGGAGAGAAAGATCAACAGTTGGCGCATGATCTCATGGGCTTAGAAGATTCCATCAGATCATGCACCAGTCATAGATCGTACTTGATCTTTAACTACCTCAGAGCTGAGACCGCTAACCATTTGGAGATTATGTGACTGAAGGAAAGATAACCGCCCACTAGATCATTGGATGCTTAGGACTTAACCACTAGGAATAGGAGATCTCACAAACACATAGTCTCTTAGTCCCTAGATAAAAATTTAACCATTTCTTCATTCCCTGATCTGGTGACTATAGGAGCTCCTTCAATCTTTCTTTCATCTAGTGACCTAGTGACTAAAGTCTATTTCATTACCTGACCAAGCATATCTAGAGATTCAGCGACCAAAGGAACTCTCTTAATCATTGCAGCCTTCTAACCTTTAAACCTTCTTTTTGAGATCTCATGACCAAAGGAAATCCATCTAGAGACCACGCGACTATAGGATTATTTCTTACAAAATTTTTCACAGAAGTCGCTAGATCTCGAGAAAGTGTTACTGAGACCTAGAGACTAAAAGGGCAATCACTAAGTCATTGAATGAAAATAGAATATTCCATCTGATTAGGAGATTAAGAGATATAAGGTAGTCACAGGATTGGGGAACTAAAAGGCATATTCTCTTGAGCTTAAGAGATCTCATGACTAGCCTAAGCATGGAAAAGCACACATGGGACATGGAGACTTAAGTGGTTGAAAAGGTAATGGTGAAATAGAATAGGCCGTAGGGTTTTGAGGTTTTTTTGCTATAATGGCTAGATTTCAAATTAAAAGCTTGCAGATCAATCAATTAAACAATTGCAGAGACCAGAGGATAGGACACAAGGCCATGAAATTTCTCAGAGGTTTAATTGGGTTTTTGGAATACTGTATGGATTCTAGCCTATGGCCAAATTTGAATAGATAGGAATTTTGGGCAACAGTAGCTAGACCTCTAGAATCAGTAGAATAATTAGACAATTCCCATTATTCTCCATACCAAATATTATTGATAAATTTCTTAGAACACTCCTTATTCATTTTAGTTTACTAAATGAGAAAGATATCAACTTTGTTCTTTTGAATAACATATTTTAGAATGTATTGTTTATTCTACCTATTCAATCCCCTCAAGTTTAAAGAAATAATATTTATAAAAACTCCAAAAAATATAAATATCCTAATGACTAAAAAACCACTCCATGAGTATTTGAACCACTCTCCCTCCAGAGTGGGAGGGTCATTTCTTATTCTTCTTAACATCAAAGAAACCATCCAAGGTTCTCTATTGACCACTCTTTTTATCCTTTACTATATCTCTTTCTTTACTCTCTTTCTATGTTTTCATGCCCTATTTGGACTCACTACCCACATCTAGTTTTTTCTTGATCTCCCCGTTCTCTCCCATTACATTACAGTTACATTCATCTCAATTTTCCACACGAAAAATATTAAACCCTTACTATGGAGGGGTCAAAGATACCTAACAACAAAAGTTTTCCCTTATGATTAGTGTATCTAGTAATACCCCTAAAATACTTAGGATTCGTAATAAATTTCCTATCTTCCTTGAAACTCTTGAGCTCATTATTGATGAAGACATCATCCATCACATTGAAAGGTTTAGGATTAAAGGGGACAATTTTTTTCTTTTCCTGATAAATGACCTTCTTCTGAAGTAGTTCTTTTGAGATTAGAATATTCAACTATACCAATATTTCCTATAGAATAGACTCCTAGGATAATTTAAGGACAAAGGTCAACCCTACCAAAGTCCCAACACCACTAATATTTTTGTCATGTATTATCAACAATAATTATGTTCCTTTTATTAGAGTTATGAGAGATGGCTAGGGGAATAATAGTTATAGAGCCCTAAGCACATGAGAGCTTCTTAGGAAAAATAGAGGTAGACATCAAGACACTTTCGTCCTCATAGGGAAATAGACTTGTATTGATAGGGTCATATCGGGCCTCATCCAAGGAGAGAACAACCATATAAGGATTTTATAATTCCTTTGAAGAAGATTCGAATAGATTCTTAGGCTTTTCAACCTCAATATTCTTAGTAGGAATCCAATTATCCTTCAACGGCTCCCTAGGAGCCTTAGATTTTTCAATCCCACCTTTCTGATATCTAAAAGAATTGCTTATATGACCATGCTAGGAGAGAGACAAAGGATTTAGTAACACCTCTAAATACTTTATCATTCTAAAATTCTAACAGGAGACAAGGAAGACACACCAAAGTAAGGCACAAAGAACTTAGATAAGTAAGGGAATCTAGCCTAGGTTTCCATTTACAAAGAGTCAAAATATTCATTCTCATTGCTACCATTAGTCCAAGGACCATTCTTAAGAAAAATAATAAGTCCTATTTATTCACAAAGTTGAACAAAAAATATACTAGGATCCATAAAATTTATTTCACACTTCCCTTAAGACTCAAGTGGGAAGTAACCCATTTTGGTAGTTGATCAATAGAGAGTCGGAAAGATAAGAACTTACTAACCAAAGAAAGCTTCAAATCATTAATAGTATCTAAAAGGATTTTATTAGTACACTAAATAGTTGAACCACTAATCTTGTAAGATGCTCCATACCTATATTTATCCATAGAAGTCTTCATCAAGGGTGATTTGACCCTCGAAACCTTGTCTAGAAAGGAGGATAGAGATTCCTTCCCAAAGGAGCTAATAGAACTCATAGGTGACATGGATGAGGTTAGGACAATAGAATAAGAGGTGATAGAAAAGTGAATGGAGGAAAAAGCAACAATGATAGAACCAACAGGTCAAGGTCACATAAATGAACATGGACCGAGGATGAGGAAGATTAGTATAATTTGAGGACATCCCCAAGGGGATTGACATCAAAGGATTTGGGGAAGGAAAATGAGAGACTTTGAATTGGTCCCCCATAGGAAACCCCATTGCAAGGCAATGTAAACAACATAAAATAGGAAATGATAGAGAAAAACCCTATTAATTGACATTTGTTGATCCTACTCACATTCACAAATATATCCTTTGATTCATTGATTTGGTCCACAAGTATATGTATACATTTTGATAGTTGGTTTTGTTAATGCCTGAATTTATCTAAAGTTTAGTAACATTTAAAATATATCAAGGTATCATAGATTGTTCTCTTAAGTTAACCCTTCAGAAAGATTGATTTTATAGTCATACAAAGGATTCATAGGTAGAAACCAATGATGAAAATGTCCTAGATGAATATGCCAAAGTAAATGTTGATCTTTTAGTGCACCATATATAATGTTCTGATAAATGATCCTTAAATTTTCAAATGATCTAAGATAAGAAAGGATATTCTTAGATATAAGAGGATGTGAAATGAATATAATTGAATTCCTTTAAATATATACACATAAACATTAATGAATCAAATATCTATTTTCTTCATTTGCAATATCTTTAATGAAATAAAAATAATTTGATCAATTTTAAAATTAAATTTATAAATTCATGAGATGAATTCATAGACTTCAAATCACTGTTATAACTAGAAAAAAATCTAGGATAAAAAACTCTATGAAAAAATCTAATCATGGAAAATACAATCATCATAGTATGAATGAGAAGGTATGCAAAAATTGATAAGTGTAATGCCCTACCCGAGAACCCATGATAAATTAACCTAGAACATGATACTAAGTTTATAGAATAATTTTTTCTTAAGAATTTACAATCAATAATGAATATTAAAGAAGAAGAAATATAACATAAGACAATACATACTTATAAATGTAACTCATTTAAAAATTACAAGTATGAAGGTTTCCATGATGTATAACTAGGAAAATATAAATTAATCTACTAAGAACTATCCATAAAATATCACATGATAATAAGCATAGAAGATGGAGAGCGGTAGAGGAGGGTTGGTGTGTGCAAATTTAAATTCTTGTTCAGGCGGGAAGCCTACAACTGGAAGGATTCTTGTGATAGTATAGACAAGAGACCAAAAGAAGGATGGGGGAACACTACGTGAGGGTTCCACCAAGGAATTAGATGAGGAAAAGGACCCAAATGATCATCATTCCAAAGGTGGTGGACTAGATTTAGTGGTAGTTGTTGGTAAGTTTTCCTCTGCTAGGAGTTCTGGTAATGATTGTTTTATAACCTGCCTAAAGGGAGTTGGACCTTTTTATTTGGGGTTAAACCCATAGGAAATTCTTATCTTCCTTGTGTTAACAAGACTTTAGAGCTAGGAAAGGGAGTTTTAAGTATTTCTCTGCCTAATCCTCTCATGGACCATACTATTTCTTCCATGGCACATACCCTAGTGGGTAGATTTACTAGATCTAGGCCTAACATTGACATGTTCAGAGTCCTTTTGGAAAGAAAATGGAAGCTTAAGGGACAAGTAGATATAATGGAAATTCTGAAGGGTTTCTTCTTCTTCATTTTTTCAAGCTCCGAAGATTTATCTAGAACACTCCGTGGGGGACCCTGGATGTTCAAAAAAATCATCATTGGCTCTTCAAAAATGGGAAACTAAGTTAGATCTTAATGTAGATATGTTTGAAATGGCCCCAATGTGTGTTAATTTTCATTGTATTCCTTTGGGGTTTTGGCATGAGGATATCTTTGTGGGCTTAGCAAGGGCATTTGGAGACCTCCTATCTATAGATCCTATGGCTACAACTATGTCTACAATTCTTTATGCTAGAATCTATGTCAATATCCACCATAAGGTGGAATTGCCTGAAGTAATCACTATAATGTCTAAGTTGGGGAAATATATTCAAACTATTAAATATGATTCAGTCCCTTTTACTTGTTTTACATGTAAAAAAGTAGGCCATTGGGTGAAACAATTCTTGATGAAACCTCACCAGGAGAAAACAAATCAAGGAAAAAAGAGTGATCCTAGAAAATAATGGAAATAAAAAAAAAGTGTTTCAGAAACTCTCTGTAAGAAATCTGGTTCACCTCTCCTAGAAGGGAACAAGGAAGGGAAGGTGAGCTTTGAGAAACTTGAAGAGAGCACGAAGGAAGTGGTACTTTATGTAACCAATATTGAGGAAAAGGATTCTAAAGGTCTAGTTGAGATATAGGAAATTTATGAGGTCCTTCTAGAGTTGGAAAGGGAAGTGAAAGATAACTAGGGTGATCCTTCAAGTCCTATTGGACACTCAACCCATGACCAAAATGAAGCACATCCTAAGAGCCCAAGAGAGAATAGTTCAGGCAATATTAAGATAGTTACATCTTTGAATACGAAGAATGAGAAATATTTTACTCCATTAAATATAAGTATGGTGAATAAGAGACTGTCTAAAGCCAGTGAAGAATAAAGTTTAACCTCTTTGGAAAACCTTTGGAGTGAAGACATCGTAGAAAATGATTTTTTTTTAGAGAATCATCAAGGAGCTCCTTGGTTAGAGGTTAAGGATAAAAAGACATCTAAAAACCATTCTAAAAAAGTAGGGGGAAACCAACATTTTTCTTTTGGTTCAGCCCAGAAATATGATAGCATACCTCTATGAAGGTGACAGATTAGAAGATGGTAGAAAGATGATGTACGATCATCAAAAGGGGATAAAAGAGACATACCTTCTCTTGAAATATCTAGGGAGTAGGAAACAAAATTGAATATAAAGGATGGTAAATAGATCACCATCCTTGAGATTTGTTCCCCAACTTTATAAATGAAAATCATATCTTGGAATATTAGAGGATGGAATAGTCCCCATAAACAAGATGTTTTGATAAATTTGGTGAGATATATAGTAAACCTAACATTTTTCTCATTCAAGAGACTAAAATTCCAAGAGAAAAAGTGGAAAAAATTCACCCTTTCAAGAATGGAGACTTTATAGGAAGCAATTCAGATGGTGCCTCTAATGGGGTGGTCATTTTTTGTAATGAATAGACCATTAACTACACCTTTTGATGTACTAATCATTCTAATTAGAGTTAACCATTTAAAAGACTATTTTAGTTGGAACTTGATGAATATCTAGGCCCCAATACCAAAAATGGTAGATTGAAGTTTTTACAAAGGCTGAAAGAGATTCACAATCATTTTTAGGAGGAAAGCTAGATGGTGATGGGAGATTTCAATAATCCCCTTAAAAATGAGGAGCAAATGGATGACATTCCTTCTTAGATAGAAAGAAGAATGGACCTAATGGAGTATATCAATGATGAGGCATTCCTAGATGTTGAACTAGAAGGAATCTCCTATATGTGGTCCAATAGAAGAACATGTACTGATCTTATCTAGGTTAAATTAGAAAAAAACCCTTTTATCTCAAGATTGGATTTCCATATACTCATTTTCTTTATCTTCTTCATTGAGAATAAGTTATGATCATTTTCCCATAGCTTTAAATGCTAATATTACCAATGGGAAAAATAATATTTGATTTTAGTTTGAAACAATGTGGATGGCCCACCCTAATTTGAAAGACATCATAGAAAACTAGTGGAACACTAATTAGGAAGGGGGAGCTACATATAGAATTGCTAAAAATATGAATACTATCAAAAGTAAAGTTAAAAGTTGGAACAAGGAAGTTTTGGGGGATATATTCCTATCTAAAGGAAGAATCTAGACTGAAATTAAGGAAATTCAAGAGAAAATCTAGAAGGAGGGTCTCTCTGATGATCTTAAATATCAGAGAATTCTTTGTTGGCTGAATTTAATAATATAATTTCCAAAGAGGAATCTTTCTGGAGGCAAAGATCTTGTGCCCTTTGGCTCAAAGGTGGGGATAAAAATAGAAAATTCTTCCATATGACTACCACAAAACATAAAGCAATCAATATGATCTGTTCCCTGATAACTAATGTGAATACTTTAAGGAAATAGGAAGACATCAAAAAAGAGATTATCCCTCTCAGCTATCCCTCAACTTATTGATCATAGTACTAACAAATTCTTACAAGATATTCCGTCAGACAAGGAGATTAAGAATGTTGTATTCTCTTTTGAAGGGGAAAAGTCTCCAAGCCCTGATGGGTTTCCTATTTTCTTTTCCAAATAGTTTTGGGATATTATTGGAAAATATGTGCAGGATGATGTTAAAGAGTTTTTTGGAACTAAAATTCTTCTTAGAGAACTTACTGCTATGTTATTGGTTCTGATTCCTAAAAAGGTTGGAGCTAATTTGGTTGATGCTTTCAGAGCAATTGGCCATTGCAATTCCATGTATAAGATTATTTCTAAAGTTTCTCACTACTATATTGTTGTCTATTCTTCCTTCTATTATCTCTCCTCAAAAAAATGGCTTTATTCTAGGAAGAAAATCTTGGACTGAATTATTGTATCTCATGAAAATATTCACTCTTTGGAAGCAATGAAAAAAAGGATTCCTAATGAAATTAGACTTCTCCAAATCTTATGATAGGTTTGATTGGCAGTTTCTCTAGAAAGTTCTCCATTCTACTTTCATTGATAGCAGGGTCATCAAAATTATTATTCAACTAGTTTCTATTGTCTCTTCTTCCATTATCATTAATAGAGGATCTTCAAATTTTCTTAGACCTTCTAGAGGCCTCAAACAAGGAGACCCCATTTCTTCAATTTTGTTTTCCATCCTTGCTAAATTTTTAGGAAGGTATAATAAAATACTTGTTGGTGAGGGAAGAATCTCTAGTCTCTAGCCTTCTTCTACCAGATCTTATTGTTCTCACAAGAATTTTTTTTTATCATACACTTATCATGGGGGAGGATATTGTGAAAGAAGTTAGAAACATGAAGAGAGCCCTGACTATTTAGACTGTTGCTTCTAGTCAACTCATCAAATAGACTAATACATTCATATTCTTTATTGATACTCCCCAAGACAGACAAAGTAAGATCTCCAAAATCTTAGGATGCAACATTCGGAACCTCTCTTCCTCTTATTTGGGCTTACCTTTATGATCTAAACCCCCTCAGAGTTTTTGAAATTCCATTGTTGATAGATTTAATAACAAGTTGGCAGGCTGGAAAGGGGCTCTGTTGAGAAAATATGGGAAACTCCAACTCCTCAAATCAACTCTTACAAATCTCCTAGTTTAAGTGTTGAGTCTCTTTAATATTCCTCAAAAAATTTCCATGGTTATTGAAAAAATTGAGAAAAGATTCCTCTGGTTGGGAGTGGAAGAAAAGGAAAGAATTATCCTAGTAGCTTGGCAAAATGTTTGCAAACCCAAAAGTAGAGGGGGCTTGGTATGAGATCTATTGAAATTGTTAATAAGGGCCTTATGGAAAAATAATTATGGAAAATTTAAGGGGAGAGAAAAAAATGGAATGGAATCTTAAGAAATAAATATATCTTCACTTCTTGTACTCTTAAGGACTATATCATGAATGTAGAACATCTGAATGACTCTTATATTCAGAATAGTATAATTTATGTTAAAGATATCATAACTACTGGTAAGAGATGGAAGTTGGGGGATGGTAGGAGAATTGATTTTTGGGAAGATAAGTGGATCCAAAATGAGCCTCTCTCAAGTAATCAAGACTAGGAAAAAGCTATTGACCACATCAAAGATATTATTAGGGTCAAAGTAAAGGGTTACTGGTAAGAAAATAAATGGAAGAACCTTGGAGCTATAGAAAAAGGATTCATTCCCCTCCAGCATGCACTGCAAACCTTGTATATCAAGGAAACCTCCCAGGATAAAAATTATTTGGGCCCTTAGTTATGATGGTACCTACATGGTGGCCTCTTCCTGTAATTTCACTTCAATAAGGGAGGATAAACCCCTATTTTTGCAAGTTACTCCCAAAATCAATTTATTATTTTGGATCCTATCTCAGAACAAACCTCTAACCCTTGACAATTTCAGTAAAAGGGGTGTTTATCTTGTTAATAAATATTGTCTATGTATGGAAGTGTTAGAATAACTGAGAGGGGGGTGAATCAATTATCCAGTGTCCCAAAAAAAAATGTATAATTCAAAACAACTTCTTCAATTTCTTCTCCTTGGTAAACACTAATAACTTTCACTATCTGTGCTTTTACCGATTACTAGTCTAATACCATAATAGTTACTAATCAAATCTAACATGTAACATGCAAAGTATGATAACAAAAAAATATCACAATCAACACATAACACAAGAAATTTAACGTAGAAACCTTGTAAAGGGAAAAACCACCTGGGACCGGCAACGCAAAATTGTTCAGTCTTCTAAAGTGAGGTCAATTAAGACCCAACCTTGTTAAAGGTTTACAAACACACTGTCAGGTGTGACCTTGTTAGAGGATTTTAGACTAGAAGTTATCATCCAACCAGCATTCACTATGGGGTTGACATGATAACAATGTTCATTCTATGAATGATACATCATAAGACTTTCAGAGTCCACTCGGTTAAAATATTTTGACTCTATACAATGGTTAAATATGTAATAGTAAATGACCTGCCTTAATACAACTTCAATTGCAAATTATAGATCAATATTCAATCCTAACAAATCCTTCTGACCAATATTTCACTTCAGATTCAATAATATACCAACTTACTATCCATCGGTAATTCCTCTCTGTAGCTTGGTAATTATTCTGTAGCTCAGTTCATACTTAACCAATATGTTCAGAATGCATGAAAACCTTGTTCACGTGATATTCCTACAGTTTCTACTTCTTTCAGCCTCATTCCATAATGAAATTCTAGTCTCTTATGTAGATGGGTAAATCATTTTCTTCTCCACCATCAGATTTTTCCACTTAACCACATTCATAGATTTTGCCACTTTAGACTTTCTCGATTGACGTGTCAATACACATTTCAATTTGCTCCATTAGATCTTCCTTTGATTTTGTTAGTCATCGATCTTTATAAAAAACATTATCTGTTATCACTGAAATCAAGATACTTTATAGCTCATCAATATTATCAGCTAAACTAATCATTTAGTTCATTTTGTTCCACTTGGTTAACAAAGAAATGCATCTGTGAACACTGCTCGGTTAATACTGTGATCAGTATACACTACACTCCATCAATGTATACTAGAATTGCTTCATTTACTGACAACACTGCTTTGTGTCTTTCAGCTCTATACTTCATCATAGATGAATGCAACATAATAAATTTAGTATCATCAAGTCATAGACTCATCAAAAATTTACTCAATGTGTTCCTTATCCTCTTCTATCATGTATATCTTTCCTCATGTAGATTTCTCTGTTCTTCATCTCTTTCACCTTTCTTCAGATGTCTCAGTATAGTAACTTACAAGATAAATGTTTTCAAACTAGTTGACATCAATGACAACATAATACTGATTTAATCATATTACATATCTAATCAGAAACTCCTCGATGATCCTTAATCATGGATTCTTCAATCAGATTCGAAATCAGTTGTAGTCCAACAATCTCTCCCTTTGGCATTGATGGCAACTCAAGTAATATGAAATGTACCATTCACATACCAAACATATATTCTACAACTTTGTGAACAAAATTTTGTAAGTCAAATAGACTTAATATGTTTAATCACTACATTACTAAACATCATTTAGAAATATAGCTTTACCATTCTATAGTTGTGATCTTTTCAGTTCTCTATTTCAGTTCTCCTGTTCCTGCTTCTATTCTTTGTAACTGATCTTCAATACTCTATCTCAGATTGTCTCTCCCTTAGATTATTCTCATCGGTGCTTGTCCCTTTTCATATTATTTATCTCTCCCTTTGACAACAATGCCAAATAAATATATAAACAATCAATTCTATCCTCCTCCGTATCTCTGTATACTGATATTCCAATCGGTTCAAGTTCTTCAAACTTAATCACAACCTTGAACATGATTCAAAGTGTGAACTATGCTGCATCAACATGAATGATCTTTTGATAAAATTAGGTTGATGCAACATCTAGATCACCTTAGTGACCAATAGGTAGGGGACGGACCCCAAGTCTAGTCCTCAAGTATTCAAATGTGTCCTTCGGTAGAGGCTTTGTAAAAATATCGGCAAGTTGTTCTATAGATGTGACAAATTCTAACTTCACTTGCTTCTCTTGCACTTGTTTTCTTAATTAATGATACTTAATAGATATATACTTTGTCTTAGAGTGCATCATAGGATTCTTTTAAATATTAATAGCACTAGTGTTGTCACAAAATATAATCAGCAAGTCAGTGATTACCTCATTCATCCCTTCCAACACTTGTTTGATATATGCAATGTTTGAACAGTTAGTAGCAGCAACAACATACTCTACTTCACCTGTAGACTGAGAAATACAAGCCTATTATTTACTTGTTTAGGTTATAAGTCTTTCACCAAAGAAAAATGCTCCTCTAGTGGTGCTTTTTCTATCATCCACATTTCTAGCCCAATCAGCATTGGTGTAAACTTTTAGTTCAAACTTCCCTTCCTTAGGATACCATAATCCATAATTCTCTATTTTCTTTAGGTATCTTAAGATCCTTTTTGTAGAAATCATGTATGATTCTCTAGGATTAGCAAAAAATCTTACAACAATACCCACAACATGTGCTATATCTGGTCTACTATGAACTACATACATTAACTTACCAATCATGGATCGGTAAAGTGTCTGGTTTACCTCTATAGTTTCATCCTACTTTTTCAATTTGCATCTAGTAGCCATCAGTGTTCCCATAGGTTTAGCATTTTTGAGAGCCATTGGTGTTCACACATTGTACCTATAATCATAGGGTATGTGATATAATATTTTAAAAATGGAATTTTTATTGGTTTTTCCCCTTTTCATGGCAAGATTTTCTCAAACAATGGAGCTGTCCATTTTCAAATGATTTGGCTAAAGAGTTTTGAAAACTTATTCCTCCCCATTTCTACTGGCATATCTGGAAGGAAAGAAATAAAAAAAAATTTAGGGAGAAATTCTCTAAACCTCAAGTTGTTGGTAATCACATTCGTAGAGGGCTGGAGGAAAATTTCATCAATGTTATTAACATAAAAAATCAAAAGAACAATCTCTAAATTTTCAAAAAGGATATCAGAGACTAGAAATTTCCTCATCCTGATTCCCAACCCTATAGTCCAAGAACTTATTCTATGTGGAAGGCTCCTTTGAAATATTGGGTCAAAGCTAACTTTGATGGGGCATCAAAAGGAAACTCAGCAGTGTTTGGTGGAAGATGAATCATAAGAGATTAGAATAGAACTTATGTTGGAGCTATAGTTTCCCCTCTAGGAATAAAATCAAATCATAGAGTTGAGGCGATGGAAACCCTCAATGTTATGCTTCTAGTGGAAGATATGGGTTGTTAAAAATTATGGCTAGAAGGAGACTACCTTAATATTGTCAATAATATTAAAGGTATAAGAAAATCATTGTCAACTATTGAGCACATCATTGATAAAATAAAAAAAATTGTGATGCAATTTGAGTCTTTTCATGTCACCCATAACTTCCATGAAAATAACTAGGTTGCAGATGGTTTGGCTAACCTTGTGGTTAGAAGTGACATCATACGCAAGTGGTATGGATCGTCTAAGATTAATGAGGAGATTAATTCGAGTATTAATTATGAAAGAATCAACCAAAATGAAGGAGTTATTAAAAATTAATGATCACACAACATGAATTAATTTTGAATTATAGTATATTGAAGGTGAAGTGCCATTTGTTGATTAATTACCTTCTTTACTCTCTGACCTTGCATGCTTTCTAGGTCATTAAAAAAGTGTTTCGGCATAATTCTAATAGCTCAAAGGTTTTATAAATTATCCTAAGAGATGGAGAAGATGAGATTATGAAATAGAATTGATTATTTTCTTTGAGTCTAGTATTAGGAAGGAGGATTTTAATATGGTTGGGGATCTTAAGAGGGAGGACCCGGTGGAATACAAGTGGGTTCACAAAAAACAAGCTTGGAGAAAGCTTAAGAAGGGTAAAGTGCACCATTCTTTGAAACAACTACATGGGAATGACTAAGAGATCTCTAGAGCTTTTGTAGTAGTATGGGAAAAAGGAAAAGTAAATTTCATTGGGAAATCTTTCACTCTTACCTTCGAGATTTTTGCAGAGAGCACTGGCCTTCTTGTCAAGGGAATTCACTTTTATAAAGATAAAAAGGTGGGCAATAAGGCATATAAAGACTTCCCTAAGACTGATGAAGAGCGTGCCCTTCTGGTAAAAGGTAAATATGATTATGTTAATTTGGATAACATTAAGCTCATATGAGGTCTGGTTCTTAGAGTGACAATTGCATATTTCCCTCTCGATGGTAGATACTCCTAAGTATATTATTATCATTTTGTGTTGGTTAATCACTTTTAGGCATTATATTAGGGTATCCTTCTATTTTTTGTTTCTTATTTCCCTTAACCAAAGGATTAATGATCATAGAGTGAGGGAATACCCTATTCTGCATGGGGACCTCATTTTGCATATTGTAAAGTATGCTAGATATCATATCCCTCAGTTGATTCATAAATAGGTTCATAGTAAAAAAAGGAAGAATCCTGATTGTTCTCCTCCAGGGAAGAAGGAACCAACAATGCCAAACAAAAAATCCCTAAAAACCCCTATAAAAAATGATGCCCCTTCAATTCTCGACGAGGTTGAAGGCATGAAATGTGAGGATGACTAGGAGGATGGTGCTAAGTCTTCAGAGAATGAAGAAATTGTGAAAGGGGAAGAGATTAACAGAGGTCCTACCAGTTGTGAATGAGACATTAACAAGGATGTTGTGAAGAACCCTGCGACTGTTACTACTAACAACCTGGTTAAGGTGAGCTTTGAGGATTTATCAAATCATGTTAAGAAGATAATGGAGGTTTATATTGAGTGAGAGAAGTAGAACCCAAATAAAATTATCAAGGCCAAGA
This sequence comes from Chamaecyparis obtusa, assembly GCA_027943335.1. NCBI lineage: Eukaryota > Viridiplantae > Streptophyta > Pinopsida > Cupressales > Cupressaceae > Chamaecyparis > Chamaecyparis obtusa. The sequence goes on along the minus strand of BSBK01004799.1, from coordinate 139,564 downwards.
ATAATGATAATTATTATGAGAAGGCAGATAATGTGGAGAATATTTCAAAGGAGGACCATGATAATAATGAGGAAGATGAAGATTATAAAAATGAAGAGGATAATGTGGAAAATAAGGAGTACATGCATAGGGAGGAAGCAGTCAATTATGAGGAAAGAGTAGATTATAAGGAAATAATTGGTAATACTACAGATGAATGACATAATAATGAGGAATTCAGGATTAATTAAGAGGAAATCCATGTCAATATAGAAATGACTGATTCTGAAAAGGAAGCCATCAATGATGATGTGGACTTTGAGTTTATTTCTTCTCCTCTAAAAGCCCTAAGGATAACACTATTCACATGGATGGGGATACCCAGAATCAAAGAAGCCTTGAGGAAGATCTGTGGGATAAGGATTTCAAGGTTAAGAGAACCATCAGTATAACCATGTTGCAGGCGGCTAGAAACAAAGCCATCTATGGGTAAAACATTCACAAATGGATCTAAAATGACATCTAGGAACTGCAAACTAGATGCAAAAGTTTGGAAGCTAGGAATGCCTCTGTTGGGACTCAAAATTCAATTTTGAAGTACCATGTAAATTGCTTGTTAAGTGCTCTATTTGGTCTAAAAGTGCATATATGGATCAGGTGGTTTTTAGGTCCTATCATTGGAATTAAATGTTCTACACCTTGCTTATGTCCCATTGCGTCAATTTGAGCCTTTAGTTCAAGTTTTGAAATGGGTTTGCATCAGTTCATTTCTAGGTCTCTAAATCAGAAAGTTGCTAAGTGTGAAATTCACTAGGAAGGGCCAGTTGAGGGTTGAATAACTTGAATTCTAATGAGTGTCATGAAAATCCAAGAGTGGGGGTGTCTTTAGTGTACTTTATTTGACCTATGTTCCTAATTTTAGGTCATAGTGACAAGTTTTGATAGGTCTTGTGTTTCCCCTTCCGAACGTGTTTTCTCATAATTGCATAATGCACTTGTTCAACAATTCCTAGAAGCCCTATTTGTCAAGTTATATCTGATACCCAGTGATTGGTCAAGAAGAATTAACAATCGATCTATATTGTAGACATGTTCATCTTCTGGTCTGTCAGTTTTTAGCCCCTGGTGAATCTATTTTAGTACTTTTCAAAGCCAAATCCATTTCCAGTTTTCACTGTTTTGCTAAAACCCAGAAGTTCAGAAGTTTTAAGGGCTATATTTGATAGTGTGTAAAAGACACCTATGTGATTCGATGAGCAAGATAATGATTAGGTCATGTTGAAATCATGTTTTACTCCCACTCTACCAAATCCAGAACCATGACCAATCCATTTGACCAAGTTTCCAAGCTCATTCCATTTGCAATTTTTGCAAAATGTGTTTAGTTCTGCAGAGTGTGTTTTCCCAGAAATCCAAATGCCCTACTTTTCCAGTGAATATCTTTTGACCAGTTGACTCTTTTGACAAGATTCTTTTTGTGTTGTCTTGCAAAGTTGGAGTACTAACCCCAGTCCCAATTTGAGCCCCCTGCCAATCCATTTGTCTGCATTTAAAAATCAATTACGGTGATTAAAATCATTTTCTGACAAGTTTGTTGCAGGAACAATTTGAACTGGGCAAGTTTACACATTAATATCTTTTGATCCGGTTGCAGTCATGAAGTGCCGATTTGCAGAGTATTAGAATGTGGGTCAAAGTTCATGCATGTTCAGTGGTGGGGCCGAGTCAGGTGATTATGTTAGTTTCTAAAGCCAGTTCTCGAGGCCACTTGTGCATTTTGGGTACGTTACAAGAAGGGTTGTGGCATTTCAGTGATTTGGGTATGATTGTGAATTGGATTCAAAGAGTGCAGAGCGTATCTAAAGCAGTTTAGAAGCATTTTAGGGTCTGGGTGTTTGAATTCAAAATTTTTTAGTCAGGTCCATCTTGGACCCGACTTGGCTTCCAAAATGGTCACCCCTTCAAAGACAGCATGTACTCTTTTGAGGCCAGTGCAACAAGGTTGTTTCAGAAAGGTAGCTTGCGACTAGTTAATGTCTATAAATATGGAAAGTCTAGATGAGGTGAACATGGTTGATTTGGCTTCTTCCAACTTTATTGATGGTTGTTTATACATCCAGGGATCATTATGGGATGGATTTACAAATAGAAAAGGAGATTTTATAGATGGACCATTCAAAATCTAGTATCCAAAAGACTTTTTCAAGGACAACTTTTACAAATACAGGTTTAACCCAGAGGTAGGTTTTGTAGGGATTCTGATTGCAACCACCATAAGAAGATCAATGCCTCAAGAATTATGGCAAACCCCACTCTTTCAACTCTCAGATGGCTAGATTAGTGAAGTACCAAATCCTATTTGGGACTATCACAAGTATATACCATATTCTAATTTAGGAAAGGTCCATACTCAAATTGTAATGTACGGAGAGCCAAAAAATCTAGATGATTTTTGTGAAAAGGCACAACTTGTTAACTATATTCAGTATAGGGCATTTTTGGAAGGATGGACTTCACGAATGTGGACAAAATATATGGGTGTGCTGATTTGGAAAATTAAAAACCCATGGATAGGTCTAAGGGGTCAATTTTACGACCATTTTCATGATCAGACTACAGGATTCTATTGGGCTTGTTCAGCTGCAGAGCCTATTCATGTTCAACTAAATCTAGCAGCATATTATGTTGAGATTGTGAATATGACATCAATACCCCTTTCAGGAGTTATAATGGATACATTAGTATGGGATCTAGAAGGGATTTTCCCTTCCTCAAGCTTCTAGATAAGTCAAACTCAAACTTTTATTGGCTCCATTTGGCAAGAGGAGACTACAAGCCAGTAGAGGCATATAGATATACAAGAGTTCCAATATAGACATCTACCAAAGTAACTTTAGTAGGAAAAACTGTTATACACTAAGTTTGCGCCTTTGTCTCAAGCTCTCGTAGTCTTGATAACTCAGTATAACTTGGGAATCATCTCAAGGTTGTGGGACCTTTGCTAACCAGGATGAAACCTCCAGGTTCTAGGTTGGTTCCTCTTTGATTATCACCTTAGATTTCTCTTAATAGGAAAGTAAACTTTTGAGGGAAAGGGATAGAAGGAGTGCATAAAATGGAAATGACTGAAAGTAAATCTACCTACTAGGTGATACACCGAAACTAGGGTTTGGATCTCAGTATAAAAGATGAATCCTGGTGAACAACTTAGGTCTAGGAGATCATAGCTCTCTGAATAGACTTGCATAAGTATTTCATAAGAAGGTCTAAAATAGAAAGAGGCTATTTTAGGAAAAGATGATTTTCACAAATAATAACATTACTAAAGATTCAGGCACAATTTATGACCTGCAAAAAACATCCATCTCTACAATTGGACATAGGGATGAGACAAGATTATCAAGGGGTTAAAGTATACCCACAAAGACATTCACATCCAATCACCTGCAACAATGCACAAAATTGCAAAAAAAAGAGGACCAAGAACCTTAAACTATCACTGAGAAACATATGAATACTGAAATCACTAAGAGATAACTCACACAAAAAGGCATAGGGATAGGAGAAATGTCACCAAATCTCTTTAGTATCTGAATCATAAATGAAAATTACAATTGTAGAAAGCCAAAACAGGCAAAAAAATGCTACAAATTGCTCTCTGAGAAAGAAACTTCTTCTTTTTTTACAATTGCCAGATTCTGAGCACTAAGGCTCCAAAAAAAAAATTATATACACCTCTACACATAGGCAAGAATCAAAAAATCTCAATAGGTTTACATAAATCTGCATAAAATAATCCAACCCTAAACTAGTCGTGTACGATCATAAATGTTTTTTCTGAAAATATCATGACAGATCAGATATATCTTTCTTTGCATGTCCATTCCTATACTAAGCCTGTTGGTAGACAAAAAGCCTTGACCTGACAACCCCCTACAAGCCCACTCAGCCATAAAGGCTCCAAATCCGATCTCAGATCATGGAAAGGACAAAAAATGGCTGCCTACAAGATCACTGCACATTCTTTAACTACAAGCACCTCCAAAAATCATAAATCCTTAGCTACTCGCACTTACAAACAACATCCATTTGTAGAAGAAAGCCCACCAAAACTAGTTGCATCACTTTGAAATAGCACTGGTTGCATAATCGCATGAGCTCAAAAGTCTTCATGTGATCATGCGACTAGCCTTTGAAAATTTGCCTCTATTGCCACATAGGACACCTAGCCCACAAGATACACCACCTCAGTCCAACCCACAATAGCACTATAGGAAATGCCCTTAGAATCTAATGGTGGTTGCATGATCACATGGGATCGAAAGATCCCATGTGAACATGCGACCATCATAGATCTTGCATCTACGAGGACCATGCTACACTGTCAAAGTCTATTTTACTTGACCGCTAGAGGCTTGTCACATGGTCGCATGTGGTTAGGAAGCCACATGAGATCATGCGAACAACATGAAACTATTATGCTGACTGCTTACTTGAATCCCATTGTGACCGCTAATGGCTTGTCGCATGGTTGCATGGTATCGGAAGATCCCATGCGATCATGGGACCAACTGGAAGATGCTACCTGTTGACCACCACCTTGTGTAAGAAATTTAGACCCACCTGCAAATGTTCATCACCAGCCGGCCAATGAAACATGAACACATCACCAAACTGCAAGCTCTTATTAGCATGGTTAATAGCTAGTCGCATGTTCACATAGCCTAAAAAGGGACTATGTGATCATGCGACAAACTGCTAGCATTCTTCAACAGGATCATCAATGGTTAGTTGCATGGTTCTATAAGGGGAAAAGGACTTATGCGATCATGTGACAACCCACATAATAGCTTGCTGAAAACCAACTGGGCCCCACTTGGTTAGAGTTGCATGCTTGAAGGTCGAAAACATAGAGGGTTTTCACACCGAAGGTTGAAAACATAGAGAGTTTTTGACACTGAATACTTTTTGGAACCTTGCGACCTGACCAATTCTTGCAACCATTCAAACTTGAAAATCTTCCCAAGTTTGGTGAATTAGGGTGTGCGATTTGGACTGGGGCTTGAAAACACAATGAAGAACATAAGGTCAAGATCGCACATCATAAAACCTCATGGATCAAATTCACAAGTGAAAATAAGTTGTAGCAGGGAAGAATAAAACATAGACTCAGAACTTGGCCAAATTTGTAGAATAGGAAATTTTGGGCAACATTTTGGCAATTTTTGCAGGATGTCAGCCTGCTAGACATTGGACTAGTATCCTTGATGCAATCCATTGGGCATGGGGTCATCTCAGGAACACAAAACTTTGACAGAGACAAAACTTGAACCAGACTGTGCTTGAGCACTTCTTGGAAAATAGTGAAAGACTAAACTAGAAAGCTGGAAGAAAGCAAGAAACCTAACCTATCCTAAACTAACTAGTGCAGAGGCCTAGTCAAACAAAACCATTCACTAAACTATTGAAATAGCTACCCTTCCTCCTTAGGATACAATACTTTACACGCATGAGGATGGAAAATAAGGAATGAAGTACAGATAGTTGTGTGAAGAACTGATGCACTTCCTCTTGAAAGACATAAACAAATTGACTCACCTCTACCATCAGATTCCTATTTTCATTACCCAGGGGTGGATAAGTGAGTTGAGCTTGTCCTTGTTGAACTACATGTTTGACTTCAACTTCATTTTCATTTGAACATTCGTGTCTGGACACAAACATGACTAGTTCCTTTTTATTGCTAGCCTCCATTCTTGCTAAGTATCTTAAGGGGCAACCCCTAGAAGGAATGAACTTGGGGCTCCCTTTGCTACTATTAGGCTACATCTCATTAATAACTTCAGCAAGATGACAAAATTTATGTCCCTCCATGATAGTCTGCCATAATATTTCTTCTTCTGCAGTTAGCAAACCATCTTCTTCATTAGTTCAAACATCCAACAACTCATCAAAGGTATCAAACTATCTCATATTCTTGACAATCACTGGCCCCTCCTTAAGGTCCAAGAAATATGATTCTTTAGATTCATCCTCCACTTTATTGCAAACTAGCCTAAATTCCTGAATTAGGACATTATCAACCTCCTCATCCTGCTCAATGTAAGAAGGCATATCCTCAAATAGATCAGCTAGGCTCTCACCTTCTTTACTTCTTTTCTTATCCTGATCTAACTGCTCTAATCCATCCTAGGGATGTGCTTGAGAGGCTATTGTCTCTTGTTGAAAAACTTCTAACCCTTCTCCATTAGGAACCTCATAGTTCAAGAGAACAAGCGGAAAATCTACAACCTCCTTCCCAAAAATGGGTTCAGGTGACTACCAGCTGCTTTGATGCTTTGTACTGGGAATGTTCTCTTGACTAGATTATATGGATGGAAAGGCCTCTTTACCAAACTTTTCCTTTTTCTTTGATGCTTTTCTTGATATCGTGGCCTATCTTGCTGATATAGATGCTGTTGATCTTGTCACTACTGGTTAGGATTTTGATCTTCCTATTGATAAGGTGATCTAACCTCCAAATATTTCCCTTTTATAGTGATCAACTCTTTAGTTAGAGCCTGCAACAAGCTCATCATCTCCTTGTTTGTTGCTTTTTGATCACTTTTCACTTTGAGTAGCTCTTGAGGAAGGTCATCTATGGACTTCCCATAGCTAGTGCTAGCTTGAGGTTCTATTAATGTAGGTATGGGGGTAAATGGAGGCATCTACAGAGGTACAGTGGGCTGAAGATTAAGGGAGATAGGCATAGGTGGCCTTGGGGTTCTCATACCAACCTGAATTAAGCAATTTTGTTCCTTTATAGCTAAGTCAAAAGCCTGAGGTAATGAAGTACCTCCTAAAGATTGAATCATGACAGATATATCAATAGTTAGGCTTGTCAAAAAATAAAGGAAAGCACAATTTGTTGAAGGCCTTATATTAATTGGAATCCTATTCCATGTCTTGAGAAATCTGCTATTAAAATTAGTCATTAGCTCTCGAGGATCTCTCTTTATAACTTGGAGCTACTCTACTAGAGACAAAGAGTCCAAATTATCCTCAAAGTATTTGCTAAGGAGGTCTCCAAGTCTATCCCATGAAGTAATGGAGCCAACTGCCAGATTTCTAAACCATTCTAGGGACTTCCCTTTAAAGGAGGTAGCCAGCAACTTGGTGGCAACATCTTCTTGAGTTATATTATGTATGTTGCAGATGGTGGCCACATCTCTAATGTGTTCAAGGGCTATAGTTTGTCCTTCACCTATGAAATTAGGTGTAATTTTTAATGCTGCCAAGGGCACATCATGGTGTTGGGCAAAATTTAATGGACTCCCCTGATTAAAGGGTGCAAATGCAAATTGTCTTGCCATCAAAAGGGTCTATTTTCTTCATAAGCTCTATCAGAAATTGGGTCACTGATCTTCATAACATTAATGTAGTCGCTAGATATACTTGAATATTAACCTCTAAAAGGTCTATATTATGCAATTAGTATATTAGAGATAGCATAATATCTATCATGAATCTAAACTTTGGTCCCACCAAGCATGCTAGAAATGTTATACACTAAGTTTGTGCCTGTCTCTCAAGCTCTCGTAGTCTTAATAACTTAGTATAACTTGGGAATCATCTCAAGGTTGTGGGACCTTTTCTAATCAAGATGAAACCTCTAGGTTCTAGGCTAGTTCCTCTTGGATTATCACCTTAGCTTGCTCTTAACAAGAAAGTAAACTTTTGAGGGAAAGGGATAGAAGGAGTGCATAAAATGGAAATGACTAAAAGAAAATCTACCTACTAGGTGATACACCGAAACTAGGGTTTGGATCTCAGTATAAAAGATGAATCCTGGTGAACAATTTAGGTCTAGGAGATCATAGCTCTCTGAATAAGATTGCATAAGTATTTCATAAGAAGGTCTAAAATAGAAAGAGGCTATTTCAGGAAAAGATGATTTTCATAAATAATAGCATTACTGAAGATTCAGGCACAATTTATGACCTGCAAACAACATCCATCTCTACAACTAGACATAGGGATGAGACAAGACTATTAAGGGGTTAAAGTATACCCATAAAGACATTCACATCCAATCACCCACAATAATGCACAAAATTGCAGAAAAAAGAGAAGGACCGAGAAATTTAAACTATCACTGAGAAACATATGAATACTGAAATCGCTAAGAGATAACTCACACAAGAAGGCATAGGGACAAGAAAAATGTCACCAAATATCTTTAGTATCTGAATTATCAATGAAAATTACAATTGTAGAAAGCCAAAATGGGTAGAAAAATGCTACAAATTGCTCTTTGAGAAAGAAACTTCTTTTTTTTTTTACAATTTCTAGATTCTAAGCACTAAGGCTCCAAAAAAAAAATTATATACACCTCTGCACATAGGTAGGAATCAAAAAATATGAATAGGTTTACATAAATCTGCATAAAATAATGCAACCCTAAACTAGTCGTGTCTGATCATAAATGCTTTTCTAAAAATATCATGACAGATCAGATTTATCTTTCTTTGTGTGTCTATTCCTATACTGATCTTGCTCACAGACAAAAAGCCTTGACCTGACAACCCCCTGCAAGCCCACTTAGCCATAAAGGCTCCAAATCCGATCTTAGATCATGGAAAGCACCACAAATTACTTCCTAAAAGATCTCTGCACATTCTTTAACTACAACCGCCTCCAAAAATCATAAATCCTTAGCTACTCACACTTGCAAACAACATCCATCTGTAGAAGAAAGCCTGCTAAAATTGGCTGCACTGCTTTGAAATAACATTGGTCACATGATCGCATGAGCTCAAAAGTCTTCATCCGATCATGCGACTGGCCTTTGAAAATTTTCCTCTACTACTACATAGGACACCTGGCCCACAAGATATGCCACCTTAGTCCAACCCACAACAGCACCACAGGAAATGCCCTCAGAATCCAATGGTGGTTGCATGATCACATGGGATCGAAAGATCCCATGCGAACATGCGACCACCATAGATCTTGCATCTACGGGGCCCATGCTACACCGCCGAAGTTTGTTTTACTTGACCGCTAGAGGCTTGTCACATGGTCGCATGCGGTTAGGAAGCCACATGCGATCATGTGACCAACATGAAACTATTATGCTGACTGCCTGCTTGAACCCCATCGCAACTGCTAACGGCTTGTCACATGGTCACATGGGATTGGAAGATCCCATGTGATCATGTGACCAACCAGAAGATGCTACCCATTGACCACCACCTCATTTAAGAAATCTAGACCCACCTGCAAATTTTTGTCACTAGCCTGCCAGTGAATCATGAACACATCACCAAACTACAAGCTCTTATCGGCATGGTTCATGGCTAGTCGCATGTTTGCATAGCCTAAAAAGGGACTATGTGATCATGTGACAAACTGCTAGCATTCTTCAATAGGACCGTCAATGGTTAGTTGCATGGTAACATAAGGGGAATAGGACTTATGCAATCATGCAACAACCCGCATAATAGCTTGCTGAAAACCAAATGGACCCCACTTGGTTGGAGTTGCATGCTTGAAGGTCAAAAACACAAAGGTTTTTCACACCAGAGGTCGAAAACACAGAGAGTTTTTGACACTGAATACTTTTTGGAACCTTGCGACCTGAGAAATTCCTACAACCATTCAAACTTGAAAATCTTCCTAAGTTTTGTGAATTAGGGTGTGCGATCTAGATTGGGGCTTGACAACACAATGAAGAACATAAGGTCAAGATCACACATCATAAAACCTCATGGATCAACTTCACAAGTGAAAACAAGTTGTAGTAGGGAAGAATAAAATAGACTCAGAACTTGGCCAAATTTGCAGAATAGAAAATTTTGGGCAACACAAACATATAAAGCTGAAATGGAAGAGCATAACCTCTCAAAAGAATCATTATTTAAAGGTCATTCTTTTCTTAATATTGAACACCATCACAACCAATAGAAGCCTGGACATTGAAGGGGAGGCTCATGATTAATGAGTGTGAGCAGCGAATCAGTGGATGTCCAAAAAATGTTGAAGGAAATCCTTGTGCAATGTAAAATAGGCCAGTGCATGAAATAGAAGGAGCTTCACGCGCATTAGAGGGGGCTAGCATTGAATGTAATATGGAGGGTCCTGTGTCAAGTCATAAGGAAGGAAGCTCACACAATAGAGAGGGCTGCCAGTGATAAATGGAGAAGCTAGGATACCTCACGCAAGTATCAAAAGAGTGCATGAAATTTCAAACAAGTACCAGTGCAAGAGGAAGATAAAGATGCCAATTTGAAATGAGAGCTTGTGCAAATGTATTTGGAGCTGCCAGTTTGGAGGGGGCTCATGCTAGTTTGTGAGAGCACCCTGCTCATTGTTTGAGGCTCAATTTTATGTCTCCTATGTGAAGACCACCAACTGGGAGAGTGCCAATGTCATAAAGGAAAATCTTCTTACAAATATAGAGGTTCCACGCACTTGCATATTTATGCAAAACACCAGATGGAGGTGTACTTGCACATAATGAGGGTAAGTGACCAACAACCCACATAATAGCCAGGGGAATTTACGTGAATAGCAAAGGAGATGTGTGATTGTAGTCAAATATAGTTATGCACATATGTTAGAGGAGATTCTGGTGGTGGGGTGTTTTCTGTATATTTGATGTGGAAATCCCACTATTTGTGTAAAAGGCATTGCAGGAATGTAAAGACAAAAAGGGAGCTATCTACGCAAGCATAGTGGTTGGCATTGCAAAATGGTGTGTGTGAAAAGTTTTTGAGAGTTTTTATTCGTTAAACATTTGTCCCACATTCTTCATACACCATTACTATGAAATTTTTATATCCAAGAGAGCCCAATATAAAGGTAAAGAAAGTGCGGAAAGGCCAGTGAAGCCTTGTAGCTTTGTGGGCCCATGTGGAAGAGTGCGCTAGTTGGGCATGTAAATGACTTTTGATACAGAGTTTAAAAACCATCAGTGGAGTTATCCCACATTCATCTGAAATGGGGAAAATATAGTGTTTAAAGGAAAATCCACATAGTATGAAAATAAGTTGAAGCGAGGAGGCTCTATGCATGCGATCCCCCATGCCACCCGCATCAGTTTTCATGCCCGTGGGCCTTGAGGAAAGAAATTGTGTAGGAGAGCACAGATGGTAGTGGTGGTCAAAGATGGACACATGTCATGAATTCGCCAGTTCATCAGAATTTTGAGTGGTTAGAGAAAGTAATCAGAGATTCAGAGGTGGAGGTCTATTAACCGCGATCACCAGGTAGCTGGCGGTTATGTCGAAACATTTTGCAAATCAGAGATGCAAGTAGTCACGTGTTCATGTAATGGTGGTGGTCAATGCTAAATCATTCTGTGATTATGAGAATGGAGCCATTCACTAGTTCGCTAGATATCCAGGTAGTTAGCACTAATATTCCACAATTCGGTAAAGCCCTCAGTCACTAGTTTGCCAGTAGTAACTATAGTCAAAGATTTGATTCAGTGATTAAGAGAACATATGTGGTCACTAGTTCGCCGGGTAAGGTGGTCAGCCCTTAGGTTTGTTTGAGCACCCAGTGAGATGCTGACAAGTGGCATTTTATGGAAGATGATTAAAATGCCAAGATTATAAAAGAATTTAATAAATTGATATAGTTTAGACATTAGGCTAATTATTCAAAAATTTAAATGTCATAACCTATGCATGGAAAATGGCTGCTCGAGGCTTCATTTTTGGGCCAAATATCAAGTATTATATACCGTCGGAAAGGTCGCGATGAGAGGATTCCATTTTTGGGATCAATTTCAATGCAAGTGGTTATTGGTTTGAGTTATTTATAGATTAAAGATAATGGGGCCAAGGGAATATTTTATGAGATATCTTATTTGTTATGTCTAGTGACTCATGTTTTCAATTAGTTCAAGTGAACATGTGTTTTCAATGGGATAGAGCATATCAGGTTTGCTGTTCCAGACTTCATGACTCATTCAGTGAGTAGTTCAAAGTTTGACAAGTGTCAAGTTGTGATGCTTTCTAGTGTTTCCCCCTTCTCTTCTTATTCTCCATTCTTTTCAGTTGGTAAAGGTTCCAACCTTTTTGCATGAGTTTGGCTTTGCAAGTGTTTGAGTTCCATTAATGCAATTTATGGTTTAAGTTTAGTGTCTACTTTTTCTAAGTTAGCTGTTATCTGAATGTATTGACATTTTGAAGTTTAATGAAAATACATTGAAGCCCTTTCTGGTGTTTTTTGATGTCTCTATGTGTTATTTTAGATTTCTTGTGTGTCAAATTTGTAAGGCAAGTTCAACATACTAATTTGTAAGGTAGATTGTGAGGGTATCACTAAGCTTCTTTCAAGGAGAGTGTTAGTCTTAGTGGTGTTTTCTAAGAAAACAAAATGGCATATGGATTTGATGTCCAAGTGTGAGAAAGAGATAGTGGTTTGCAAGGCATTCCATTTGGTTCTACCTATATTTGATTTGAAGATCTTTGTGGATGTGTGTTTGTTTGACTTCTAACCCAATGAACTAGGCACTAGTCTTTCCCAGGATTGCAACCAAATCTTTAAATCAATCAACCATTTCCCTTTCTATTCTTGGGTACTTTGATTGTTAAATCTAGCATGATGGGCTGGAAACCATCCAATGATTCACTTGAGAGGGTAAATCCATTTGTAGGACATTAATATCCTACTGATCCATTTTTATATTTTCTCATGTTGTGAGGAAGGAATAGTTTGCAGGTATTGTGAGTAGATATCTAGAGGTACACCCACCTGGGTCTATGGAGCTTGAAGTGCAGAAGGAATTTGAAGCCTTGTCAAAGTTGGGTTTTCTCTTGTTGAGTCAGTTTGTGAGTTGTGAAAGAATGTATGTCAGGACCAACAAGAAAAAACACCAACAGCCTCACTCGAGTAGATCATTGATAAAATGCAAAATGATGTTTAAATGTTTAAGAATGGTAAGGATTTTTTTGAAAAGGTACATGTTAATAATACCATACTGGAGGAAAAAATTAATAAGGCTATTAAAACTATGATAAGCCCCATTAATGACAAGATCAACAATAATGATACTATAATGAAGAAGATTACCACTCTATCCAATATGAGCATGAATCCTACTATTGATAATCTGAAACCCCTACATACATTGCTGGAAGGGAATAACATTGATGAAATGAAAGAGGATGATCAAGGGAAAGCTGACATACATAAGCTTGGCCTGGGCTCTAGGACTAGATCCAGTACTAGAAAGAAGACTGTTGCCCAAGCTAAAGACATCACCAATCTGATGGAGTCTATTAAGAAAATGAGGAATTAGAAGGAGGAATCTAAGGAATTCCTCAAAATGTTAAATTGTCATTGTTGCTCAGAGTTCCATTTTCCTATTTTTCTGGTAATTTTTTGTTATAGTGTCATTAACTTTTTGTGCTAATTCTTTAATGTATTATCTAGGATATGTCCCTTTCATTCTTTGTCCCTTTTTGGGATAGATTGTTGTATTTTAGTTCTCTCATTCTTATATTTTCTATTCTTTGTTAAAGGTTTTTGGGGGCCCTTCAAAAACTATAGTTACCATAATAAATGACAATATCACATGATATATCTTGCATTTAGTTTAAAGCCTAAATTAAAGTATTCCTAATCATTTACTTGATCATACTTAAAATAATAAAAATAATGAAGTAAACTAACATATTCATTTCAACACAATAATAAGATACATCCATTTACATTATTTTAATCAAAGATACAATTCATAGAATACAAATAATACATCATGGCATACATTATAATACAACTTTCATTGCACATGTCATAGAAATAACTAATATCAAATACAATAACATATACATCTAAATAAATGTCACTACCCAATACATAAAATGAAATAAAAGATATACATCTAATGATAATAATAATAAAGTCTCGAAGTAATGAACAAGAATATTGAAGAAGCATCAAGGATCATCCAAGCACCAAGTCATGAATATCAAATCTCAATGGTAGAAGAATCACTACCACCCAACCATGTGGAACCTAAAGTTCCACTCCCACCATGATGAGGAAATAAGAATAGACCTCACTCAAGGAAACATCCAAACATAGAGAACACTAATGCCAAGGTAGACTAGGTAAAATGGTAATAAATAGTTACAAGGTTTTCAAGTAAAAATGTTCCTGACACAAATCAGGTGTACTAAATACAATGTAGGAACCTAGGAGACACATAGGGAAGTGTAAATATAATAATCTAAGCCTTGGACATCATCTTGGAAGCCTCTCTGCACCTTGAAACCTAAGTGACCATATGTGGTATTAGTAAATCTCTCATATAGATAAGGCAATTAACTATGCTAGAACACACACCCCACTGGGTGACAAGCATCATCTCACACATCCTAGCCTATACTAGAACTCTAGACATGGTGAGGTACACAATTATCTTATAATTTTTTTCTCTCAATAATTTATTAAGTTATCACTTATTAGGTCAACTTACAAAGGATAGTCAGCTAACCACTTTAGAGCTCTGACGCCTGATGATGATTCTAGTTTATAGGTTGTTTTGTTTATGATTTTCTGAGTCTAGACTTAAATATCTTATGGTTTTCATAAACATTATGCAGGATTTTATGTTTCTATGCTTTAGCCATGTGTATATCTAATACTTTTGACACTAAAGGAAAATACTGAATTTATATATATATAAACTAATGGATATTATGATGAAATCTGGTATTTCTCTTCTCTACGTTAATAGGTAGTGTTCCTGTAGTCATATGCCTATGAACAATTGAATTCACCTACAACCTCAAAGGCATCATACCATTTGAATGACCAATTTTGTAGACCTAAATTTCAACCAATAATGGCCCAGCATACCTTCTCTTTTCCTATTCCTAATCAGCAAGTTAACCAAAACCTAAAGAATATACCTATTGTTGCACTTCCAAAATTCTATGGCCTTATCATAGGAGATCCTGAGATGTTTCTCTTTGAGTTCAATATACTCTATAGGAGTTATGACTACTCAATTGATGCCCATAAGCTAAAGTTGTTTCCCTCTACCTTGAAGGAAGCTGCTTTACAATGGTTCATGAGCCTGGGTTCCAACATTGTACAAGAATGGCTAGGGATGAGCAATCTATTTCTTTCAAAGTAAAAGGAGTATTATAGAGGAAGAGACCTAAAAGGAGATGACATTTTTAAAATGTCCCAGAGAGATGATGAAACCTTGGAGGATTATTTCTCCAGGTTCATGTTCAACTTGCAACGCAATACACAACATAACTTGAATTTGGAATCCCAAAAACATCTTTTTCTGAAAGGTGTGGGTGATGGAAGTATTGAGGCCCTCAACCTCATGGAAGGAGGTGATATTAATCAAAAAAATTGGGCTGAAATAAAGGATATATGTGTGAACTATTCTAGAGCTACAATCAAGAAGGGAAGAGGATTGAGAGACTTACCTCATAAGTCTAATGGTGGTTCAGGAGTATAAAAAATGGAGCTATCTAATTTGTTGTCTGACTTTAAGAAATACATAATTAATGATGTTGCAACATAGCTAGATACCATGTAGGCGAGAAGAAAGTAAGATGAAGCTGATGTTATGCTAGTTGAATACTGTCCACACTATAGGGAGAAGAAAAAGAATTGTCAGTGCAAATTTGTTGCAAGCCTAGAGTCGCAACTTATGCCCACTAAGTTTAAAGTCATCGATAAAAATGGAGAGGTACTCTATGTTGGCTAGAGGAGACCATGGGCTCAGAGACCAGGTATTAGCATAGTAGTTTTAGTGGGTATAATAATAATGAATGGAAAAATAATAGCATAGTAGTTTTAGTGGGTATAATAGTTGGTAGCAGCCTAAACAAAGTTGGCAACAACCTCAACAAGGGTGGTAGCAGCCTCAGCAGGGCTGGCAACAACCTCAACAAGGCTGGCAACAACTTCAGCAAGGCTGGAAACAACCTCAAGAAGGCTGGTAGTAGCCTCATCAAGGCTGGCAACAACCTCAGAAAACCTAGCAATAGCCTCAGCAAGGGTGGAAAGGATGAAGGATGCTCCCCTTAATACCACAAACACCTAACAGAAATAGAGAAACAACAACAAAATGCAAGAATAGAAAATTGGCCTCTTATTATCTCCACAAATGTGGAATTACAAACTTTCAAAATTACAATATGAAAAGCCACATGGGAATTCCCTTACAATATTCTGTAGGACAAAGCCTCAAATCAATACCCAGATCTACTACCTAGAACTGTCCTAGACAACACTACGGGCCTTCTTTATACAGGCATTTTCCACTGCCCGAGAAGGTTCTAGAAATTTAGCCCTTAGGGCCGACCAAACTTAGAATTATTTTATTTTTCAATTTATTACATCAGAGTCAGCTCAAAATAACTTTTGGAACCTGAACAAAAATTTTGAAGGAAATTTATTTTTTGCCATTTCAAGTGACCCGACTTCCGAAGACCATAAGTCATCACCAGTTGACCTGATTGACTATTATAACCCCATTTCAGAAAGGTCACGAAGCACTCTACAAGCTTGACTCATGAAAGCACTTGTCACCAAAATTTTTGACCTCATTCGAGGCTTCTAAAGCCTTCAAAACTAAGTTCAAAGTTTCTGTACCCTGCTGCCAATACCGAAAATCTTCAATATCTTCAAAACTAGACCTGATCTAGCCATGAAACTTTACTGGCAGACTGATATGACTGAGATGAACCTCCACATGTAAAATTAGAACATTCTAAGATTTATGACCAACTTACTAAAAACAACAAGTTTCCATAAATAGCAGGTCTGCGCAAGATAGCCCTTATTGAATATGAAAACATAAATATTTTTGGGTGATGCAAGATTTCTCTTACACCCAGGATGCTCTTGCACCAGACATGTGAGGTAATTTGAGAAGTGACCCCATCATGTCTCAGGTGTGTAGAGGAAAACTAGGATAGTTAACCTCCTCCTTTGTTAGCCATGATGAATCTTCAATAGGTCACCCTTTCCACTTGACTAGATATTCTTCATATTTCCTATTCCTTGTGCTTCTACCAACATGACTATCCAGTATGTCTTGAATCTCCTTGATATCTGAACTGGTTGCTGGAATACTCCACTCTACTGTTGTAACCTCATCTTCAACACCTCCTTCATGATACTCTATCAGATTTGAAATGTTAAACACTGGTGAAATATTCAGCTCAATAGGCAATTCTAGCTCATATGCATTTCCCGAATCATGCTTCTTCAGTATCCTGCATAGCCCAAACTTCTTCATTTTTAACTTGTTATATGTACCAACTGGAAATCTTTCCTTCCATAAATGAAGCATGACTTCATCTCCAACCTAAAATTCCTTATGATTCCTTTTCTCATCTACCTTAGCCTTATACTATGCATTCATCTTGGTAATGTGCTTCCTCACCTCCTCACGGATGTTCTTCAAATATTCTACAAAATCCTCAGCTTCAGCACTACTTATTTCTCCTTTATCTATCTTTCTCAATTCAGATGCATTTCTAGGACTACTTCCATATACAATCTGGAATGGTGATTTACCAGTGTTCCTATTGATAGAATTATTGTATGCAAATTCTACCTATGGTAAAATCAAATCCCATCATGTTTCCTTATCCCCAACCAAACATCTCAACAAATTTTCCAAACTCCTATTCACCACCTCTGTCTGTCCATCAGTCTATGGATGATGTGATGAACTAAATTTCAAATCTATCTTCAACTTCTTCCATAATGTACACCAGAAATATCCAATGAACTTAGTGTCCCTATTTGAAACTATACTCTTTGGCAAACCATGTAGGCTCACCACTTTTCTGAACAATAATTCTTCTACATGAACAACATCATTAGTCTTCTTGTAGGGAGAAAAATGTGCCATCTTTCAAAATCTATCAACTACTACAAAAATTGAATCATGTCCTCGTTGTGTCCTTGGTAAACCAAGAACAAAGTCCATACTGATATCCTCCCAAGGCTTCTCTGGTATAGGTAATGGCTAATACAACCCTGTATTCTGCTTCACTCCTTTCTCCATTTGACATACTCTGCAACTCTATACAAACTTGTTGACATCTTGCTGCAACTGTGGCCAATAATAATTCTCACTAACCAAAGCAAGGGTTTTATCTCAACCAAAATGTCTAGTCAATCCTCCGCTATGCTTCTCCTTGATGAGATTCTCCCTCATAGAACTTCTTGGAATGCACAACTGACTCCCTCTAAATAGCTTATCATCCTAAATGATAAAATCTAGCCACTTCATTTTGTCTAGAGTAACAGGTTCTTTACAAGCTTTCCAAGCTTCACCAAAATCAGGATCCTCTGGATACAAATTCTTGAGTTCCCTAAACCCAACCACCTCAATCTGCATCTTTGTCAGCAATAGTTTCCTTCTACTAAGCACATCTACAACCCTATTAGACTTTCTACTTTTGTGTTTCAAAACAAATGTATAACTCTGCAAAAACTCAAACTATTTCAAATGTCTTTGATTCAACTTTCCTTGACTATTCAAATATTGTAAAGCTTGATGATCAGTATAAAAAACAAACTCCTTAGGAAGTAGATAGTGTCTCCACTTCTTCAATGCCTGAACTATAGCATAAAATTCTTGGTCATAAATAGAATATTTTCTCTTGGCATCATTTAAATTTTCACTGAAATAAGCAACAGGTTTGCCTTCTTGGCTCATAATAGCTCCTATTGTAGTACCCCTAGCATCACAGTCTACTTGAAACACCTTATCAAAATTTGGAAGTGCTAACATAGGTTGATTTTTAACTTTTTGTTTCAACAATTGAAAACTCTTTTCTACCCCATTAGTCCACTTAAACTCTTTTCTATCCCCTCTCATTGTTTCAGTCAAGGGACCATAAATACTGCTAAAATTTTTGATAAACTTTTTATAAAAACTAGCTAGACCATGGAAAGATCTTACCTTGGTAGCATTCATTGGAGTAAGCCATTCAAGGATATTCTATACCTTCTCTAGGTCCATTTTTAGACCTTCTGCTGAAACTACAAATCTCAAATACACTAACTCTTTCTTCACAAAACTGCACTTCTTCAAATTAATCAACAATTTATCATCTCTTAGCTTCTCAAACACCATATGAATATGCATCATATGCTCTTCCAATGTCTTACTAAAGATCAAAATATCATCTAGGTACACAATGACAAACTTACCTAGAAATTCTTTCAGAACCTCATTCATTAGCCGCATGAAAGTGCTCAGTGCATTGGTTAACCCAAAAGGCATGACTAACCACTCATATAGTCCTTCCTTTGTCTTGAAGGAAGTCTTCCATTCATCTTCTTTGATCCGAATTTGGTGATATCCACTCTTCAGATCTATCTTTAAAAAATACACAGCTCTACTCAAACAATCCATAATATGATCTATTCATGGGAATGTAAACCTATACTTGATTGTGATCTTGTTTATTGCTCTGGAATCTATACACATCTTCCATTATCCATTCTTCTTTGGTGCTAATACCATTGGTATGGAACATGGACTCAAACTATCTCAAATCAACCCCTTCTACAATAACTCATGTACTTGTCTGTTTAACTCTTCACTTTCTACTAGTGTCATTCTGTGTGCTGCCTTGTTTGGAAAACTGGCTCCTAGAATCAAATCTATCTAATGACTGATATTCCTTATTAGTGGTAATCCATCAGGTACATTATTAGATACAATATCTTGAAATTCATTCAACAAATCTACAACCTCTATAGGTACATTCTCTTCTTCCTCTTTACCAGCTTTTGGAATTAAAGAAAAACACACATGTTGATGCCTCATACCATCTAGGAATTTCCTTCCATCAAAAAAATTTATTCTTGCATTACCACATACCTTTTCTTCGGTCTCCTTCAATGACTTTAGCTTATGTCGCACTCCATCCTTTGTCAAGGAATAGGTATTCACATGACCATTGTGTATAACACACTTGTCAAACTACCATAGTCTACCCAACAACATATGACATGCATCCATAGATATGATATCACATAGTACCTCATCTTGGTACCCATTGATCTTGAACTTTACCAGGCACTGTTCACTAACCATCACCTTGTGGTCATTTTGCACCTAGGTAATCCGATATGGATGTGGTTGTTTTTGTCTCTTGAGCTTCAACTTTGTCACCATCTCTTTGGACACCAAATTGTCAGTGCTCCCACTATCAGTAATCACATCACAACATTTACCCTGACACTTGCATCTAGTAAAAAATAGGCTCCTCCTTTGTTCAAGTTCATTCTCACCAGTCAGCAGGACTCTTCTGTTAATCAATGTTTCTCCTCTTTTAGCATCTTTAGAATTTGATGATCTGGCATGTTCATCTACATGTACAACTCTGGCCTAGCCTTCATTCGTCCTATCCATCCTTCCTTGGCATTGAGGACATTCAAATAGCCTATGACCTTCTTCTCCATAGTGAAAACATGTTCCATAGAAGCCTCCTCTTCTTAAACCTTGTCCTCTTCTTCTTCCTCTATGATCTCTATTCTTCTGATCTTAGAAATTATTGGAATTGTTTCCTCTCTGATTTTGACTACTAATTACCTCATCCTTCTTTTTCAAATCTTCATTTCAGCCTCCATATGACCATCCACTGGATTGTCCACTGTGACCTCTTCATTTTGTCTACTCTCAAACTTCTTGTTTAGCTTTTCCTCTACTTTTAGGGAAAACTGGTATACCTTTTCAATACTATTCATTCAAACCAGATTCAGCTCCTCCTGAATGCTCAGCCTCAACCCATTAAGGTAATGGGAAAATTTCTCCTTATTCACTTCTGCATGGCCTATTCTGATGAGGATTTGATAGAACTCCTCTATATACTCCTGAACAGATCTTCCTTCTTGCTTCAAACTTTGCATCTTCTTCAGTAGGTCAAGCTCATAATCAACAGGAATGAACTGTTGCTTCAATTTATCCACCATCTGATCCCATCTTGTGATTTTATCCTTTCCTCTTCTATATCACTCCAATTGAATCTCTTGCCACCATATCTTTGCATGACCCTTTAGTCTCACCTTCGTGAATTTGACCCTATCAAGATCCTCAATATCTTCATACTCAAAATATTCTTCACATTCATTAATCCAGTCGATCAATTCTTTTGGGTTAAAATTTCTAGAAAATGTTAGAACCTCAATCTTAGGTCTTTTCCCAATCTTGGAAATGGCTCAAAAAAGCCTTTCTTCTTCTCGATTCAAAATTTCACCTTCTTCTTCTTCTTGATTATCATTTCCTTCTTTGGCTTCATCCTCACTTTCATCTCTGACATTAAGATTCATTCCTCTGTGAATCTCTTCTTGCAATGCTCACACTTGTCTCTAGAGTGCTCTAACCTCAGGTGTTACAACACCATCTCTTCCACCATGTTCCCTTCATGGAGGCATTTTCATGATGCCTACTGAAACCCTAACCATGGTCCTAGTGCAAAATACCTCACAGTCAGTGATCTGTTTACAAAAACCCTAACCCACGATCTTGGTGCAAACTACCTCATAATTGGTGATCTATTTACAACTCAAGAAATCCTACTCTGATACCACTTGATGAAGGGTGCTCCCCTTAATACCACAAACACATAACAGAAATAGAGAAACAACAACAAAATGCAAGAATAAAAAATTGGCTTCTTATTATCTCCACAAATGTGGAATTACAAACTTTCTGAATTACAATATGAAAAGCCACATGGGCATTCCATTACAATATTAGTGTTCCTAGACAACACTACGGGCCTTCTTTATATAGGCATTTTCCACCACCCGAGAAGGTTCCAAAAATTTAGCCCTTAGGGCCGACCAAACTTAGAATTATTTTATATTTCAATTTATTACATCAAAGTCAGCTCAAAATAAATTTTGAAACCGGAACAGAAATTTTGAAGGAAATTTATTTTCCACCATTTCAGGTGACCCAAATTTTGGACATCATAAGTCATCACCAGTTGACCCGATTGACTACTATAACCCCATTTTAGAAAGGTCACAAAGTGCTCTACAGGCTTGATTCATGCAAGCGCCTATCACCCAAATTTTTGAACTCATTTGGGGCCTCTAAATCCTTCAAAACTGAGTTCAAAGTTTTTGTACCCTACTACCAATATTGAAAATCTTCAATATCTTCAAAACTAGACCTGATCTAGCCATGAAAATTTACTGGCAGGCTAATATGACTGAGATGAATCTCCACATGTAAAATCAAAACATTTTGAGATTTATGACCAACTTACTAAAAATAGAAAGTTTCCATAAATAGTAGCTCTGCACAAGATAGCCCTTATTGAATACAAAAACATAAATATTTTTGGGTGATGCAAGATTGCTCTTACAACCAGGATGCTCCTGCATTAGGAAACAACCACACAATGGGATGAACCAATCAAGCCAGCAATCTTTGATGCCACCACCTTAGCAACAAGCTCTAATGCCTCCTCTTGTAGCTAACACTAGTTTCCCTAAATGGACTCAACTACCTAGTCAGTGTACCCTTAATCCCAAGAGAACCAAGCTCGTAGCACAACAACAAAGCTATGCTATTTCCTTAAATAATATTAATTTAAGATCAAACACAACTCTTTCTCCTTTGTAGCAGCCTATTATAACTGAAGTTAAGGACGCCTTGGTAGAACCAACTGAAGTGCCAGTAAAACATGCCTCTCCTGTGACCCATTTCCTCATCAATTGGAGGAGCAAGCTAAGCCAGTTGAAAACCAAGCAGTATTGGACTTGCTTACCCAACTAAAGAAAATGACAGTTAAAATACCACTACTAGATGCCATAAAGGAAGTGCCTGCATATACTAAAGCCATCAAGGAACCCTATATAAAATAGCTTAGGAGGAAGAAAAAGGTTCCCAAAACCATACATGTCCTAGGATAGTTATTTGACCTAATGTTGGATAAATTGATAGTTCCAAAGTATTCTGATCCTGATAGCCCTATGGTTATAGTCACTATTCAAGGAATTCAAGTTTAAAATCCTCTAGTTGACTTAGGTGCATCCATAAATGTCATGACCAAGGAAGTAATGTCTTAGTTTCATATCATTGGTCTTAGGGAAACCCCAACCATCCTTCAGCTTGTTGATAGTTCCACCATTATAGCTAATGGGATGGTAGAGGATGTCATAGTCACCTTGAATTCTTGGGAGTAGATCTGCATTATGCTTTGTGACTTGCTTGGTTTGTTCATTTGATGACCACCTAGGTCTAGATAGGCATTCAAATGATTTGTGCCCATATTTCTGACAATTGAAACAACTCCCTTGAAACTTAGGTGAGGTGGATGAATTGCTAGCCTTAGATCTACATTCATGTGCTTGATGTCCATGCTTCTTGCAATTAAAACAATGTCCATTAAACTTAGGTTTAGAGTCAGACTTACCATGTTTTGTTCTGCATATGTTGGTTGTATGTCATGGCTTTCCACATTGATGACATGTGGGCTTGGTGTTCTTTGGTTTAGCAATCTTCTGTTCTCCATTCTTTGATGATTCTCCTTCTTTAGTAGATGAATGTTCATTCAGTCCAAGTCCAGATCTATCACTGGATCTTCTAGGTGATCTTAACAACTCTTCAAAATATTTTGCAGCTTCATTAATTTTGTTCATCCTTTCATTGATTTCTTTTTCAGTTCTCAAATCATGTTTCAACTGATCATTTTCAGACCTTAGTTGATTGATTTCCATATCTTTCCTACCCAATTCTTGATTAACCATCAGTAGTTGATTTACCATATCTAGTTGATTATTAGTCAGCCTTTGCATGTCACTTGTTCTTTCATCTAGCCTAAGTACAATTTTTCTTTTGTCTTCTTCAGCCAATGCCTTATCATCTTTAGCCTTCTTTTTCCATTCCACTAATTCATAAAGTCTAACAAATTGAATTTCTTGTTCTCTCCTTAGAGTTTTGATGTCATCATTTAGTATAGTATTTTTCTCTAGTATTTCTTTTATAACTTTATCACTCTCAGCAGAGTTACCATTGTCAAATAGTCCAGAGATGTCTTCTTCTTTGTATTGTGGCTCATTTTGTTGAATTGTAGTCTCTCTTCTCTTGCTCAAGTATTTCTTTAATTTTCCTCTAGCTGCTTCCAGTTGTTGTAATGCCAATTTTACTTCAATCTTTTGATTCTCTATGATCTTCCGTAGTTTATAAGCTTCCATTTTAAAATCTTTTTCCTCAAGTGGTTAGACTTCCTTAAGAGAAACCTTGTAGCTCTGATACCAATTGTTGGAAATATAAGTGGGAAAGCAATATTGAGAGGGGGCGTGAATTAGATATTACCTACTTTACCATTTTCAATATGATAAAACTTTATGCATGACATAAATAAAACTTGATCATTGTAAGAAACTAAACATATTAAGCAGCATACATGAAATCACTCATGACACCATAATTTTGGTAACCCAGAAACCCTTGAAAGGTAAAATTAGGGTGGGGATGACACCCACAAATCTTCACTACTACAATAATAAGTTTTTCCTATTAAGGCTTACAAAATGTGATCAATTCATCATCTACCCTATGAAAGGTCTGCTCTGTTAAAAGCTAAAAGACTTATATAGTATACCTTGTTAAAGGATTTACAAACTTACAACAAAGTAAGCACTTGGTAAAGAGATTACATAAAGTCTGTTAAGACTACTCGGTTAAGAGATTTACCTTGATACATTGGTCAAAATGTCTCAGTACATGATCTTTTAGTTTGCACTTACATGCAGATTACAGATCTCCTCTTTACAGTATATTGGTGATCTCTTCTATCTGATCTTTCTTGATTCTGTCCTTTCATTGCTTAGCTCAGTCACTCGACTCTGTCTGAATGCTTGACTATTCTGAATATACCTCTCTAATCATTCTCTCATACTCATTCAATCTAATTATCTCTTTTTTTCTCTCTGATTCAGACACACTTCTTGGTTTAGATCTTGACCTTATATAATACCAAAAACATTTTACCGATTCAAGATCTATGGTTCAGATTTATTTCTATTGCCACTTAAGCTATACAATTTTCTGATTGGCTCTAGGTATTACATAGGGATCAATGATTATAAGATGTGTAATTACCTCCGTAATTACCTCAACAAAAAAAATACAAAACACTACTATCACCAAAAATGGTTTACCTCGATCATTGTACCATTTCCTGGCTAACTCACCAAAAGTTATTCTTGGCACTCGGCATTAACTATACTCAGTATATGTTAATCTTCTGTTAGTGAACAGATTGTCCTTTTAACTAACTTATCAGATTCACTCTATGCCCAATATTATGAAAAGAAGAGAATTGCTCACTACAGTTGAGAAAGTATCAATTTTGCTTTAACTTCCTCTCTGAATTTTCTACAGGTACAGCTCCCTTATCAGATTTGCAATGAATTCTATTTTTACTTTTACACTTTTTCCTAAAAGTGCATAAGGGTCTCTCAACTACTCCTAGGTAGTGAGGTAATTACAGAATGAACATTTGAAGATGAATAAATTCAAACAAATATAATCAAGAAAATCCACTTCAAAGAATGAATTTCTACTAAAGTTTCAACATATATCAAAAATAGGAATTAAGTGAACTCATGGCTAATCAACAGTAGTAAGGAACTTTCGAATCGCCAAATCACATCCACCAAGTAATAAAGATTCAACACCTCGAACACAAAGTTTCAAAGCATAATTCAAAATTCTTCATATATGTGTATCCAACTTCAATGCACAAAGTCTTTGAAAGCCAAAACATGCATATACTATCCTTAATCAGTGTTGTTCAGAAATATCTATCTTAAAGCTATAACTATCTGCTATTCCCTTCTATCTCTTGCTAAAAAAAACAAGTTCAATGCCCCAACATTTATAGTTTTTCAAATCCCGAAGGGCCTCCCTTAAAACTCAGCCCTATCAGGTTAATACAAGAAACCGTTACGAAACTAGAAAGCAGTTATCAAAAAGAAAGAGTGCCAACAGGTGACGATTCAGTTTCCAGTATATTCATTGGCTTCCTCCTCATCTCCGATGGTTTGGTGTACCAGCTTCCAACTTCAAAAGGTGGACATGAATTCCCGCGTGGCATGGGAGTGCGGGTTCTTTAAACTCATCAGTCAGGCTCTGCATGCATCCTTTTGCCACCTATACTCCTTCACCTTCGGACTCTGACATGGCATCAGTTTCTCATTAAGGCGCAGCATGGATTCGATGCCTGCCAATGAAGTGAAAGCGTCGGCCTTGGGCATTTCTTTGTCTCTAATTTGTTCAACTATTTCAGTGCAACTTTTGGTTAATACTTCAATGTCCATATTTCCTTCATCTAGTTGTAAGACGCCTATGGGGTTAACAATCTTCATGTCTTTCACCAGTTCCTTATGCATGCCCGTGATTTGATTTTCGATGCCTTGGACTTCTTTGATGGCCTCTTTGCAGATGGATTCTTTCCAATTCATATTATTTTTCAGGACGAACAACATGCACGGGTCTACAGTTTTCATAGGGTTTTCATTTAAGAATTTGAGAACCCCAAACTTTTCAACTTCTGTTACTTGAAAAACTATGGCTTGACACAGTGCCAATTCTGCTTCCCATTCTGGTATCAAGGCTTGAATTTCTCTGAGCAATGCTTCACCTTCGGAGTAGATACTAGTAACTTCAGAGATAAATTTATTTCCTTGATCTATTATGTTATTCACCTAGTTAGTCATGGTGTCAGACAACAGTTTTCCCCTCTACATATGTTTCATTAACTGCTGGCTCTCGGCAGAATTTGGGTCAAATGGCTGTGGCATCTGAATTATTGGGGCAGGCCCTAAATTCATCAGTGAATTGATGTACGTGGCCATTGTCACCACCATTGCTTTCAATTCCTTCTTTTCTTTGGAATCTTTTTCTGATTGTGTGAGCATGTGATCAGCAGAAAATTTAAAGAAATTATTGCCGGTATTCCTATTAAGGGCACCTAGTTCAATAGAAGTGACTTTGAATCCTTCCTCATCAATTTCCCTTGACTCCTTTTTCTGTTTATAAGTGGCCACTTCTGCTATGATTTTTCCTATCACTAGATCTTTAGTGAGACGGGCATCCATTTTCATTTTCTTTGTTTTAGATCCTCTAGCCGCGTACCTAGTGACAATATCCTTTACTGGTGTGGCCACTGGTTGCAAACTCTGCTTTTTATTGATTGAATTCGACAACCATAAAGGAACAGTGAGAGTATTTGATATCACTTGAGTATCTTTAGTCGAATTTGACTTCATTATCTGCTCCGTCTGGGGAAGCAAGCTTGTCACCTGAATCCCGCTCTTGAGATGTCAGTTTCTACTTCTGGGGACTAGGCTACTTCAAGGCTTTATTCTTGGACTGAGATCTCATCCTAGGAGCCATAGCTTGCGAATGGGGAGGAGACTTTACTTGCTTATTTGGAACCAGTGGATCACCTGCAATATGAGCAAATGAAGTGTCAGATTGAAGTGGTCCCGAGGGAGAAATCACCTTAGGAGGAGGTTCATTGATGTTTCCATTTCTTTTCCTCTGTAGCCAATCATCTGTATAAGTTAATATGGATCTGGCTCTTAAATTAATATCATCATCTTCCTCCTTGCTCCAATCAACTGTCAGGGATTTTTCCTCATTTGACCCCTCCCAACCGGATTCAATTAAAGATGAACTATCTTCGGTGATTCCTTGTGTTTTGAACTTCAATCTAAAAGAACTGATGTGCTGTAAGGTTAGTCTAGAATGATCTTTCATCAAGAATTCTTCCTCATTTTCACAATCTCCCCATAGGTCTTCTAGATGCGGAGCAACTGATGGATTGATTTCAAGGCCAAGGGTTTCAGCTGCATATCCCTTACTATCAAAGTTTCTCCTACTGTGGTAGAAACTGAGATTGAATCCTAGCAAATTGCTTCCCATGATGGCAGTGTTATTCATGCTATTACAGACCAAAAAGCCCAGCTTGATAGGGAAAGCCATTTCCCAATTCTCCTGAGGGAGATTACCCTTGATAACAGAGGAAAGTTGTCTACATAATTTGGCTAAAATGAAGTAGTCAAGGGCATATCAAGGCAACTTCACAGGTTCATCTTCAAACCCTCTGACTCTCAAATATGTGAACCTGGGTAACTGTATGAAGAAAGTCCCATAATGTTGAACTAGCCTTAGCAATTCAGGAGAGAGTCACGACATCTGAACACCTTCTAGAGCTAGATAAACATTTCCAAACAACACATCATGAACCTTATGAAAATCCTCCAAAACTCTATCTTTTTGCAATAACAGACAATATTGGAAGATGGTCATCTCTTCATTCCATACTCCATGTGGAAGAGTAGTGAGATCACATGTGCAGGCAATACAGTAAGTCAAATATGAGGCCATATAAAAATCTTCTCCAGACTCTTTGGCGTGTTTGAGTTGGCTCTTCAGGGAATTGGCAATAATCTCTGCCCAATCCACCCATTGCTCACCTTTTAAGATAATCTCAATGTACCTGTACATCCATTCTTCAAATAAATACACATCGGCTGAACCCTTCACTCTGTGCAATAATACCACCAGGTCATGTATGTGGGGTTTCATGTGATCCTTGGTAATGACCTTGGGAAGTCTGGACCCACCTCCATAGTTAGTCTCGGTCCATTTCCTGGCAAGGGTGTTTTGGAATACACTAGGGGTTTCCTGATATTCAGCTAAAGCTTGAATGGGTGAGAAAGCAGCAAAGGTACTTCCTGTTAATTGCAAGATAGAGGAAATAGTTTCCCTGGAGATAGGAAGTATGGTGTTACCATTTTTGCTCACTATGCTCTTGCTTTTTACATCGTAATGGTCAATGCAAAGTTGCAGAAGTTCAGGGTTTATGAAGGCAGGGGGAAATGCAACGGCTTCAATTAACCCTCTCATTAATACTTTCGTACATCCCTTAACTTCTTCTGTATTCATAAGAAAGTTTACTGGCAAATTCTCTACATTTACCCCCTCTAAGTTGGTATCACAGATCACTGGTCTTTTACATTCGAGGCTAGAAACATTACCAAAAAAGTGGAGAACTGACTTCATTTTCAATTCAAACAAGCAAGACTTCCGATAGACAATTCTTTGAAAACAAAATATTTGCAGAATAGAACAAAGATTGCTAAACTCTCACCTGTTTTCCGCTAAAAAACAAATAACTTCCTCTAGCTTCTCTAACAGCTCCTTTTCTTCGAAATCAGGGTTTTTTTTTTTTTTAAATTCTTGCAAATAAACTTACCAGGCAACTGAATGAATTTAATCACAGGGAAGTCTTATATATGGAAGTATCCGATAATTAATAGACGTGACAGTCCATCACTTCACATCAAGGTTGGCATGTTCGAAGTGTCGATGCATGAGCGCTTCAATTAATGATTCCCCTTTTGCATGAATTAATAATAATTGATTCCGTACAATATCCGATCATCCTTTAAATGAATATCTATTTCCCATTCATAACAATAATGGCTTCTCCCTTGAAAAAGGAATAAAAATCTTTCGATTTGATATGCTGACGGGACCATTAATTGATTGAGAAAAAGGTGGCGCACCGTACTCCAGAAATAAACTCCTGCCGACCATACTTATCAAGAACCACTTTGAATTAGCTTGAACCAAGCTTCAAAGTGATTCAGAGTACTTCAAAGAACACCACCGTGATGAAAGGTATTTCCTACCAAAGAAAGAGTGTTAGTATGTAAAATTTAGGTTGAACTACTTTGAACTACTTCGAACTGAGTTTTGAAGTGGTTCAAAGCAGTTCAAAGGAAAGGGGGGGGCACAACTGTGGAGGCTTAGCAACTTCGACCAAATACTACAAAGGATGGTAAACACTTAGATGATGAAGGAAAGGCTTCGAAGAAAGATAGGTGGGGATTTTAAAGGGAAACCCTTGAATTAACATGATGACTCTTCACACAACTAATAGGGGCTCTGACTGGGGACTGTGTATGCAGAATACACAGAGAACTCAGAAAAAGGAAACAAAACTCAACAAAGAAGACAGGAAAGAAAACAACAAGAATAGGAAAAGCTAGACACAACCAAAATTGCTATGTACACAGTAGGGGGCACCAAAACTTAGAACTTGACCAACTTCAAATCCTGCCCATTATATGTAAAAGGCAGAACTGTTCCATCTGGGTATCTCAAACGGAAAGTGTTAGGACCAACAACTTCTGAAATAAAGAATGGACCTTTCCAAAGAGATTCAAATTTTCCATGTGCTCCCTTTGGTTCTTTCCTCTTATCCCACAGGAGTACTTCATCATTTTTGAGGAAATTTCTTGGCCGAGCTTTTCTGTCAAAGATTCATTTCACATTCATCTGATGTTCCGTGATGTGATCAACTAGTTTGCTCCTCTCCTTTTCTAACTTGTGCAGATACATGACTCTCTTCTCCAATGAATTCTTAAAGAATTGGTCTTCGATAAATGATTGCAATTTAGTAGCTGATAACTCCAAAGGTAAAGATACCTAAGCTCCAATCCCATATACTAACTCAAATGGAGCCATCCCAATAGCTCTTTTTGGTGTAATCCGGTCTACCCACAATGCTTCATAGAGCCTTTTGTGCCAATCTCGGGAATTGTCAGACACTAATTTTTTAATGATGGCCACTAGATTCTTATTGCTGGACTCTGCCTACCCGTTTCCCTGTGGGAAGTAATCTGATGAATGTGCCAATGATACACCGTGCTCATAACAGAAAAGTGATATCTCCTCTGATGAGAAATAAGTGGCATTATCTGAAACCACCTTCTGAGGTACACCAAATCTAACAAAAATTTGTTCCATCAGGAATTCACATACCACTTGAGAGTTAGATTTCTTTGTTGGAATCGCCTCCACCCATTTAGTGAAATAATCTATCACTGTTAGAATGTAGATATGCCCAGCACTTGATGGAGGATTTATAGGTCCAATAAAGTCGATACCCCATTATTGAAACGGTTCATCAATTACTACAGGTCTGAGAGGCAATGCTGCTAATTGAGGACGTCCAGTAAAAAGTTGACATTTTTCACAGTTTTTCACAAATTTATAAGCATCTTTGAACATGCCCGGCCAGTAGAAACAATTCCTGAGAATTTTAAAGGCAGTAACAGTGGATGAAAAGTGTCCTCCGCAAGCCTTTGAATGATATGCTTTCAACAAATTTTCTTGCTGTTCTGCGTCCACACATCTTAAAAATGTTCCATTGATTCCTCTCTTATATAGAACACCATCCGAAATTACATACTTTGCAGCTTTCATCCTGAGATTCCATCTCTCCTTATAATTCATATTTGATGGACATTCACCATATGATAGAAAATATGCAATATCCGAGAACCAAGAATTTGTTAGGCTGACCAGTAAGACTGTATGGGCTTCATCGGATTTACCAAAGGACACCTCTCTATTTTCAGCTATTATTTTGCACAAACCGTGCCCTCTTACCAAGGAAGTAGGTTTGATAGTCAAGTCATATTCTTGTACTTTAGCTACCCAGGTTGCCCGTTTATTCATTCCTACTTCTTGTTGAGTTAAAATACTTTTAACTGCTGTCTCAGGTACATACACAATAGAATGAGAATGCAGTATATAGTACCTAAATTGTTTCAGTGCCTTTACTACAGCAAATGCATGTTTTTCTGTTGGAGTATAATTTAATTCATGCTTCTTAAATGGAACACTCATAAAGGCAATTGGAGCTTCTTTTCCTTCATCATTCTGCTGAGTTAGAATACTGGATAGAGAGTGCTCAGAGGCATAACAATAAATAATGAAATCCTTTTCAAAGTTAGGGCTTACCAGCATTGGAGCATTTGCGATGGCTGTTTTGATATCTTCGAAAGCTTTCTTACCCTCTTCTTGCCATTTGAAAGGACATTTCTCACTCATCATATCCAGCATATATCTCACCTTTTCAGAGAATTCGGGTACAAAACTTCTCAATAAATTGATCTGACCGAAGAAAGACTTCAAATCGCTTCTATTTGTAGGCAGAACTAGCTTTTGTATTGCTCTCACCCTCTCTGGATCAATTTTTATACCCTCTTTAGAAACAATGTGCCCAAGCAATTTACCTTCTTCAACGAAGAAAATAGACTTTTTTGGATTCAAAGATATACCATGTTGTCTGCATCTCTCCAGCACCTTTTCTAGGTCCCTCAAATGATGTTTCCTTCTTCTAGAATAGACAGTTAAATCATCAAGATATATAACAATTATCCTATCTAGCAGATCTTTGAAAAAGGAATTCATAGCTTGCTGAAAAGTAGCCCCGACATTAATTAGGCCAAAAGGCATTCGGCTATAAGAAAAGGTACCCCAGGGAGTGATGAAGGCTGTTTTGTGTTGATCTTTTGAAGTGACACTAATCTGATTATATCCTGAGTAACCATCCAGCATAGACATTACTTCAGATCCAGCTACAGACTGCAAGACATGATCCATAGTGGGAAGCGCATAGTTATCTTTAAGGCTTGCTTGATTCAGATTCCTAAAGTCTACACAAATCCTTATTTCACCATTCTTTTTCCTTACGGGAATGATATTTTCCACCCATGTTGAATGATGTATCAGGTAAATTATACGAGCCTTCAACATCTTTTCTACTTCTCTAAAAATGGCTTCTGAAACTTTGGGGTTGTAATTCCTAAGCTTTTGTCTGAAGATGGTGGCCCCTGGTTTCAATGGTATGTGATGCACAAATTCACCATTTCTAAAAAAATTTAAGTCACCATAACCCCATGCAAAAACATCTTGATATCAGATTAAAAGCTCAGATAATTTCTCCTTTTCCCTTGTAGAACAGGTTTTGCCTATAGAAATCAGTTTAGGATTTCCTTCACTTCCATGTTGATCTTGTCATGTTCCTCTTTCTTTTCATTAGAATCAATATCTTTCTTTAGAGCACTGTCATCCTTTCTACCAAAAAGATGTTCTAAAGAAACCAGACCTTTAGGAATCCTGTTTCCTTGAAGTTGGATCACTTCTCCTATTTCCGTTGATTCTTCACCAATTGGTTTGCCACAATGTTCAGATCCCTCGAAAAAGGTTTCAGCAAAATTTCCTGCGCATGCCATGAATTCTTTTAATTGTGCATCATCATTAAAGACCTACCAATGATTAACATTATCTGGGACCCTTGGTCTGTATATCATCTCAATCTTGTAAGTATCATTTTTGAATTCAAGATGAGGCAACAATAAAGATGCTGAGACAGCTAAAGAGTCAGCTTTGGTATTTTGAGCACAAGGGACGAATTCAATAGAAAATGCTTCAAATGACTCAATTTCATCCCAAACTAGATTTCTATAATGCCTCAATCGATCATTTTTTACAAAGAATTGTTTCCTCACCTACTTCACAATGAGTTCAGCATCCCCCTTTTCTTTCAACCACCTTATTCCTTTAGCCTTTGCTTCTTGCAAACCTAGGAGCAATGCCTTGTATTCTACTATATTATTTGTATTATGGAAGTCCAGTTTAAAAGAGAAAGGAAAAACTTCCCCAGAAGGTGAAATGAGGACTACACCAGCCCCTGAGCCTGAATTCGAACAACTTCCATCGAATTCTAAAGTCCATAAGGTTTCTTCAGAACTTACCATGTTTTCTTCGCATGACTCCTCAGGTAAGATGATATAATTCCCGAATTGACATTCCTCGTATAATATCTACGCTTTGGGGTTGTCAGAAGGTACCACAGTATATTTGTTTTTTGGCTTATGTTCTAGCCTTATTTTCTTCTTTCCTATAGGAATATATGCTTCTGACCAGTCCATTTTAATTTCCCCACCCATATCTTTGCAGATGTTCTGCTAAGCAGCATCCCATAGCTAGCTGGAATATCAGCTACCAAAATAGTAAGCTTCACTCTCTTTTCAGGGCAAGCATAAAGAACAGCTTGTACATCTTTCACCTGGCCAACCAGGGCTACTTGCTTTCCATCCATAGCATAGCAACACCCAAAAGTTTTCGTGAGCTCCAAACCAAGGGCTTTTGTAACTGGTTGAGGCATAATATTGTCTGATGCTCTAGAATCAATGATACAATTACTAAGCTTTTGACCATTCAATAACAATGATATATAAAATGGGTTGGGCTTTTTCTCCTCCACTTCCTTCTGAAAAGAATTAGCAGTAGCCTCAATGTCCTCAGAAACATTATCTGTGACATGTGCATTAGTGGCTGAACCTCCCTTCACATACTGAACCAACTTGTCCAATTCCTTAGGATTAAGCTTTAGATATTCAGCTGGTGAAATGGATATAGAAGAGGTTTTGCAAAATTTGATAATGTCAAAAGCCGAGGTACTAGCCTTTGTTTCTATCCTGGACAAAATCTTAGGTTCTATAGTTTTTGTCGTATCAGCATGAACATGTTCTTTACCTTTAGAATTTGATACATTTGGGGTGTTTCCAAGGTAGGATTTCTGATTCCGTTGGCCTCTAGTCATCACCGTGCAGGCAGGTTCTTGAAGTGTTGTAAAAACATCACTTCCTCTTTCTGAATCAAATTCATATTCAAGAAAGTAGCTACCAGACTCACCTTTTTCTACATCTTCTTTTTCAGTCATTACTTCCGCTATAAGAGCATTCTTTGCTAGCTGAATAGAATTTAGCCAATCAGGACATTCTCATTCATCATGGTCTGAAGTCATGTGGAAAGAACACATTATTTCTTTAGGGGCTTCTTCAATTTGTAGTCTCAGTTGAGGAGCAGTTAATAGGGGAGTTTTTCCAAAATTTTGAGGCTGCTGCCATCTGTGAATGTCTTGATAAGGAGGTAGATACTGATTATGCATTTTATTTTGTTGTCTCTTCATCATTGCTATGTCATTCATCAGTTTCTGTAAGACTGGGTCTGTGGATGTAGAAGATGAAACGGTCCTAGGAGTA
The DNA here is from genome assembly GCA_027943335.1 of Chamaecyparis obtusa. Lineage (NCBI taxonomy): Eukaryota > Viridiplantae > Streptophyta > Pinopsida > Cupressales > Cupressaceae > Chamaecyparis > Chamaecyparis obtusa. The sequence goes on along the minus strand of BSBK01004799.1, from coordinate 104,656 downwards.
TGTACCTCTCTTTTCCACTTACCGGCATTAATGAACGCATCTTCCAATTGAATAGCCAACCTTTGAGCAACACCTAAATCAGCACAGGAATCTTTGATGCGATGGAAACTTACATCTGCTAGAACAGCATTAATAAAAAATGATATCTAGTTTTCTTCACTAGGCCTTGATGCCGTGGGAATTCTTTGAACCAATCTATTGAATTTGGCCACAAACTCTCTCATGGGTTCATGCATATCTTTCTTCATTTGACTGAGTTGGGAAAACAGAGAACATTCATTTTCAGGGGTTTTAAATCTAGTTTCAAAGGCATTTTTCATATCATCCTAGCTAGTAATAGAATGATGACGCAAATGATTGAACCAATCAATAGCGGCATCAATCAAGGTCCGCACAAACAATCTTACAGCAACTTCCTGTGTAGGGACGCTTATAATAGCACAAGCAAAATGAAAAGCACTTAAGTGGTCATCTATTGAAACTTTGCCATCCCCACTAAACTTGGGTAAAACTTTAGTAGCTCCTTTAGGAAGTGCTACAGGGTTCACACCCAAATTCAGTGGACCTATGTTCTGCCCCCGAGGTTGATTAGCAGCCATATTGGGTGGTACAACTTGTGAGGGTTGAATCGATATATAGGCTAGAACAAGAGCACTCAATGGAAGCAAGGATTGAACTAAAGGTGAGAGGGAAGAAGGCTTGGGTGGTGAGCTAGGCCTGCCTTGGGATTTGATCTATTTCTTTTTAGGGTTGTTAAAATCTGGCAAAAATTTTAGGTTTTTCAATGGCTCAAAGTTCTCATCAAGAATTCCTTTTTCTCTTTCTCCTCTTGTGTATCTACGAGTAGCCAGTTCTAACTTATTTATAGGTTCAAGGCCTTGCAGGTGCCTAGGCTAATCTATTCACAATAGTAGCTTCTTGAACTTTTGGCACCCCTCTCAACAGCTCGGTTCTTTCTTCTTCTCTTTCCAAAACGACTAATATTTGTTGGTATTGTTGACCACCTCTACGTACTCGCCAAGTAGTTGCAACTAGATCTAAGATTATATCTTCTTGAGTATCTTCAAATCAGAGGTTAGGTTGTAATACAGGGAAGACCTCGTTATGTGGAAGAACCATGGTTATACATTACATTTAAAGATTAAGGTTCTTTCAAAGGGACTCTCCCTAGTAGAGTCGCCAAAAATCTGTTAGTGAACAGATTGTCCTTTTAACTAACTTATCAGATTTTCTCTATGCCCAATATTATGAAAAGAACAGAATTGCTCACTACAGTTGAGAAAGTATCAATTTTGGTTTAACTTCCTCTCTGAATTTTCTAAAGGTATAGCTCCCTTATCAAATTTGCAATGAATTCTATTTTTACTTTTACACCTTTTCCTGAAAGTGCATAAGGGTCTCTCAACTACTCCTAGGTAGTGAGGTAATTACATAATGAACATTTGAAGATGAATAAATTCAAACAAATATAATCAAGAAAATCCACTTCAAAGAATGAATTTCTACTAAAGTTTCAACATATATCAAAAATAGGAATTAAGTGAACTCACGGCTAATCAACAGTAGTAAGGAACTTTCGAATCGCCAAATCACATCCACCAAGTAATAATGATTCAACACCTCGAACACAAAGTTTCAAAGCATAATTCAAAATTCTTCATATATGTGTATCCAACTTCAATGCACAAAGTCTTTGAAAGCCAAAACATGCATATACTATCCTTAATCAGTGTTGTTCAGAAATATCTATCTTAAATCTATAACTATCTGCTATTCCCTTCTATCTCTTGCTAAAAAAAACAAGTTCAATGCCCCAACATTTATAGTTTTTCAAATCCCAAAGGGCCTCCCTTAAAACTTAGCCCTATCAGGTTAATACAAGAAACCGTTACAAAACTAGAAAGCAGTTATCAAAAAGAAAGAGCGCCAATAGGTGACGATTCAGTTTCCAGTATATTCGTCAGCTTCCTCCTCATCTTTGATGGTTTGGCGTACCAGCTTCTAGCTTCGAAAGGTGGACATGAATTCCCACGTGGCATGGGAGTGCGGGTTCTTTAAACTCATCAGCCAAGCTCTGCATGTGTCCTTTTGCCACCTATACTCCTTCACCTTCAGACTCTGATGTGGCATCAGTTTCTCATTAAGGCACAACATGGATTCGATGCCTGCCAATGAAGTGAAAGTGTCGGCCTTGGGCATTTCTTTGTCTCTAATCTGTTCAACTGTTTCAGTGAAACTTTTGGTTAATACTTCAATGTCCATATTTCCTTCATCTAGTTGTAAGATGCCTGTGGGGTTAACAATCTTCATGTCTTTCACCAGTTCCTTATGCATGCCCGTGATTTGATTTTCAATGCCTTGGACTTCTTTGATGGTCTCTTTGCAGATGGATTCTTTCCAATTCATATTATTTTTCAGGATGAACAACATGCATAGGTCTACAGTTTTCATAGGGTTTTCATTTAAGAATTTGAGAACCCCAAACTTTTCAACTTCTATTACTTGGAAAACTATGGCTTGACATGGTGCCAATTCTACTTCCCATTCTAGTATCAAGGCTTGAATTTCACCGAGCAATGCTTCACCTTCGGAGTAGATACTAGTAACTTCAGAAATAAATTTATTTCCTTGATCTATTATGTTATTCACCTAGTTAGTCATGGCATCAGACAACAGTTTTCCCCTCTCCATATGTTTCATTAACTGCTGGCTCTCGGTAGAATTTGGGTCAAATGGCTGTGGCATTTGAATTATTGGGGCAGGCCCTAAATTGATCAATGAATTGATGTACATGGCCATTGTCACCACCATTTCTTTCAATTCCTTATTTTCTTTGGAATCTTTTTCTGATTGTGTGAGCATGTGATCAGCAGAAACTTTAAAGAAATTATTGCCGGTATTCCTATTAAGGGCGCCTAGTTCAATAGAAGTGACTTTGAATCCTTCCTCATCAATTTCCCCTGACTCCTTTTTCTGTTTATAAGTGGCCACTTCTGCTATGATTTTCCTTGTCACTGGATCTTTAGTGAGACAGGCATCTATTTTCATTTTCCTTGTTTTAGATCCTCTAGCCGCGTACCTAGTGACAATATCCTTTACTGGTGTGGCCACTGGTTGTAAACTCTGCTTTTTATTGATTGAATTGGACAACCATAAAGGAACAGTGAGAGTAGTTGATATCACCTGAGTATCTTTAGTTGAATTGGACTTCATCGTCTGCTCCATCTGGGGAAGCAAGCTTGTCACCTGAATCCTGCTCTTGAGATGTCATTTTCTGCTTCTGCGGACTAGGCTGCTTCAAGGCTTTATTCTTGGACTGAGATCTCATCCTAGGAGCCATAGCTTGCGAATGGGGAGGAGACTTTACTTGCTTATCTGGAACCAGTGGATCACCTGCAATATGAGCAAATGAAGTGTCAGATTGAAGTGGTCCCAAGGGAGAAATCACCTTAGGAGGAGGTTCATTGATGTTTCCATTTCTTTTCCTCTGCAGCCAATCATCTGTATAAGTTAATATCGATCTGGCTCTTAAATTAATATCATCATCTTCCTCCTTGCTCCAATCAACTGTCAGGGATTTTTCCTCATTTGACCCTTCCCAACTGGGTTCAATTAAAGATGAACCATCTTCAGTGATTCCTTGTGTTTTGAACTTCATTCTGAAAGAATTGATGTGCTGTAAGGTTAGTCTAGAATGATCTTTCATCAAGACTTCTTCCTCATTTTCACAATCTCCCCATAGGTCTTCTAGATGCGGAGCAACTAATGGATTGATTTCAAGGCCAAGGGTTTGAGCTGCATATCCCTTACTATCGAAGTTTCTCCTACTGTGGTAGAAACTGAGATTGAATCCCAGCAAATTGCTTCCCATGATGGCAGCATTATTCATGCTATTACAGACCAAAAAGCCCAGCTTTATAGGGAAAACCATTTCCCAATTCTCCTGAGGGAGATTACCCTTGATAACAGAGGAAAGTTGTCTGCACAATTGGGCTAAAATGAAGCAGTCAAGGGCATATCGGGGAACTTCACAGGTTCATCTTCAAACCCTCCGACTCTCAAATATGTGAACCTGGGGAACTGTATGAAGGAAGTCCCATAATGTTGAACTAGCCTCAGCGATTTAGGAGAGAGTCACGGCATCTGAAAACCTTCTAGAGCCAGACAAACATTTCCAAACAACACATCATGAACCTTACGAAAATCCTCCAAAACTCTATCTTTTTGCAATAACGGACAATATTGGAAGATGGTCATCTCTTCATTCCATACTCCATGTGGAAGAGTAGTGAGATCACATGTGCAGGCAATACAGTAAGTCAAATATGAGGCCATATAAAAATCTTCTCTGGACTCTTTGGCATGTTTGAGTTGGCTCTTCAGGGAATTGGCAATAATCTCTGCCCAATCCACCCATTGCTCACCTTTTAAGATAATCTCAATGTACCTGTACATCCATTCTTCAAATAAATACACATCGGCTGAACCCTTCACTCTGTGCAATAATACCACCAGGTCATGTATGTGGGGTTTCATGTGATCCTTGGTAATGACCTTGGGAAGTCTGGACCCACCTCCATAGTTAGTCTCGGTCCATTTCCTGGCAAGGGTGTTTCGGAATACACTAGGGGTTTCCTGATATTTGGCTAAAGCTTGAATGGGTGAGAAAGCGGCAAAGGTAGTTCCTGTTAATTGGAAGAAAGAGGAAACGGTTTCCCTGGAGATAGGAAGTATGGTGTTACCATTTTTGCTCACTATGCTCTTGCTTTTTACATCGTAATGGTCAATGCAAAGTTGCAGAAGTTCAGGTTTTATGAAGGCAGGGGGAAATGCAGTGGCTTCAATTAACCCGCTTAATAATACTTCTGTACATCCCTTAACTTCTTCTGTATTCCCAAGAAATTTTACTGGCAAATTCTCTACATTTACCCCCTCTAAGTTGGTATCACAAATCACTGGTCTTTTACATTCGAGGTGAGAAACATTACCAAAAAAGTGCAGAACTGACTTCATTTTCAATTCAAACAAGCAAGACTTCCGACAGACAATTCTTTGAAAACAAAAGATTTGCAGAACAGAACAAAGATTGCTAAACTCTCACCTGTTTTCTGCTGAAAAACAAATAACTTCCTCTAGCTTCTCTAACAGCTCCTTTTCTTCAAAATCAAGGTTTTTTTTTTTTTAAATTCTTGCGAATAAACTTACCAGGCAACTGAATGAATTTAATCATAGGGAAGTCTTATATATGGAAGTATCAGATAATTAATAGATGTGACAGTCCATCACTTCACATCAAGGTTGGCATGTTCGAAGCGTCGATGCACGAGTGCTTCAATTAATGATTCCCCTTTTGCATGAATTAATAATAATTGATTCCGTACAATATCCGGTCATCCTGTAAACGAAGATCTATTTCCCATTCATAACAATAATGGCTTCTCCCTTGAAAAAGGAATAAAAATCTTTTGATTTGATATGCTGACGGGACCATTAATTGATTGAGAAAAAGCCGGCACACCGTACTCCAAAAATAAACTCCCACCGACCATACTTATCAAGAACCACTTTGAATTAGCTTGAACCGCGCTTCAAAGAAATTTAGAGTACTTCAAAGAACACCACCGAGATGAAAGGTATTTCCTGCCAAAGAAAGAGTGTTAGTATGTAAAATTTAGGTTGAACTACTTTAAACTACTTCGAACCGAGTTTCGAAGTGGTTCAAAGTGGTTCAAAGGAAAGGGGGGGGCACAACGGCAGAGGCTTAGTGACTTTGACCAACTACTACAAAGGATGGTAAACACTTAGATGATGAAGGAAAGGCTTCAAAGAAAGATAGGTGGGGATTTTAAAGGGAAACCCTTGAATTAACATGGTGACTCTGCACACAACTAACATCTTCTTTATCACTCAGTAATCATTGATTTATGTAACTTGGAAAAAAATATACTTGGCATATTACAAACACATAGTGACCATGACTTTACTCGGTAGTACTATTTCTCAGTAAGTATACAATACATAACTCAGCCTTTACAAGATGACTCAGTTGTAGTGATGACCGACCATCATTTCCTAGATATATGACTAAGTGTGAAGCACTAATGGTCAAAAAAACTATAGAGATCTACAGAAAAGGTCATTGATGCAGAGCATCAATCAAACTCAAACAATCTCATAGGATTCTGATGATACCTTGTTCTCCTCATCACATGATCAATCAATTAGAGGCATTTCAATCAATTTCTTCATCCATGTAATCAATAGAAATATGAAACCATGATAGGTTCCTCAACAAAAAAGAGACATTCATTCTACAAGAACAGCCAACATTGTGTTTTCCAATTCACATTCTTAATCTATGCATCCATGCACAATCTTAGATTGGTCATCTGACTCTATCCAAAATCTTGCATTGGAGGTCATACCTCAACTTCATATATATTTGTTTGCAAATGGTTAATGAACTTTTCAACCAATCACAAGTCTAAGATCAACAAGATTCCATAAAGAATCAGTCAGTTTATCATACCATTCATTGACCATTTATTAGGCCACAATCTGCATTCCTTCATGAACAACCTGTACCATCCCTTCACATGATCCTTCTCACAATACATAATCTTTTAAAATTAATGAATTTTCACTCAAATGGATTTTATATATGGATATATTAAAAACCTTATTTCATCATCCCATATTTAATGGGGACCACCCATACTAATAACAATCAAGATTATAAAGATTATTATAAAAAAACTAGCAGTCTTGATGCCATTTTCTAGACTCTCACTAAGACCATCTTAACATTCAAACCAGAGAATATCTTGGAGATCGCTCCAGTCAAAACTTAGAAGACTAGGTTTTCAACAACATATCAAAAAATGAGATAAATCCAACGGTTACATTATGAGTTATGACCTCCGTATGGAGATAGTTTTTAATGTCCTAAAAATTCAGAAAAGTCCAGTGTTCTCCTCCTTTGTTTCATTGCAAAGATTCTAACTTGGTCCAAGTATAAGATAAGGTACCTCCACATCCATTTTACATTCATCTAAATCATTCACATATAGAAAACTATCCATAATCAGAGGGAAAATGTAACTACAATCAGTAACTGTCAAAACAAAATGGAATACTTTATTGTATTTGAATATAATACATTAAAAAAATTGACATATATCTTCATGCTATTTTTCTGTTCCATATTTCTACCATGATCCACATTATGGGTGAGTTTTCCTTTCATGAACCGTCACCCTGTCTATAGACTAGGTGTGACAGTCAGAGGAAACAATCTGTAACTTTTATCCTCTGACTACTCACCACCATCTTTCAATCAACTAAACAATAATATTTATAGACTCTTCATCTTCCTATGATAGTTACAACCAAACTAATCATACAGATTCCCACTTTTGTAACTATTGTACAACTTTTATCATTTTGGACATTTTCTAACTAATGATTTTAAAAAGTTGTATAAACCAACCTTTCACATCTAAAGGGATATTTTATAGCCTTTTACATCTTTGGCTTTCAAAGCCTTACAAATTATTTCAAATGGACTCAAAATAACTTTACAAATGCAAATATGAATTAGATGGCACATTTCATGATATATGACCTCCCCATCCACCTTTTTGCTAGGTTCTCTTGCACCATTCTACCAGACTTGAAATCTTTCCATGTCTCTTGGAAATGTGTGCTAAAACCTACAAAAAAATAAATAAATAAAATCAAACTAAAAATCACAGTTGTCGTCAATCATCTCTTCCTTTCATCTTTATCTCTTTGTGCCTCTTTAATCTTCTTTCCATCTTATTTATCCTCTAGATGCCTCTGCTACATCTTTCCAAAATCTTTCTCTTGACCCCTCTCAATGGAGTTCATATGGATGATTTTCCATGGTTCTACTCCAAACTCTGGTCCACCCTCCAGTGCTGCTTCAACAACTCTCTAAGCTAGAAGTTAGTCTAGGATAGGAATTAAATATGAATAGTGCTTTGTCACTCTCTCAATAGAAATTTGTCCTGCAACTTCTAAAAGAACATCAACAAGCTTTTTCTTGGGATTATACTGATATGAAAGGTGTAGATCCTAAACTCTACATTCATAAAATCTACATCAGTCCTGAATACAAACTTTTCTGTCAACCTCAAAGAAGGTTTAATCCTACTTTAAGGGATATAGATAAGAATGAGTTACAGAAGTTGTTAAATGTTGGTTTCATTTATCCCATTTCTGATTGTCAGTGGGTCTCCCCTCCCATTATAGTACCCAAGAAAGGTAGAAAGTGGAGAGTTTTTGTGGACTATAGGGAGCTTAACTTAGCCACTAAGAAGGACCACTTCCCATTGTCGTTCATAGATCAAGTCCTTGAAAACCTGGCTGGTAAGAAATACTTCTCTTTTCTAGATGGATTCAGTGGTTATAATCAGATATAGATAGTACCTGAGGACTAGGAGAAGATGATGTTCACATTCCCATAGGGAAAATTTTCCTATTCAATACTACCTTTCAGGTTGTGCAATGCTCCTACCACTTTCCAATGAGTTGTGATAAGTATATTTTCTAATATATCTACTAATTGCATGGAGATTTACATGGAGGACTTTACCACATATGGGAACACTTTTGATGAGGCTAAGGAAACTTGGAAAAATTCCTTCAAAGATGTCATGATTACAACCTTTCTCTCAAGAGAGAGAAATTCTTCATGATGATGGAAGAAGGGGTTGTCTTAGGGAATTTCATATCTTCCAAAGGTATTCAAGTGGACCCTGCCAAGATTGAAGTGATTAGTACATTGCCTACTCCAACAAAACAAAAAGATGTGCAAAGTTTTCTTGGACATGTTAGGTATTATAAAAGGTTTATAAAGGATTTCAATTAGCTTGCAGCACCATTGTATAACTTGCTCAAAAAGGATGTTGAATTTTCTTGGGACTCTAAGTGTGAAAAGTCTTTCCTACAGCTTAAGGAAGTTCTCACCACAACACCAATTTTGAGAGGACCTAATTGGGGCTTGTATTTTCACATTCATAATGATGGATAAAATTATAAAATTGGTGCTATCCTTGGTCAGAAGGTGCACTCCGTTGAGCATGCTATTTACTTTATTAGTAAAAATTTGCAAGGTGTTGAGTTTAATTATGCTGTCACTAAAAAGAACTGCTTGTAGTCATCTATGCCCTAAATAAATTTAGACACTACATTACTAGATATGAGATCTATGTGGATACTGATCATTCTTCTATTAAGTATCTCATGAACAAGCCTGCAATCTTTGGATGATTGGCTCGCTAGTTGCTCCTTATATAAGAATCTGACATCACCATAGTCAACAAACCTGGTAAGGCCAATGTGGTAGCTGATTTTCTTTCTAGGTTGCATGTACCTAATGATCCTGTAGCCATTAACAATAGTTTTCCTAATGAGCACCTCTTTCTACTATCTGCACACAATCCTTGGTATACTGATATTGCCAATTATCTCACCACTGGTAAGACACTCGCTCATTTCTCTGTTAAAGAAAGAAGACTATTGACTAAAAAGAGCTTTAATTATTCATGGATTTCTAGATTCATGTTTTATACTGGTCTTGATCAAGTAACTATAAGATGCATAAGAGAGGATGAAACATATGATATCCTTAGGGCATGTCATGATGCACCTTATGGTGGACATTTTGCTGCCAAAAGAATAGCACTGAAGATGTTGACTATAAGCTACTACTGGCCCAATTTAAATAGAGATGTTTCTTAGTACACCAAAAAGTGTGAGAAATACCAATGCATGGGATGACATACTAAGATAGATGAAATTCCCCTACAACCATAGGTAATTGTTGCACCCTTTGATATGGGGGATTGACTTTGTCAATCCTAATGAGCCATCTTCACAAGGTAAATCCTATATCTTTGTATGCATTGAGTATGTTACAAAGTGGGCTGAGGCTAAACCTATGAAGCACCCAAGGGATAAAAATGTTGCAAAATTCCTTTATGAGTTCATATTCACAAGATTTGGGGTACCTAGGGAGCTTCAATCTAATTAAGGTCCTTAGTTTACTTCCAATTTGATAGCTGCCCTGATGGAAGAATATAACATAAGGTATGGTAAATCCTCACCTTATCATCCCCAAGAAAATGGGAAGGTAGAAGTTACCAATAAGGAGTTTGAATCTATTCTCACCAAAACTATAGCCATCCATAAGAAAGATTGGGCCACATGAGTTCTTGAAGCTCTTTGGGCTTACCAGACTACCTAGAAATCTACAACTGGCTTCACACCCTTTGAGCTTGTATATGGTCAATCTGCCATTATACCTGTAGAATTTGAACATAAGACATTGAAGACAATTCTTGATCTTGGTATGGATCTTACTATAGCACAACAAGAATGGATATTGAGCTTGAATTGTCTTGATGAATGGCGTAAATCTGCCCTACACAACATAGAATTAATGCAACACCAATGCAAGAAATGGCATGACAAGTATGTTAAGGATAAAATATTTTTTGTTGGTGATTGGGTACTCCTTTATGACTCCTGGTATCAGCATAATCCAAGAAAATTCCAAACCAGGTGGTTAGGACTATATGAGATTATAGTAGTGTTTCCAAATGGCACGGTCTAGCTTTCCATAGTTGATCCAGTTCGGTTCAAATTATTAGTCAATGGTCACGGGTTGAATTTATATCACAAACCCTAGAGTAAGGAAGAGGTCCTACAACAATTTTCATCCTCCGCCGGTGATAGACTTCCTGCAGCCTCTCGAAATGAGCTTTATGCTCATTTCTCTTCCTCACTCTAAAAGTTCTCATCACTTTCATAATAAATTCTTTGTTCATGAAAGTTACTTCTCCATAATAAAATTTCATTTCATTTTGTGTCTTTCACCCACCCATTTAATTTATTCTTCATTCATGGATAACAATAACTACCACCTCAACAATAATTCAAGTTCATACACTTTCCAAGGTATGCAACTTTAATTTGTTTTTCCAATTATTTTTTCATATGCCTTGTCACCTATGCAAGTGTGGGACCACTTGCCTAATTTATCTAGGGGGAAAGTTATATCATTTTTGTCATTATGTTTATGAAATCTTTATGTTTATTCTTTTATGATGTTGTACTTGTATTTCTTGTCATGATTTGACACTTTTTGAAGAGCTCTATGTTGTGTTGTTATTTCACATATATCAAGTGAGGGTGGCGAGTACATGTTAAGTACGAAGTCTGCAAATGAGTAATTAAGAGTAATTATGAGTAGTTAAGAGATGTTATTGATTTACATTCATATTACTTATGAGCTCATTTTCTAAACTACACTGGTAGAACTTTCTATGTTTGAAACCTTCCTATACCTTGCCTTTTCAAGCCTCCTTGTTTGAATCTATTCTTGACTATGTTAATCTCCTACAACTCTATTTTGGGTATTTTGACAACCTGAAAATGGGAGGTGACCTCATTCATAGGGAACCCACTATCCATAATATCTTGTTGGAGGACCAAACCTATAGACCATAGTTTTAGTTAAGGGGTTGGTTGGATTCTATCCAAAAGCTAACCAGCTGGGATGATGAAGTCATGCTGCATTTTCTGAGCTTATTAAAAGATGGCGTGGCTACAGTCAAGGGGTTAAGAGTACCATTTTCACAAGAAATTTTGGTAGAAGTTATGGGGTTCCTACAGGAAGGGGAGGAATTTGTAGAAAATATTGATCTGGCCACATCCAGGACTCGGTTCACCCTACATTTAGACCCACCTCTTGAGGTTGACCAAAAATAAGGTACAATCCAGACTATCTCTTCTAGAGCCATTTAGGAAATGTGCAGTTCATGTCATTAGATATTTTACTTGTGAAGGACCACATTCATACCTGCATTTTGTTCATTTAAAATTTTTGAGTTGTCTAAGGCATGACAATAGGCCCATCAGCATTCCTAGTTTCATGTTTAGCATCTTGTCAAAGCAGGCCACTCTAGTTTAGGAAGGTAAATGTAATTTTTCCTCACATCACTTCTTAGTCAAATTGATAGTTGAGAAAGCTTTAAGGGAGCAGTCAAAAATTTCCTAGGATGAATTTCTACTACAAGGGTTTAAAGAACCAACCCTCCTATTGGGTGAAGAGTGGGGTAGAGAATTAAAACTGATAAAGTAGTTTAGAAAATTATTACTGAGCTTGGACAAGGTTCTTCATCCAAGAAGAAATATAGGGTTAGGACTCCTAATTCCCCTCATTCCTCTACTTGAAGGTCAGTTCTTAAAGAGGAAGAGGAGACTTCTACATGAAAGGTTGAAGTTTCTCCTATGATGAAGAGGGTTTATTAGAAAGACAAGAATAAGAAAAATAATCCCGGTACTAGTAAACAGACTAAGGAATCTTCTCTTGTAGCCAGAAGCACTTCCAGAAAATGGAAAGTTCCAGAAAAGAAGGAAGAAACTCTGTTAAGGAGAATTAATAGGAGGAAGTCAAATGTGACTGTAGAGATTCCATTTGAAGAGTCAAATGTATAACAAGAAGCTTCTTCGCAAAGAGAAGAAGAGTTTAGAAACATTTAGCAAGAAGTTGAAATACAACCTAAAATTTCTAAGCAAGAAGACCATGGGACTAAGATTATGTAGCAGGAAACATTTGAAGGGTTTCCTGATATTGAAACAGAATAGGTTCCTGATAAGCCAACAAATGCAGAAGTCATTGTAATTGGTGATGACTCTAGCTCAGAAGAGAAAGCTTATGTATTTTAGAGAAAGATTCAACCCCTAAGAATCCTTAGAAAAATGACTCAGATAGTGATGACTCAGAGAGCTATATAATGGAAGAAGATGAACCAATATTTTCTCCTATAGCAGAGAGGATTCCATATGAAGAAAACCCTGATATTGATGCAGACCTTGTTAATAAGGTAGTAGAGAAAATTCTAAATGAGGGTTTAGATACATTGGACTCTTTTTCACAACAGTGCTCTAATACTGAGAGATCCATGGTGGTTTGGATAGATCCTAAGGAAGGGATAAAATTAAAAGAATATAAGCCCCCTATTCTCTCTTCAGTGGATAAATCTTTTGACAATTCTATGTCAGGTTAGTCTAGTTATGTGTCCCTGTTATCCATTATTTCTTAGTTGTCCAATAAATTATATTTGAAAAGGGAACAATGGAAGGAGTAGAGGAAAGAGTTAAATAGAGTTATAGACCAACATTTTCAAGAGGCTATTGATCATGATGAAAAAGTGGAACAGTTGCAAGAAAAAATTACCAAAGTTACATCCCTTATCCCTAAGTTAATGGGTTGTGTTATACACTAAGTTTTCACACTTGTTTCAAGCTCTCTTGGTCATGATAACTTAGTATAACATGGGAATCATCTCTAGGTTGTGGGACCTATGCTGACTAAGATGAGACCACCAGGTTCTAGGCTGGTTCCTCTTGGATAATCACCTTAATTTGCTTCTTAACAAGAAAGTAAGTTCTTGAGGGGAAAAGGGATAGAATGAATGCTTGAAAAGGAAATGAGTAAAAGAAAACTATCCTACTAGGTGATAAACCGAAATGATGGTATGAATTATAGTATAGAGAATGAAATTAGTGCATAAACTTAAGTCTAAGAGATCACAACTTAATGAGTAGGCTTGCATCAATATTTCATAGAAGGGTTTGCAATAGAAAGAGGCTATTTAAGGAAAGAGAGGATTTCACAAACAATAGCATTCCTAAGAATTGGACACAATCTATAACCTGTAAACAAACATCCACTTCTGCAAATAGGTATAGGAATGAGACAGATTGTCAAGGGTTTCGAGTATACCCACAAGATCATTCAAATCAAATCATCCATAGGAATACACATGAATTATAGAAAGAAAGAGGGATCAGGAACCCTAAGATATTTCTGAAAACATATATATACTTTAACTCAGTAAGAGAAAATTCAGACAAGAAGGCATAGGGACACAAATAATGTCACAAAATACCTTTGCAATATCTAAACATCAATGAAAGGTTACAAGATGTAGAAGCTAGAGGGAACAAAGAATTCCTTAGATAACTTCTTAGAAAGAAAATCTCTCCTTTTTTCAAAATGTAAACTCTGAGCTTCAAAAAGCTCCAAAAAATAATATATACATCTCCTTTTGCACGCAGGCAGGAGCAAAACCTAACTAGGGTTACACAGATTTACATAAAATAATAGCCAACCCTAATTCTATCAATTTTGATCATAAATGCCCATGAAAATATCCCAACTAATTAGATATCTTTTTGCGTGTCCATCTCTATACTGTATCTACCTACAGACAAGCTGCCTTGATCTATCTACCTTTATCCAACTCGGGCTCACCATTAACTATCCAAATATGGTACTCTCACATATTTGAATTTTAAAATTGATTAGATGGTCACAGGTGGCACCAATCTTTCTCTATCAATAGATGATATTCAAATCTAGTCTATCTTTTAAAATGTGGCCATCAGATCCTTTATTTTACTCAGGACCGCTTATGTTTTTATAATTAACTCTTTATTTAACCTCGGGCCTTACTTTCCTTTTAGTCATTGAATCTCTTGATGCTTTAATTAACCCTAGCCTATTTTTTGATTACGTGACAAACCTTTATCCCACTTTGATAGTTGCCAAGTTGCTTGAAGTCTTTAGACTATTCTTTCCGATTAAGCAATTGCCCGACTAAAGACAAATCTTATAGTCGCTGAATGGAAAAGAATGTCCCCCTAAATTAGGCAATCACCCAACTGAAACTACAAACCTAGACCCATCTTGCCACCTATCATAATACCATTGGTTGACTATAGACACCTTGGATACATTTGGCATAGGACCCACTCAGCTTTCCTTCATGGCTTGATTCCAAATCGATGGTTGTCGCATGATCTCATGGGCTCAGAAGATTCCATGTGACTATAAGACAACCGTAGATCTTCATTGAATTGGCACCCCTACAGATCCTTTGACAATGGTCCCATTGACAAATCCTTGTCACCACTCAGTCATCCAATCACAAAGGATCACATCAAAACATGAGGACCCACCTAATAGAGCCCCAACAATAAAGTAAAATCAATGACTGGCATATGATCACATGGTCTAAGAATATTCCATGTGATCATATGATAGTCATTAGATCTTAAAGGAATGATAGCCTATTGGGCCCACTCTGACAAATCTCCACATCCCAAGCCTTCGACCAATCGGGAGCAAGCACCTTGGACCTATCTGGTAGTGGACCCATTGACAATTGAAATGCTACATTGGAATGAAGATTGATGGCCATCGCATGATCACAAGGCACAAGAATATTCCATCAGATCATGCACTAGCCCTAGATCTTACTTCATCTTTAACTGCTTAGAGTTGGGATGGCTAGAAAAAGATAACCGCTCCCCAGATTGCAGGATGTCAAGGACTTGACCGCTAGGAATAGGAGATCACGTGAACACAGTCACCTAGTCACTAAAGGATTGGTGACCTTGGATTACATTAAGTGATTTCTTGACTAAAGGGACCATCACCAAGTTATAGAATGGAAATGAAATATGCCTTCCAACTGGGAGATCTCGGGAACAAAGGGTAGTTGCGGAATCAAGAAATGTAAAAGAATATTCCAATAGGTTTAGAAGAGCTTACAACTAGGATTTAGAGTATAAAGTGCACATGGTAAAATAAACCTTTAAGTGATCAAAAAAGGTAACGATGAAATAGAACAAGCCAACGGGTTTTGAGGGTTTTTACTATAACAGTCACATTTTCAAATAAAAGGGCTTCAAACTAGATTGTTGAGCATTTGCAGAGACCAGAAGAAAAGGTAGAAGACCATAAGATTTTTTTCAGAGGTGCAACAAGGTTAAAATTTAGATCCTTGGATGGAGTTTAGTCTATAGCCAAATTTGTATGTAACGGGAAAAATTGGGTAACATTTTGGTGATTTCTACTAGATGTTAGCGTGCTAGACATTGATCAGTGGCCTTAAGATGATCCATTAGGCATAGGAGTAAACATTTGAGCACAAACACATCCTTGATATAGAGAAAGACTTGGAACCAGAGGGAAAAAACTATGCACAGGCACTTCTTGGAAAACAAGGAAAACTAACCTAGAAATTAAGGAAAGAAAGCAAGAAACATATTCATAGAGATTTACAAGTAAGGATTTACCTCAAAGAAAGGCTTCAAGTGGAATCCATTAACTAATATGGGCAAGGTATCTCCTCCTAGATTTGATAGCTGAAAAGCATTAGGCCCCTTGCATTCTGAAATAACAAATGGTCCACCCCAGAAGGAATCAAACTTTGTATGTCTACCAGGCTTTGATTTGGATTCATCCAACTTGAGAACTACATCTCCAACTTTGAAGTCTCTAGCCTTGGCTCTTCTATCAAAAATTTTCTTTGTCTATATCTGATGGAACTCCATATCTTTCATGGACTTATTTCTGAGTTCTTCTAACTCTATGAGCTAAGCATACCTAATTTGTAAGGGATCTCCTTCTTCAAATAGGACATATTGAGTGGCCAAGTCCAAAGCTGGCAATTCAATTGAAATGGAAAACTTAGCCTCTCTACCATATACTAACACATAAGGAGAATTCCCAATGATCTTCTTTGGGGTGATCCTGTCTAACCATAAGGCAGACTTCAATTTAGTATGCCAATCTCTCTAGTTATCATGCAGAGTCTTCTTGATTATCCTAATCAAGTTCTTGTTAGTTGATTCTACCAAACCATTACCCTAAGGGTAGTAATTTGAACTTGTATTAAGATAAATGCCTTTTTTTATTGCCCATTCTGAGACTTTATGGCCTATGAATGCCAAAGCATTATCTGATATTATGGAGTTTGGAGTGTCGAATCTATTAATTATATCATCATAAAAACTTAAGACAACACTCTCATTTGATTTTGAAACTGCCTCTATCCATCTAGTGAAATAATCTATAAGAGTGATTATCCACTTCTGTCCTGCACTAGATGGAGGATTAATCAAACTAATAAAGTCTATGCCCCACCTCATGAAAGGTTGTTCTATTCTAATTGGCTAAAGGGGTAGAGCTTCAAGCCTTTCTTTTCCTGCAAACGTAGCACATTTGATGCATTTTCTTACATAATCATGACTATCCTTAAAGATAGATGGCCAATAGTATTTGGCCCTCATGATTTTAAAAGTAGTATTCCTAGGAGAAAAGAGACCTCCAGAAGGTCCATCATGAAATTCAAATAGGAAATCATCTATCTTTTCTAAATCAATACATCTTAAAAGGACACCATTGTGATCCTTTCTAAAAAGAACCTCATCTATCAGTACAAAGGGAACAAATTGTAATCTATAATATCTTCTTTTTGTTGAATCTAGGTCTACAGGACATTGTCCTATCTTCAAGTAATGAATCATGTTAGGCAACCAACCTGATGCCTTGGCATGTTCTTCTATAGAATGCACAATAAGAGATGCATTTGTTTGTTCTAATTTCTTTGAACTTTCAACCCCTACCAAATGCTCACAAAGACCTCTTCCTTTAACTAGCTTAGTGGTTAGGATATCAATGTCATAATCCATCACCTTGGTAATCCAACTAGCTCTTTTCTCATTCAGGTCCTTGGAAAGAAAAAATTCTTTGACACTTGGATGAGTAACCTTCAAGTGTACCTTGTTATGGGTCAATAGATATCTGAACTTTTTAAAGACTTTTTACCACAACAAGTACATGTTTTTCCACAAAAGAGTATCTTTGCTCCTACTCTTCTAAACCTTTACTAAAGAAAGCAATAAGCTACTCCAACCCTTCTGAATTTTCTTGAGTGAACATAGAAGATATAGCATCATGACCTCCATAAGAATAAAGGATAAAATCCTTACCAAAATTTGGGTTTAATAGAGCTGGAGCTTCTGTAAAGGCTTCTTTAATAGCTTGGAAATTGGCTTTTCCTTCTTTAGTCCAGCTGAAAATTGAATTCTTCTTTAACATGGTTGTCAAAGGCTTTAATAAATCTACAATATTAGGCAAGAAACACCTAAGAAAATTAATCCTTCCTATGAAAGATTGGAGACTTTTCTTATCATGTGGCAATGGTAGCTCTAGGATGGCTACAATCCTCTCAAGGTCTACTATAATTCCTTTCTTGGATACTATATATCCTAGCAATTTTCCTTCATGAACCACAAACACACATTTCTTGGGATTAAGAGATATCTCAAACTCTCTACATATTTCAAATATTTTCCTCAAGTGTTTGATATGATCTGCTGCATGTTTAGAATAGATAGTTATGTCATCTAGGTAGACCAGTACAAATTTGTACATGAGGCTTTTAAAGGCCATATCCATTAGCTTTTGAAAAGTAGCACCTACATTTAACAAACCAAAGGGCATTTTTTGATAAGCCATGGCTCCCCACTTGGTTGTAAATGTAGTCTTGTATTGATCCTCTTCATTATCTAGGATTTGATTATATCTTGAATAGCCATCCAATAATGAAAATCTCTCAGATCTAGAGACACATTGTAAGATTTGTTCCATAGAGGCTAATGGATGGCGGTCATTTAAAGAGGCCCTGTTAAGATCCCTGAAGTCAACACATAACCTCAACTCCCCATTCTTCTTCCTTATAGGAACAAGGTTGGAAACCTAACTAGTATGCTTGATGGGGTAGATGATACCACTTTCTATCAATTTGAGCTCCTCTTTATGCATAAGTGGCTCAAGCTTGGGATTAACATGCCTTTGTTTTTGTCTTACTGGTTTGGCATTAGGCTCTAATTCAATAGTGTGCTGAGCAAGGGCTAGATTAAAACCTTTGAGGTCTTCATATTGCCATGCAAATACATTACTGAATTCCTTAAATAATTGGGTGTAAGCCTACTTTTCTAAATCAGTGTTTACTTTTCCATATTGTAAACTTTTACTCAGTTCCAATTCTAATTCAACACAATGCTCTTGTTGAACCACCATGTCAACTTTATTCTTCTTAACTTGATCATCTTTGTTGAAGACAACCTCTAAGGTGACAAGACCTCTAGGAATTTTATTAGACTTAAGTTGTATCACTTGGTCACCATAGTTTTACAATAGTCTATCTTGGTTATGCTCTGAGAAGACATCTTCTTCAAATAATAATTGTAGAATTTGCTCATCATTTTCAAACACTTGCCAATTAGTATCATTATTAGGGATAAAAGGTCTGACAATCACTTTGATATGCTATTGGGTCTCCTCCTTTGAAATACTATTAGGAATGTCATACTGAGATCCAATAGCAGCTAATATATCTCCATTTTGATTTAGCTTTCTAGGGATAGCAATAATATTGAAAGCACAAAAGTCTTCAATTGCATCCCAAACTCTATGTTTGTATGCTCTCAAAGTGTCATTTTTGGTTGCACTTATCCCTCTCACTTGGCTGACTACTAACTGACTATCACCATAGACTTTTAGGGGTTTGAGCCCTCTTTTTCTAGCCCACTCTAGTCCATTCACTAAACTTTCATATTTTGCAGTGTTGCTAGTGCAAAAGAAACTAAATCTGAAAGCTGTATAGTATTTTTCTCCTTTTGGGGACACTAGCATAGCACCACCACCAGAACCATGTCTACTTCTAGCTCCATCAAAAAACATTTCCCAAACCTAGTTGCTCTGATCCTCTAAATCAGTGTCCTCTTTGAGAAGATTTGGCTCTATGGATCCACTTTCTTCTATCAAATAGCTTCCCAAACCAGCATCTAAAATGAACTTTTCTTGTGCCTCAAAAGCCTTTTCTGATTCTAGCTCATCAAGAAAAATATCAGGGATACTTTCTATCTTAGTGTTTTCTTCTCTGATAGTTGGGAAATCACTGTCATCAAATACAGGGCAGCTTGCATTGATGGTATTGGACACATATGGCTCTATATGGTGTGTTGCCAATGATTCAGATTTAATGGTAACCTTGGTACCATATCTTGTGTGAAAAAGCATGTGAGACTAGTTAGGAGAAAGGTAGCCTTCTATTTTGGTTGTAAACTCCCTTGACAAACATATGGAAAATAAAGCAGGGAGATCTATGATATATATATCGAGTAGGATGGAGAAATTAGGACTAGCATGAAGGATTAGACTAGTATCCTTAGCTACACCTATAGTGTTAACCGAGGATCCATCAAGTTGTGTAACCTTCTTTTGGAGGGGTTCATATTTAAGTCCTAATTGGGCAGCCACCTTTTTGGGCATTACAGTGTTAGTAGCTCCAATATCTACCATACAATTATGTGCTAAGAATTTTTCAATAATTAAAGATACATAAAAGGGAGGGGGTTTTCAGTTCCTACCTTGAATGGTATTGGCTTTGGAGTTGTGACTTGGAGCCTCCTGTTCTTGATCAGTGTTAACCAACACTAGCTTTGTAGCTTCTTTTGTAGGCTGAGGAGTTGTCATTTCAATCATAGCTTTCTTCAAAATCTCAGGTTGTCCTGGAATAGCCAAAGAATCACACATAGACATACTAATGTTCACCTTCTTCATGTTGTCTATAATGTTGAAAGGTGTCATAGTGTGTACTCTTTGTTGTGCTTTTACTATGATGGGCTCCACATCCTTAAGAGTCTGGCCCTCTTTGCTTGTAATGGTAGGATCCTTCTTGAATATGATGGGGGTAGCTTGCTATATTGGTTCTGCAAATGTAGTGGCTTTAGTCCCAAAATCTACTCACTCCATGTCTTGGGCTCTTCTCTTTGACCTTGTGTTGGTAGAAAGGAAGGTTCACCAATGATTCCATTGAAGTCTTGCTGCTCCCAATTGAAAAGAGAAGTCTCATTCTCTTGTGGTTCTTGTTGAGGAACTGATCCACTAGAAGAAGCCTATGATTAAGCTTGTGAGGCATTTTGAAACATGAGTGCTTGGTTCATCCATCCATTTGAACATGTAGCTTGATTATGAGTCTGATTACAAGGGAAACACCATTCATTGTCCATAGCCATATTATTTTGACTAGGGACCATGTCCCTAACTGGATTCATAGAATTGAGAGGTGCAAGGTTTTATGGTTGGAATGGTCTTTGATTAAAATTTTGCCTTTGTCCTTGATAACCTACTTGGTATGGTGGCATATTTTGTTGAGAAGGCTGTCCCTAATTCTGATATTGTTGATTAGGACTTTGGCCTTGTGGCTAAAAGGTTTGTTTGATTCCTTGCCCTTGCCTCTTTATGTTTGTAACCTCTTTAGTCAAAGTCTATAGAAAATATGTCATCTCTTGTTGACTAGTTTGTTGACTATTCTTGATCTCTTGCAACTCTTGAGAGAAACTTGTTTTTAGCTCCTGACTGCTAGTACTAACCTGAGGTGCTAATATGGTGGGAATAGGAGTGAATGGGGCTACTTGTCAAGGTGTAATGGGCTGAAGGCTAGGAAAGATGGGCATGGGTGCTCTTCTAGCTATCATGCCTGCTTGGATTAAACAATTTTCAGCCCTGACAGCTATGTCAAAAGCTTGGGGTAGAGAGGTACCACCCATAAATTGGATCATGATAGAGATTTGACCATTCAAGCTTTGTAAGAAGTATAAGAAAGTATGGTTAGCTGATGGCCTCATCGAGATTGGAATTCTATTCCATGTCTTGAGAAATCTATTGTTATAATCTATCATTTTCTCTTGAGGGTCTCTTTTAATGGTTGTTAACTGCTCAACCAAAGACAAGTTGTCTGATTTATCTTCAAAATGTTTACTCAATGCATCTCCTAATGAATCCCATGAATTAATGGAACCAAGAGTTAGATTTCTAAACCATTCAAGAGCCTTACCTTTGAGAGAGACCGCTAATAACTTGGTGGCCACATCCTCTTAAGTAATATTGTGTATGATGTAGATAGTGGTCACATCTCTTATATGCTCAAAGGCTATTGTTTGTCCTTCACCTATGAAATCAGGTAGACTCTTTAGTGCCACCAAGGACACATCATGATATTGGGCAAAGACTAATGGACTTCCTTGGTCGAAAGGTGCAAAAGAAAACTACCTAGCCATTGTAGGAGCTAAAATTTGCTGAGTAGCAACTGTGTGAGTTGTAGTTGTGATGTAGGAGCATCCTGGGTGTAAGAGAAATCTTGCATCACCCAAAAATATTTTTATTTTTGTATTCAATAAGGGCTATCTTGTGTAGAGTTGCTATTTATGGAAACTTGCTATTTTTAGTAAGTTGGTCTTACGATCTCAGAATGTTCTAATTTTACATATGGAGGTTCATCTCAGTCATATCAGCCTGCCAACAAAGTTTCATGGCTAGATCAGGTCTAGTTTTGAAGATATTGAAAATTTTTGGTATTGGCAGTAGGGTACAAAAACTTTGAACTTAATTTTGAAGGATTTAGAGGCCCTAAATGAGGTTGAAAATTTGGGTGATGGGTGCTTTGCGCAAGTCAAGCCTATAGAGTGCTTCGTGGCATTTCCAGAATGGGGTTATAATAGCCAATCGGGTCAACAGGTGATGACTTATGGTCTTCGGAAGTTGGGTCAGCTGAAATGGCGAAAAATAATTTTTCTTCAAAATTTTTGTTTGGGTTTCAAAACTCATTTTGAGCCGACTTTGATGTAATAAATTGTAAAATAAAATAATTCTAAGTTTGGTTAGCCCTAAGGGCTAAATTTCTAGAACCTTCTCAGGCGGTGAAAATTGCCTATATAAAGAAGGCTCGTAGTGTTGTCTAGAGCAGTTCTGGGTAGTAGATTTGGGTATTGATTTGAGGCTTTGTCCTATAAAATATTGTAAGGGAATGCCCCTGTGGCTTTGCATATTGTAATTCTGAAAGTTTGTAATTCCACATTTGTGGAGATAATAAGAAGCCAATTTTCTATTCTTGCATATTATTGTTGTTGTTTCTCTATTTCTATTATGTGTTTGTGGTATTAAGGGGAGCAGCCTTCATCAAGTGGTATTATAGCAGGAGTTCTTGAGTGTGTAAATAGATCGCCGACTGTGAGGCAGTTTGCACTAGGACCGTGGCTAGGGTTTCAGCACGCATCACAAAAATGCCTCTACAAAGAGAACGTGGTAGAAGAGCTGGTGCTGTGACACCTAAGGTTAGAGAGTTGTAGAGACAAGTGCGAGCATTGCAAGAAGAGATTCGTAGAGGAATGAATCTCAATGTTAGAGATGAAAGCGAAGATGAAGCCAAAGAAGAATATCAAGAAGGAGAAGCTAAAATTGTGAACTAGGAGGAAGAAAGACTTTTTTGGGCGATTTTCAAGATTGGGAAAAGACCTAAGATTGAGGTTCCTACATTTTCTAAAAATCTTAACCCAAAGGAATTGATCAACTGGATCAATGAATGTGAGGAATATTTTGAGTATGAAGATGTTTAGAATCCTGATAGGGTCAAATTTGAGAAGGCCAGATTGAAAGGTCATGCGAAGATCTGGTGGCAAGAAATTCAACTGGAGTGAAATAGAAGAGGGAAAGATAAAATCAGAAGATGGGATTGAATGGTGGATAAATTGAAGTGATAGTGCATCCTGTTGATTATGAGTTTGACCTACTAAAGAAAATGCAAAGTTTGAAGCAAGCAGGAAGATCTGTTTAGGAGTATACAAAGGAGTTCTATCAACTCATGATCAGAATAGGCCATGCAGAAGCTGATAAGGAGAAAGTTGCCCAATACCTTAATGGGTTAAGGCCAAGCATTTAGGAGGAGTTGAATCTGGTTCAAATGAACATTATTGAGGAGGCATACCAGTTTGCCCTAAAAGTAGAGGAAAAGATGAACAAGAAGTTGGAGAGAAGACAAGATGGAAGAGGTCATGGTGGAAGATCTGGTGGATGGTCATATGGTGGCCCAAATGAAGATCTCAAAAATAAGGATGAGGCTAGTAGTAGCCAAAATCAAAGAGGAAACAATTCCAATCATTTCCAAGATCAGAATAATAAAGATCAGAGGGGAAGAGGAAGAGGACAAGGTTCAGGAAGAGGAGGCTTCCATGGAACATGTTTTCACTATGGAGAAGAAGGTCATAGGTCATTTGAATGTCCTTAGTGCCAAGGTAGAGTAGATAGGAGAAGTTAAGGCTAGGCCAGAGTTGCACATGTAGATGAAGATGCTAGATCATCAAATTCTAAAGATGCTGAAAGAGGAGAAATGCTAATTAATAGAAGAGTCTTGCTGAGTGGTGAGAATGAACCTAATCAAAGGAGGAGCCTATTTTGCACTAGATGCAAGTGTGAGAGTAAATGCTATGATGTGATTATTGATAGTGGAAGCACTAACAATTTAGTGTCAGAAGAGATGGTGACAAAGTTAAAGCTCAAGAGACAGAAACACCCACATCCATATCAGATTGCCTGGGTGCAGGATGACCACAAGGTCATGGTCAGTGAACAGTGCCTGGTAAAGTTTAAGATCGGTGGGTACCAAGATGAGGTACTATGTGATATCATCTCTATGGATGCATGTCATATGTTGTTGGGTAGACCATGGCAGTTTGATAGATGTGTACACGATGGTCATGCGAATACCTACTCCCTAACAAAGGATGGAGTGTGACATAAGCTAAAGCCATTGAAGGAGACCGAAGAAAAGGTATGTGGTAATGCAAGAATAACATTTGTTGATGGAAGAAAATTCCTAGATGGTATGAAGCATGAGCATGTGTGTTTTGCTTTAATTCCAAAAGTTGGTAAAGAAGAAGTAGAGGATGTACCTGTAGAGGTTGTAGACTTGTTGAATGAGTTTTAGGATATTGTATCTGATAATGTGCTTGATGGATTACCACCGGTAAGGAAGATCAGTCATCAGATGGATTTGATTCCATGGGCGAGTTTTCCAAACAAGGCAGCACATAGAATGACACCGGCAGAAAGTGAAGAGTTGAATAGACAAGTACATGAGTTATTGCAGAAGGGGTTGATTCAAGAGAGTTTGAGTCCTTGTGCTATACCAGTGGTATTAGCACCAAAGAAGAATGGAGAGTGGAGGATGTGTATAGATTCTAGAGAAATAAACAAGATCACAATCAAGTATAGGTTTCCATTACCATGAATGGATGATATTATGGACTATTTGAGTGGAGCTATGTATTTCTCAAAGATAGATCTAAAGAGTGGATATCACCAGATTCGGATTAGAGAAGGAGATGAATGGAAGACTTCCTTCAAGACAAAGGAGGGACTATATGAGTGGTTAGTCATCCCTTTTGGGCTAACCAATGCACCGAGCACTTTCATGCGGCTCATGAACGAGGTTCTGAAAGAATTTTTGGGTAAGTTTGTCATTGTTTACCTAGATGATATTTTGATTTTTAGCAAGACATTGGAGGAACATATGATGCATATTTGTATGGTGTTTGAGAAGTTGAGAGATGAGAAATTATTGATTAATTCGAAGAAGTGCAATTTTGTGAAGAAAGAGTTAGTGTATTTGGGATTTGTAGTTTTAGTAGAAAGTCTAAAAA
The DNA here is from genome assembly GCA_027943335.1 of Chamaecyparis obtusa. Lineage (NCBI taxonomy): Eukaryota > Viridiplantae > Streptophyta > Pinopsida > Cupressales > Cupressaceae > Chamaecyparis > Chamaecyparis obtusa. The sequence goes on along the minus strand of BSBK01004799.1, from coordinate 79,228 downwards.
TGGACCCAGAGAAGGTACAGGCTATCCTTGAATGGCCTACTCCAAGGATTGCTACTGAGGTAAGATCTTTTAATGGTTTGGCTAGCTTTTACAGAAAGTTTATTAGAAATTTTAGCAGTATTTTTGGACCCTTGACTGAAACAATGAGAGGGGATAGAAAAGAGTTTAAGTGGACTAGTAGGGTAGAAAAGAGTTTTCAATTGTTGAAACAAAAAGTTATAGAACAACCTGTTTTAGCACTTTCAGATTTTAATAAGGTGTTTCAAGTAGATTGTGATGCTAGTGGTACTGCAATAGGAGCTGTTATAAGCCAAGAAGGTAAACCTATTGCTTATTTCAGTGAGAAGTTAAATGATGCCAAGAGGAAGTATTCTATTTATGATTAGGAATTTTATGCTATAGTTCAAGCATTAAAGAAGTGGAGACATTATCTATTTCTTAAGGAGTTTTTTTTGTATACTAATCATCAAGCTTTACAATATTTGAATAGTCAAGGAAAGTTGAATTAGAGGCATTTGAAATGGGTTGAGGTTTTGCAGAGTTATACATTTGTTTTGAAACACAGAAGTGGAAAGTCTAATAGGGTTGCAGATGCTCTTAGCAGAAGGCAACTATTGCTGACAGAGATGCAGATTGAGGTGGTTGGGTTCAAGGAACTCAAGAATTTGTATCCAGAGGATCCTGATTTTGGTGAAGCTTGGAAAGCTTGTATAGAACCTGTTACTCTAGATAGGAGAAAATGGATGGATTTTATCATCCAAGATGATATGCTATTTAGAGGGAGTCAGTTGTGCATTCCATGAAGTTCTATGAGGGAGAATCTCATCAAGGAGAAGCATAGTGGAGGATTGGCTGGACATTTTGGTCATGATAAAACCCTTGCTTTGGTTGGTGAGAATTATTATTGGCCACAATTGCAGCAAGATGTGAAGAAGTTTGTATAGAGTTGCAGAGTATGTCAGATGGAAAAAGGAGTGAAGGAGAATACAAGGTTGTATTAGCCATTACCTATATGAGAGAAGCCTTGGGGGGATATCGGTATGGACTTTGTTCTTGGTTTATCAAGAACTTAGTGGGGACATGATTCAATTTTTGTGGTGGTTGATAGATTTTCAAAAATGACACATTTCATTCCCTACAAGAAGACTAATGATGTTTTTCATGTAGCAGAATTGTTTTTCAGAGAAGTGGTGAGACTACATGGTTTACCAAAGACCATAGTTTCGGATCGAGATACTAAGTTTGTTGGATATTTTTGGGAGACATTGTGGAAGAAGTTGAAGATAGATTTGAAGTTCATTTTATCACATCATCCACAGACTAATGGACAGACAAAGGTGGTGCATAGAAGTTTGGGAAATCTGCTGAGATGTTTGGTTGGAGATAAGCCAACAGGATGGGATTTGATTTTACCACAAATAGAATTTGCATACAATAATTTTGTCAATAGGAGCACTGGTAAATCACCATTTCAGATTTTATATGGAAGTAGTTCAAGAAATGCATCTGAATTGAGAAAGATAGATAAAGGAGAAATAAGTAGTGTTAAAGCTAAGGATTTTGCAGAACATTTGAAGAACATCCATGAGGAGGTGAGGAAGCATATTACCAAGATGAATGTGCAGTATAAGGCTAAGGCAGATGAGAAAAGGAGGCATAAGGAATTTTAGGTTGGAGATGAAGTCATGGTTCATTTGTGGAAGGAGCAATTTTTGGTTGGTACATATAACAAGCTAAAAATGAAGAAGTTTGGACTATGTAAGATATTGAAGAAGCATGATTCAGGAAATGCATATGAGGTAGAATTGCCTAGTGAGCTGAATATTTCACCAGTGCTTAACATTTCAAATTTGATAGAGTATCATGAAGGAGGTGTTGAAGATGAGGTTGCAACAGCACAGTGGAGTATTCTAGCAACTAGTTCAGATATCAAGGAGATTGAAGACATACTGGACAGTCATGTTGGTAGAAGCACAAGGAACGGGACATATGAAGAGTATTTGGTCAAATAGAAAGGATGACCTGTTGAAGATTCATCATGGCTAACAAAGGAGGAGGTTGGCCATCTTGGTTTTCCTCTACACACCTGAGTCGTGATAGGCTCACTTCTCAAATTACCCCGAGTTTCTGATGCAGGAGCATCCTGGGTGTAAGAGCAATCTTGCATCCTCAAAATTTTTTTTTTTTTTGTATTCAATAAGGGCTATCTTATGCAGAGTTTCTATTTATGGAAACTTGCTATTTTTAGTAAGTTGGTCTTACGATCTCAGAATGTTCTAATTTTACATATGGAGGTTCATCTCAATCATATCAGCCTGTCAGAAAAGTTTCATGGCTAGATCAGGTCTAGTTTTGAAGATATTGAAGATTTTTGGTATTGGCAGCAGGCTACAGAAACTTTGAACTCAGTTTTGAAGGCTTTAGAGGCCCCGGATGAGGTTGAAAATTTGGGTGACAGGTGCTTTACGTATGTCAAGCTTGTAGAGAACTTTGTGGCATTTCCAGAATGAGGTTATAATAGCCAATCAGGTCAACAGGTGATGACTTATGGTCTTCGAAAGTTGGGTCACCTGAAATGGTGAAAAATAATTTTTCTTCAAAATTTCTGTTTGGGTTTCAAAACTCATTTTGAGCTGACTTTGATGTAATAAATTGTAAAATAAAATAATTCTAAGTTTGGTCGGCCCTAAGGGCTAAATTTCTAGAACCTTCTCAGGCGATGGAAATTGCCTATATAAAGAAGGCGCGTAGTGTTGTCTAGAGTAGTTCTAGGTAGTAGATCTGGGTATTGATTCAAGGCTTTGTCCTACAGAATATTGTAAGGGAATGCCCATGTGGCTTTGCATATTGTAATTTTGAAAGTTTGTAATTCCACATTTGTGGAGATAATAAGAAGCCAATTTTTTGTTATTGCATATTATTGTTGTTGTTTCTCTATTTCTGTTATGTGTTTGTGGTATTAAGGGGAGCACCCTTCATCAATTTGGTACTGGATTTGAATCCTCTTCTAGATCTCTTCTTAGAGATCTTCCTCTTCTTCTGAGATGAAAGGACAAAGGTCTCCTTTCTAAAGTATCAGGTCGTGTAGACTATACTCTCCTTGCAGGAGATGTTCTTTGAGTTGATCTACCTTTGTAGCCTATTTTTAGGGGCAACTCTAAAAATTCAATAGGCTTTGAGCTTCTAGTCTCAATATTTCTCATAAACTTTGAACAAGTTCAGCCAAGATCTGTGAAATCAGTGGAGTCAACAGATATACTTGACAGAAAACTTCTAGGAAGTCTATATTATGTAATCAGTATATCAGAGATAGCATAATCTTCACAGAATGAAATTATTTTGTTGTCCCATCAAGCATGCCAAAATTGTTATACACTAAGTTTGCACCCTTGTTTCAAGCTCTCTTGGTCTTGATAACTTAGTATAACATGAGAATCATCTCTAGGCCGTGGGACCTATGCTAACTAAGATGAGACCTCTAGGTTCTAGGCTGGTTCCTCTTGGATAATCACCTTAATTTCCTTCTTGATAGAAAAGTAAATTCTTGAGGGGAAAGGGGATAGAAGGAATGCTTGAAAGGGAAATGACTAAAATCAAACTATCCTAATAGGTGATACACCAAAATGATGGTGTGAATTACAGTATAGAGAATGAAATCAGTGCATAAAATTAAGTCTAAGAGATCACAACTTAATGAATAGGCTTGCATCAATATTTCATAGAAGGGTCTGCAATAGAAAGAGGCTATTCAGGGAAAGAGAGGATTTCACAAACAATAGCATTCCTAAGAATTGGATACAATCTATAGCCTGCAAATAAACATCCACTTCTACAAATAGGTATAGGAATGAGACAGATTGTCAGGTGGTTGGAGTATACCCATAAGATCATTCAAATCAAATCATCCATAGGAATACACATGAATTGCAGAAAGAAAGAGGGATTAGGAACCCTAAGATATTACTAAAAACATACATATACTTTAACTCATTAAGAGAAAATTCAGACAAGAAGGCTTAAGGATAGAAAGAATGTCACAAAATACCTTTGTAATATCTAAACATCAATGAATGGTTATAAGATGAAGAAGCTAGAGGACAGAAAGAATGCCTCAGATAACTCCTCAGAAATAAAATCTCTCCTTTTTTAAAAATGTAAACTCTGAGCTTAAAAAAGCTCCAAAAAACAATATATACATCTCCTTTTGCATGCAGGTAGGAGGAAAACCTAACTAGGGTTACACAGATACATAAAATAATAGCCAACCCTAATTCTATCAATTTTGATCATAAATACTAGTGAAAATATCCTAACTGATCATATATCATTTTGTGTGTCCATATCTATACTGTATCTTCCTATAGACAAGCCGACTTGATCTATCTACCTCTCTGCAACTCAGGCTCGCCATTAACTATTCAAACTTGGTACTCTCATATATTTGAATTTTAAAATTGATTAAATGGTCATAGGTGGTGCCAAGCTTTCTCTATCAGTGGCTGATATTCAAATCTAATCTATCTTTAAAAACATGGTCGTCAGATCCTTTATTTTACTTGGGACTACTTATATTTTTATCCTTAACTCTTTATTTAACCTCGGGCCTTCCTTTCCTTTTAGTCGCTGAATCACCTGATGCTTTAATTAACCCTAGCCTATTTTGGTGATTACATGAAAAACCGTTATCCCACTTTGATTGTCACCAAGTCGCTTGAAGTCTTTAGACTATTCTTTTCGATTAAGTGATTGCCTGACTCAAGAGAAATTGCATAGTTGCTGAATGGAAAAGAATGTCCCCCCTAAATTAGGTGATCACCTGAATGAACCTACAAACTTGGGCCCATTTTTCGACCTATCATCATACCATTGGTCGACTAGAGACACCTTAGATACATCTGGCAGAGGACCCACTCAACTTTCCTTCATGGCTTGATTCCAAATCGATGGCGATCACATGATCTCATGGGCTTAGAAGATTCCATGTGACTATAAGACAACCATAGATCTTCACTGAACTAGTGCCCCTATAGATCCTCTAAAAATGGTCCCACTGACAAATCCTTGTCACCACTCAGTTGGCCAATCAGAAATGAGCACATCAGAACATGAGGACCCACCTAATAGAGCCCTGACAATAAAGTAAAATCAATGGATGGTGTATGATCACATTGGCTAAGAATATTCCATGCAATCATAAGAAAACTATTAGATCTTAAAGGAAAGACAACCTAATGGGCCTGCTCTGACAAATCACCACATTGCAAGCCTTTGACCAATCAGGAGCAAACACCTCAGACCTATCTAGCAGTGGACCCACTGACAACTGAAATGCTACATTGGAATGAAGATCGATGGTCATCGCATGATCAAAAGGCACAAGAATATTCCATCAGATCATGCACCAACCATAGATCTTACCTCATGTTTAACCACTCAGAGCCAAGACTACTAGAAAAAGATAACCGCTCGCTAGATGACAGGATGTCAAGGACTTCACCGCCAGGAATAGGAGATCTCACAAATGTAGTCACCTAGTCACTTAAGGAATCATGACCTCAGATTACATTAAGTGATTTCCTAACTAAAGGGACCATCACCAAGTCATAGAATGGAAATGAAATATGCCTTCCGACTGGGAGATCTCATGAACAAAGGGTAGTCACAGAATCAAGAAATGTAAAAGAATATTCCACCGGGTTTAGGAGATCTTGGAACCAAGCTTTAGATTATAAAGCGCAGATGAGAAAATGAACCCTTAAGTGAATGAAAAAGGTAATAGTGAAATAGAATAGGCCAAAGGGTTTTGAGGGTTTTTGCTATAATGGTCACATTTTCAAATAAAAGGGCTTCAAACCAGATTGTTGAGCATTTGCAGAGACCAGAAGAAAAGGTAGAAGACCATAAAAATTTCTCAGAGGTGCAACAAGGTTAAAATGTAGATCCTTGGATGGAGTTCAGTCTATAGCCAAATTTTTATAGAAGAGGAAAAATTAGGTAATAGGTTGTAGGTCTCCATCACCAATTTATGCCTTGTTCCTCAAAAAATAATTGTTGAACTATCAGATGACTTGCATTATGCAAGATAGATCTCCCTCATTTCTAAAGCCTACTCAATTTTCTCAAACTTTCAATAATTCTCCTATAGCCATTCAAAATATACTATGTGAACTCTTCCTCCACAACCTAGCAGTCTCAGATGACCAAGTTTGGAACCCCTTACTATATGTTGGGGATATCCAGCTTAGGGCCCTTATGTCCTAGGTACAAAATGAGATTAGTTGGGATACTCAAGCCAAGTTGTATAGGGATTTAGAAAAATAAATTCCCCTATATCTGAGACCTAAAGCCAAAGATCCTCAAACTTTCTATTATGATTGGTTAAGAATTGCCCCCTTTGAATCAAGCAGCAAGCTCATCTATCCACTTAGAAATGCAACATTTGATGCATATGAATAGCTAGTGAATTCTGAATTACCTGAAGCTAGAAATTTTATTCAATGGCTTTGGATTAGTTTATCTAGGGAGTTGAGAAATAAGGAACCACATTCACCCCTAAGCTTTAACATGGTAAATTAGCAAGCACATTGGTATATTTCTTTGGGGAGAGAGCAAGAGATTTTCTGGATCCTACTGACTTTTCAGCTACCATTGCTGATGTCTCCTCTCCTAGCCAACTCAGAAAATTTGGATAGCTATTATATGAAGGGAGAAAAGGAAAAGTGGAAAAGACATAGAGAGATAAAGGGATTCTATTGGAGCCTTGCCAATGGAGGTTCTGGAAAGAAGACAACTATTGATTAAAGACTGACAGCCAGGTTGAAGAATTTTATGTTTGCTGTGGGACCAGCAAATAGCTAAGCTGGGGAGAATGATGAGTCTAGTTTATGGGTTATTTTGTTTATGATTTTCTGAGTCTAGACTTAAATATCTTATGATTTTCATAAACATTATGCATACTTTTATGTTTCTATGCTTTAGGCATGTGTATATCTAATACTTTTGACACCAAAGGAAAATATTGAATATATATATAGACTAATGGATATTATGATGAAATCTAGTATTTCTCTTCTCTAGTGTTAATGGGTAGTGTTCCTACAGCTATGTGACAAGGATGCGTTAAAATAGGAAAACTTATTATAAATCTTTGCCTTGGATTTGTGTTGCGGATTTTTGTATGCTAACCTTTTGTAGGGGAAGAATAAGTCAGCAAGGAGTAAGGACTCAATGATGAAGTGGTTCCTTCAAGGAAAATAACTGTTTCTAGAATTTATCATGGCTCCACTACTTCCATAACCTTGTGGTTGATTACATAGACCAGGTCAATCTAGTTATTGGGTGTTCCTATATTCTTCAGGCACTAAATATGGTTTATCCTCTTGCATAAATGATGATGTCATTCTTATAACTGAAGTTGTTATGCTATGTAATGAAGGACCTAGTTTTTAGGTGTTTTGTTTTCTCAATTTATTTTAAATAAGATGGAACTTATGATTCTGATCTAGTTAGATGTTTTGAGGAGTTTATATTGTAATCTAGCAACAAAGTGAATACACTTTGGTATTATATCTTGTACTTTTGTTTTGTTAAATGAATATATGATAGTTCCAAATTTTAACATCTAAGTTTTAAATCTATTCACACTTTTGTGGGGGCCCACTTGGGAGGTGAATTACCTTTTCATGTTCAAGTAGGACTTAGTTAAGTTTATTTGAATTTGATAAGTACTATTGCTCCTGCAGCCATTGGTAGTAGAACCATCAACTGTTTCATGTAGTATAGATTTAATTTTGAAGCATTATTAGTTTACTACTGTGTTGGTGTCCAAAATGATGCTTATGCTCTAATAGGCTTCCAATCTACCTTGAGACTGATATTAGGAATGGTTAGTTCCAAGTGTAGGAGCTCTGCAAGGAAACTAGACCAACTATAGGGACTTAATATGCCCTCTTCTACTTCTATCTCTACAAAACCAAGGTGGGTGCACCTAACCTAGTATAAAATATACTTCATACACCAAGAACTAGGTTTGAATAATAGATAATAGGATAGTAAGAAAGTACTAAGTGTTAACCACACACTCATTGACTCTCCATTACTATGGATAGAACCACATACAACCAAATACTCAAAACTTAAAAGGGTGGTTCTTAACTTATGCTTTTGGGATCATAACAACAGCAATTAGTATTTGTTGATAAAGAGATAATCATTTAGGCGGGTGTCTCATCCATTGGGCAAGATCTCCTAGAACATGAATGCTATACAAACCAAACAATAGCTAAGATTCCAAGCCATAAACACACCTACAATCCCCTTTACTACTTATGAGATATCCTTACATAGACAATAAGATAGATCTATGTCCCATCTAAAGCATCATTTCATCTAGTCTTGGATTAGAACTCAAGAATGGATACATATACATAAAACAATATGTAGAGGACTAGAAAGTTTAGAATCTATCTAAGTTGACACAAAGGAGAGATAATAGTCATGTACTTGTATTAAGTATGAAGAATCCTTAAGTGTAAACAATTAATCCAAAGGAGTCAAGCTTGCAAATTATAGCTTAAACCTGCAACTTTTTCTCTATCATCAACAGAATACCGAATGCAAAAGTGTTACAATCTTGGATCTAGGACTAGGAACACTTTAGAAATTTGAAGCTAACCCTTAAAAAGTCAAACTTTTGACAATTTATACCACTGGTTACCTTGGAATCCTGAACCAGTAGGATGTAACAAGCTATGGGTAACCAGGGTTAGGATTTTAACTACCCAACCAACTGAAATGATCAAGAAATTTACTGCAGGGGCCAGGAACACAAGCAACCTAAAGAAAACAAATCTCTAGTAGATTAGCAATCATGAAAATCTATGAGCTCAGCATAGTACACCAAGGAATGCCATTAAAACCAGTCAAATCGGCCACCTGCAAATACACCTTGAGCACAAAACCACACTCCATCAGGTACAAAACAACCTCTACAATCAACCGCATAGACCCTCGGGCTAGATTACAACACCTACCACCATCAAACTAGAAAGAAAATTTGCTAGAAAAGACATTTAAAATAGTACTTCTTTTCATTGCAAACCCTCAAAAAATTTGAACTTGAAAAGCAACGGTCAATCTTACAGTGCCAGCAATGAATCAGCGGTCATAATTTAAACCAGGATCAACTTTATATCCCCGCCTTTAGATCTTCATACTTAACGGGCTTTATGTTTTTAACCCATCCAGACACCTCGGGTTAACTCTGTAATGGTAACATACAATAGTTGTCGCATAATCACATAGCACAGAGACATGCTATGCGAACATGCGACAACCTACGAACCTTAACCGCCAGCATAACCACCGCCGCTACCTACCAACGTGACACCCTCGTCACATGATCGCATGCCCTAAAGATGACCCTTGAAATCATGCAATAAGGCAAGAAGACCGCCACCTCACCCCCTTTACCTTGCCACATGTCTTGTCACAAACCCATCGACCAATGAAAAGCTTCCATCTCCACAACACCTAACACTGGACCCACCATCGAGAAAAGCCTTACCTTTTGGGAAGATCAGACAGTGGTCGCATGATCACAAAGGGGAGGAATATTCCTCATGATCATGCAACAACTGTAAATCTCTTCTACATTATCATTCTACCTAAGAAATAATGGGCCCACTAACAAGTCCAAATCATCACCTAGCTCATCAGATGAAGTGATGACACCTCATCCCAAACGGCCCCACTGTGAACAAACCCATCGGCATCCAATCGAACGGTGGGTGCATGATCACATGGGGTGAGAATATTCCATGCGATCACATGCCGACCGCAAATCTTAAATCTCTGACACCAGGCCTTGCTGACATGAAATCCAACTCATCGCAGGCAACCAATAGAAAATTCACACATTAGTGCCACTGAGAAGATAGGTCCCACTGCACGCCCATACAAGAAAATCAAATATCTGTCACAAAACCATGAAGGATAAACATCATGCATCTTTATCATGTAAACATATGACAACCACCGATTATGTCCGAGCTTTAACCACACCTGGCAACTAAGAAAAACTAGGACCCACATGGACAGGTGGCAAGCGGTCACATGATCGCATGTCAGAAAAGTCTGACATGTAGCCATGCGATAACCAATTAGGAAGAGCATGCAGACTTGGACCCACCATCCATCGCACTTTCGCATTTTCAGAATGCCAGCAAAAAGGAAACTATGAGGTTGAAAATAGACAGGGTTTTTGACGGAAAAGATAAAAAATACACAAGGTTTCTTACGCCAAAAGATAAGCGCACAAAAGCTGGAAGGCAAAGGTCAAAAATAACAAGGGTTTTTGGCAAAAGATCAAAAAACACAAGGTTATCGATAGATCGAAAGGTAGCAGGAAGCCAAAAATATCATGGGTTTTCAAAAACACTCTGGGTTTTCGACAGTTAGGCAGATTTTGAAAATATTTTACTGCAGACCTTAGAACTTGAATAACTTTCTGGATTTTGCAACTAAGGAGATGCATTCTAGACTGAAGCAAGGAGACACATGGAAGAACATAGGGCTAAGAGTGCACAACATGAAATCAAGTGGATTTTCATCACACATTCAAACTATGACTTGCAGGCATGGCACGATAACATGAGGAACATTTGCAGGGAAAAGGCCATTTTCTTAGGATTTTTGCAGGACTAGAAAATGGACTAACAGTGGCTCTATCTAGGGATGATGGGTAACTTGTGCCCATGCCAAAATTCAAGATTTTTGGGAGAGCAGACCACCCACTGGACAAAAATAGGGAACTCAAAAACTGGCAACCGAACTAGGAAAGGAAACACATAGCAGAAAGGGAAGAACTATATAAAGTGTACATTTTTTACAAAAGGTGCAGGGCCCCAAATCTTCTGATCAGCTTTCACCTCTATCAAACAAGTAGTTTTCATCTCCATTTAGTAGAGGAAAGCTAAAATTACAATTCTCATCCTCACAAACTAGAGGCAAATTGAAAATTTTGCTTCCACGTGGCAAATCATGATTGTATCCACTTTTCAAAAGCTTAAAAAAAAGATTGGTAGCACATTCCTCCTGAGGGATGGAAAGGTAATCATACCAATTCTAGAAATGCTATAGCACATGCATGTTGCAGTCAAAAAGGAAAATGCTGAAGGAACTACAACAAGAATCATCCTCAATCCTGTCACCAAATCCAAGAATCCTACTATCCACATGAAAAGAAAAACACTCGAGCTCACTTGAATCACTGGTGTAAACACCATCGGTCTGATTTATATCAGAAAAATGCACCTCCAAGGAGAAGATGCACCGATCTTCATGCAAACACTAAGGGAACTCATCAAATGGGACATGATCACCGAACATAGGAGCAACTTGTATCTTGTCAGCATCTGACAAAACTAAAAACTGTTGGTAGGTGGGAAAGGAAACATCAATATGTCCATAAAAATGCAAAGTTTGAGTAGTTGAGAGGCCATCCTTCCATGTCTTATCAAAAGATCTAGAGTCAAGGCAAGACCCAGAATCTATACAACTTCCCCAATTAGCACTCAAAACCCTGTCAGGGACCACTATATCACTTGAAACTTAGAAAACACTAGCAACCTCATCATCTGATACATCATATATAGCATGGTTACTATCATAAATACCTGAATGTATTGGAGCAGCTGGAAGAAATGTGTGATTTTGAGTCACCTTCAAATCACCCTTATTACTTTGTAGAGCTGCTACCTCCTTGTAGAGGAAAGAAAAGAAAGCTCAGACCTTCTTCAAATCAGCAACTCACAATACATCCCACATAGAGTCCTCTGACGATTCCTCTCATGACTTAACACTGTAAGTCATAGGAGCCCAAATGTCTACTGCCTCTATCACTACAAGTCCACCTCTTTTCTTTGTAGCCTTCCTTCAAATGTGTACACTAGTGTACATAAGAGAACTCGGAGTCGCCACTCACCAAAATGTGAGAAATCACTAAGAAATAATTCAGGAACTAGGACTTTTAGACTTAACAATGATAGACAAAACAGACCTGACTCTCTTGGAAAAACATGAGGAATATCTTCATTACCAAACATGACTCTATACCATGGCTCCCCACTAGAGTCACCATCTTGTTGGTGTCCAAAATGATGCTTATGTTCTAATAGGCTACCAATGTACCTTGAGACTGATATTAGGAATGGTTAGTTCCAAGTGTCGGAGCTCTGCAAGGCACCTGGACCAACTATAGGGACTTAATATGCCCTCTTCTACTTCTGGCTCTGGAAAACCAAGGTAGGTGCACCTAACCTAGTATAAAATATACTTCATGCACCAAGAACTAGGTTTGAATAACAGATAATAGGATAGTAAGAAAGTACACCACACACTCATTGACTCTCCATTACTATAAGTAGAACCACATACAATGAAATACTCAAAACTTAAAATGATGTTTCTTAACTTATGCTTTTGGGATGATAACATCAACAATCATTATTTGTTGATAAAGAGATAATCATTTAGGTCAATGCCTCATCCATTGGGCAAGATCTCCTAGAACATGAATGCTATAAACACCAAACAATAGCTGAGATTCCAAGCTATAAACACACCTACAATCCCCTTTACTACTTATGAGATATCCTTAGACAATAAGATAGATCTATGTCCCATCTAAAGCATCATTTCATCTAATCCTTGATTAGAACTCTAAATGGATACATATACATAAAACAATATGCAGAGGACTAGAAAGTTCAAAATCTATCTAAGTTGACACAAAGGAGAGATAAGAGTCATGTACTTGTATTAAGTATGAAGAATCCTTAAGTGTAAATAATCAATCCAGAGGAGTCAAGCTTGCAAATTATAGCTTAGACCTGCAACTTTTTCTCTATCATCAACAAAATACCGAATGCAAAAGTGTTACAATCTTGGATCTAAGACTAGGAACACTTTATAACTTCGAAGCTGGAACCCTTACAAAGTTAAAATTTTGACAATTTATACCACTGGTTACCTTGGAATCCTAAACCAATAGGATGCAACAAGCTACGGGTAACCAGGGTTAGGATTACAACTACCCAACCAACTGAAACAATCAAGAAATTTACTGTAGGGGTAGGGAACACAAGCAAACTGGAGAAAACAAATCTCTAACAGATCAACAATCATGAAAATCTATGAGCTTAGCATAGTACACCAAGGAATGCCATTAAAACTAGTCAAATCGACCACCTACAAATACACCTCGAGCACAAAACCATGCTCCATCAAGTACAAAACAACCTCTACAATCAACCGCATAGAACCTCAGGCTAGATCGCAACACCTACCACCATCAAACCAGCAAGGAAATCTACCAGAAAATCCATTTAAACCGGTACTTCTTGTCATTGCAAACCCTCAAAAAAATTGAATTTGAAAAGCAACGGTCAATCTTACTGTGCCAGCGGTGAATCGGTGGTCACAATTTAAACCAAGATCAACTTTATATCCGCACTGTTAGGTCTTCATACTTCACAGGCTTTATGTTTTTAACCCATCCAAACACCTTGGGTTAACTCCACAATGGTGACATACAATAGTTTTCGTATGATCGCATAGCACAAAGATGGGCTATGCGAACATGTGAAAACTCGTGAACCTTAACCGCCAGCATAACCACCACCGCTACCTACCAACGTGACACCCTTGTTGCATGATCGCATGGCTGAAAGATGGCCCTTGCAATCATGTGATAAGGCAACATGACTGCCACCTCACCCCCTTTACCTTGCCGCATGCCTTGTCACAAACCCATCGACCAATGAAAAGCTTCCATCTCCGCAACACCTAACATTGTACCCACCACCGAGAAAATGCTTACCTTTTGGGAAGATCAGACGGTGGTCACATGATCGCAAAGGGGAGGAATATTCCTCATGATCATGTGGCAACTATAGATCTTTTCTGCATTTTCATTCCACCTAAGAAATATCGGGCCCACTACCAAGTCCAAATTATCACCCAGCTCATCGAATCAAGTGATCGCACCTCAGCCCAAACGGCCCCACTATGAAAAAACCCATCGACATCCAATCAAATGGTGGGTGCATGATCGCATGGGTTGAGAATATTCCATGCGATCACACACCAACCACAGATCTTAAATCTCTGACACTGGGCCCCGCTGACATGAAATCCAACTCATCACAGGCAACCAATAGAAAATTGACACATTAGTGCCACCGAGCAAACAGGTCCCACTGCATGCCCATACAAGAAAATCAAATGGCTGTTGTGAAAGCGTGAAGGATAAACACCATGCATCTTTACCATGTGAACATATGACAATCACCGATTATGTCTGAGCTTTAACCACACCTGGCAAATGAGAAGAACTCAAACCCATGCGGACAAGTGGCAAGCAGTCGGATGATCGCATGTTAGAAAAGTCTGACATGCAGCCATGCAACAACCAATCAAGAAGAGCATGCAGACCTAGACCCACCATCCATCGCACTTGCGCATTTTGGGAATGCCAGCAAATAGGAAACTATGAGGTCAAAAATAGACAGGGTTTTTGACAGAAAAGATAAAAAATACACAAGGTTTCTTACGCCAAAAGATAAGCGCACAAAAGTTGGAAGGCAAAGATCAAAAACAACAAGGGTTTTCGGTAAAAGATCAAAAACACACAAGGTTATTGATAGATCAAAAGGTAGTAAGAAGCTGAAAACATCATGGGTTTTCAAAAACACTATGCGTTTTCGACACTTAGGCAGATTCTAAAAAATATTTTCCTGCAGACCTTAGAACTTGAATAACTTTCTAGATTTTGTGACTTAGGAGATGTGATCTAGACTAACGCAAGGTGACACATGGAAGAACATAGGGCTAAGAGTGCACAATATGAAATCAAGTGGATTTTCATCACACATTAAAACTATGACTTGCAGGCATGGCAGGACAACATGACAAACATTTGCAGGGAACATGCCATTTTCCTAGAATTTTTGCATGACTGGAAAATGGACTAATAGTGGCTCTATCTGGGGATGATGGGTAACTTGTGGCCATGTGAGAATTCAAGAATTTTGGGAGAGCAGACCATCCACTGGACAAAAATAGTGAACTCAAAAATTGGCAACCGAACTAGGAAAGGAAACACACAACAGAAAGGGAAGAACTATACAAAGTATACATTTTTTACAAAAGGCTTAGGGCCCCAAAACTTTTGATCAGCTTTTACCTATATCAAACAAGTAGTTTTCATCTCCATTCAGTAGAGGAAAGCTCAAATTACAATTCTCATCCTCACAAACTAGAGGTGAATTGAAAATTTTGCTTCCACGTGGCAGATCACGATTATATCCACTTTTCAAAAGCTTAAAAAAAATATTGCTAGCACATTCCTCCTGAGGGATGGAAAGGTAATCATACTAATTATGGAAATTCTATGGCACATGCATGTTGCGGTCAAAAAGGAAAATACTGAAGGAACTACAACATGAATCATCCTCAATCCTATCACCAAATTAGGAATCCTACTATCCACATGAAAAGAAAAACACTCCAGCTCACTTGAATCACTGGTGTAAACACCATCGGTCTGATTTATATCAGAAAAATGCACCTCCAAGGAGAAGATGCACTGATCTTCATGCAAACACTAAGGGAACTCATCACATGGGACATGATCACCGAACATAGGAGCAACCCGCATCTTGTCAGAATCTAACAAAATTGAAAACTGTTGGTAGGTGGGAAAGGAAACATCAATATGTCCATAAAAATGAAAAGTTTGAGTAGTTGAGAGGCCATCCTTCCATGACTTATCAAAATATCCAGAGTCAAGGCAAGACCCACAATCTATGCAACTTCCCCAATCAACACTCAAAACTATGTCAGGGACCACTGTATCACTTGAAACTGAGAAAACACTAGCAACCTCATCATCTGATACATCATATATAGTGTGGTTACTATCTAGTAATGTTGGAGCAGCAAAAGAATTAGAGGCACACATGTCATAGTCAAACCCTACTGACTCATGCTCTTGGTAAAAATCAATGTGTGTTGAATGTGAGAACTTAGAGGCATCCTTCCCTGCATACTTGAGATACTCACAAGATAGGATATCTAAAATTTGTTCACTATGAAGTGAACAATTGTCCACAAGAACACCCTCCTCTAACATACAATCATCAGCAACATATTCATCAATCCAATCCTTTTCTTCATCTGATTGACTGCATAAAATTTCTGCCCCATACTGAGAAAGAGCATCACTCTCATGATTGCAAGATAGAGTGTCATCACTTGACACATCTCCTTCATAACTTCCATCATTCTCAATATTAGTACCAAAGAGAAAAAGCCCAAGTGCATCCTCAGGCTCAAGACTATCATCACTAAGTACCCAAACCCTGATACATCCATAATACTCCTCCCACAAAGCATCTGACCAAATGGTTGACTTAGGAAAACAAAGCTCAAGGAATAAACCAATGAATTCAGATTCAGGAAACTCAACGTCATCTGGAAGCTCATCATATGCACCACAAAATCTATCATAAAAAAGAGATATGGATAGATCCTATCTGCATCCCACCTTCAATCTTATCAATTTTATACAATTCCTCTGGATGCCTTTATCTAATAATGCAAGCTCATCCTCAAGCTTACTCATTATAGCTTATTAATGCAATACTTCCATAAAATTACAATTAAAAACTTGAAGCATGCAAACCTCTACTCCCACCTTATTCCTTTTTATTGTGCTTGACCACTTAATAAAGAAACATTTCAACTCTTGAGAAATACCTGAATGTATTGGAGCAGCTGCAAGAAATGTATGATTTGGATTCACCTTCAAATCACCCTTAACAATTTGTAGAGCTGCCACCTCCTTGCTGAGGAAAGTAAAGAATGCTGAGGCCTTCTTCAAATCAGCAACTCACAATACATCCCACATAGAGTCCTCTTACGATTCCTCTCATGAATTAACACTGTAAGTCATAGGAGCCCAAATGTCTGCTGCCTCTATCACTGCAAGTCCACCTCTTTTCTTTGTAGCCTTCCTTCAAATGTGCACACTAGTGTACATCAGAGAACTCAGAGTCACCACTCACTAAAATATGAGAAATCACTGAGAAATAATTCAGGAACTAGGACTTTCAGACTTAACAATGATAGACAAAAGAGACTTGACTCTCTTGGCCAAACATGAGGAATACCTTTGTTAGCAAACATGACTCTACACCATGGCTCCCCATTAGAGTCACCATCTTGTTGGTGTCCAAAATGACACTGATGCTCTATTAGGCTGCCAATGTACCTTGAGACTGATATTAGGAATGGTTAGTTCCAAGTGTGGGAGCTCTGCAGGGAAACTCGACCAACTATAGGGACTTAATGTGCCCTCTTCTGTTTCTAGCTCTGCAAAACCAAGGCAGGCGCACCTAACCTAGTATAAAATATACTTCATACACCAAGAACTAGTTTTGAATAACAAATAATAGGATAGTAAGAAAGTACTAAGTGTTAACCACACACTCATTGACTCTCCATTAATATGGGTAGAACCACATACAACCAAATAATCAAAACTTAAAAGGATGGTTCTTAACTTATTCTTTTGGGATCATAACAACAACAATTAGTATTTGTTGATAAAGAGATAATCATTTAGGCCAGTGCCTCATCCATTGGACATGATCTCCTAGAACATGAATGCTACACACACCAAACAATAGCTGAGATTCCAAGCCATAAAAACACCTAGAATCCCCTTTAATACTTATGAGATATCCTTACATAGACAATAAGATAGATCTATGTCCCATCTAAAGCATCATTTCATCTAATCCTAGATTAGAAATCAAGAATGGATACATATACATAAAACAATATGCAGAGGACTAGAAAGTTTAGAATCTATTTAAGTTGACACAAAGGAGAGATAAGAGTCATGTACTTGTATTAAGTATGAAGAATCCTTAAGTGTAAATAATCAATCCAAAGGAATCAAGTTTGCAAATTATAGCTTAGACCTATAACTTTTTCTCTATCATCAACAGAATACCAAATGCAAAAGTGTTACAATCTTGGATCCAGGACTAGGAACACTTCAGAACTTTGAAGCTGGAACCCTTACAAAGTCAAAATTTTGACAATTTATACCACTGGTTACCTTGGAATCCTAAAATAGTAGGATGCAACAAGCTACGAGTAACCAAGGTTAGGATTTCAACTACCCAACCAACTGAAATGATCAAGAAATTTACTGCAGGGGCAGGGAACACAAGCAACCTAGAGAAAACAAATCTCTAGCAGATCAACAATCATGAAAATCTATGAGCTCAGCATAGTACACCAAGGAATGCCATTAAAACTAGTCAAATCAGCCACCTGCAAATACACCTTGAGCACAAAACCACACTCCATCAGGTACAAAACAACCTCTACAATCAACCGCATAGACCCTCAAGCCAGATCGCAACACCTACCACCATCAAACTAGCAAGAAAATCTGCTAGAAAATCCATTTAAACTAGTACTTCTTGTCCCTGCAAACCCTCAGAAAATTTGAATTTGAAAAGCAATGGTCAATCTTATGGTGCCAGTAGTGAATCGACAGTCACAATTTAAGCCAGGATCAACTTTATATCCCTGCCGTTAGATCTTCATACTTCACAGGGTTTATGTTTTTAACCCATCTAAACACCTCAGGTTAACTCCACAATGGCAACATACAACAGTTGTCACATGATCGCATAGCACGGAGATGGGCTATGCGAACATGCGACAACCCGTGAACCTTAACCACTAGCATAACCACTGCCGCTACCTACCAATATGACACCCTTGTCACATGATCACATGGCCAAAAGATGGCCCTTGCAATCATGTGATAAGGAAACAAGACTACCACCTCACCCCCTTTACCTTGCCACATGCCTTGTCACAAACCCGTTAACCAATGAAAAGCTTCCATCTCCGCAACACCTAACACTAGACCCACGGCTGAGAAAAGCCTTACCTTTTGGGAAGATCGAATGGTGGTCGCATGAATGCATAGGGGAGGAATATTCCTCATGATCATGTGGCAACTGTAGATCTCTTCTGCATTGTCATTCCACCTAAGAAATACTAGGCCCACTGACAAGTCCAAATCATCACCCAGCTCATCGAATCAAGTGATGACACCTTAGCCCAAACGGCCCCACTACAAACAAACCCATCAGCATCC
Source organism: Chamaecyparis obtusa (assembly GCA_027943335.1). Classification (NCBI taxonomy): domain Eukaryota; kingdom Viridiplantae; phylum Streptophyta; class Pinopsida; order Cupressales; family Cupressaceae; genus Chamaecyparis; species Chamaecyparis obtusa. The sequence continues at coordinate 59,982 of BSBK01004799.1, read as the reverse complement.
AATCAAATAGTGGGTGCATGATCACATGGGGTGAGAATATTCCATGTGATCACATGCCGACCATAGATCTTAAATCTCTGACACTGGGCCCTGCTAACATGAAATCTAACTCATCGCAGGCAACCAACAGAAAATTGACACATCAGTGCCATCGAGTAGACAGGTCCCACTGCATGCCCATACAAGAAAATCAAATGGCTGTCACAAAAGCATGAAGGATAAACACCATGCATCTTTACCATGGGAACATATGACAGCCACCGATTATGTCTAAGCTTTAACCACACCTAGCAAATGACAAGAACTAGGACCCAGGCAGACAGGTGGCAAGCGGTCGCATGATCGCATGTCAGAAAAGTCTGACATGCGGCCATGTGATAACCAATCAAGAAGGGCCTATAGACCTAGACCTACCAGCCATCACACTTGCGCATTTTGGGAACTCCAGCAAATAGGAAACTATGAAGTCGAAAACACATAGGGTTTTCGACGGAAAAGATTGAAAACACACAAGGTTTCTGACGCCAAAAGATAAGCGCACAAAAGCTGGAAGGCAAAGTTAAAAAACAACAAGGGTTTTCAGCAAAAGATCAAAAACACAGAGGGTTATCAACAGACTGAAAGATATCAGGGAAGCCAGAAACATCATGGGTTTTCAAAAACACTATGGGTTTTCGACACTTAGGCAGATTCTAAAAATATTTTCCTCCAGACCTTAGAACTTGAATAACTTTCTGGATTTTGTGATTTAGGAGATGCAATCTAGACTGAAGCAAGGTGACACATGGAAGAACATAGGGCTACTTGAGTTCACAACATGAAATCAAGTTGATTTTCATCACACATTAAAACTATGACTTGCAGGCATGGCAGGACAACATGACAAACATTTGTAGGCAACAGGCCATTTTTCTCAGATTTTTGCATGACTAGAAAATGGACTAACATGCTGAGCATTTCCTTTAAGTTGTGAGTTAATTTTTAGTTTTAGTTGTTAGTATAAATTTCCTATAGCAATACTTTTACTTTAGTAATGATGACTTTTGAAGAGAGCTAAAGTATAGACCTTGCAGTCACCATCTCAAGCTCATGTTTCTGGATTGATACATTTAATGAAGTCCAGCATGATATTCCAAGTAGACATGTGGTAATTTTAAGAAATGAATCATTTCAAAAGGATGTCCAATCCTTGAAGTTACTAGGGTATTATTCTGACCAACCACCTAAAAAGTGAGATAGTTCCCGTATATGCTCCTAGATAACCTACGTTAATGCTCCCATTAAAAGAACCCGAGAGAAAGAAAAAAAAAAACATAAAAGACTTCCATAAATTACTAAACCCTAAATTTAATCAAAGACAAGTGTTGGAGCATAATAAAAAATATCTCATCCTATACAAGGATCGAAACTGTCCATCCCATAATGAATATAACAAAAAAATTAAATACCAAAGATGCATAGTTATCATATAAAAATATAAATGATCATAAAAATATCAATAGAATATCTCTCCACACATGATGTAAAAATAATCAAAGACCATCAATCATATCATCTAGATCAACTATAATACAAGAACAAGGTGACCAAGTGACCAAATCAAAACTCAACACAGTAATGGTTGTCACCTCTAGTGGTAAAATTAAATATTGATCAAGGACTTAGAACACATGACATCACATCATAGAAGTACACAATACAACATAGGAACAAATCATGATCTTAAAATGGCTATGATATTCCACAATATAGATCCAACAATTAAAAAGCGTACACCCATTAAATAATTCAAGTCTAGAATATGAAAATCTACCTAGGACAAAATTCTACCCATACATACAATCAATCAATGTAAGGAAACATAAAATAAACACACGTATGAACTATATTTTATGTTTGAAATCTATTGGGAAATGTGATTTTGAGAGGGGGGTGAATCAGATATCACTAATTAATCCATTTTAACATTACTAAAAACTTGCATATCATTATCATAGACTTCATCAATGTAATGAAAATTAATAAAATAAACATCATTCATGAAAGTACTCATAACACAGTAACTTGGTTACCCAGAAACCCTTGAAAGGTAAAACTGGGGTGGGGATGACACCAACAAATATTCACTACTACAATATAAATTTTTCCTTTCTAGAGCTAAAACTTTGATCATAAAATATGATCTACCCTCTGAGGGGTCTGCCTTATTAAGTGCTTAAAGACTTATACAATCTACCTTAAAAAGGGATTTAAGACTTACAACTAAGTAAGCACTTGGTTAAGAGATTAAATAAGGTTTGTTAAAACCACTTTGTTAAGAGATTTACCATAATACACTTGTTAGAATGTTTCAGTACCAGATCCTTCGGTCTACATTGTATGTTGATTACAAATCTTCTCCTTCGAGTATTGATTTGTTCTTATCTATCAAGTTTATCTCCGTTCTATCCTTCACCTCTTTACTCTTTTTCACTCGGTCACTAAAATCTATCAAAATAATTCACTGATCTGAAGATATTCTCTCTTTTCTTTTCATTCATCTCATTCCTTTCACAACCACACACACACCTATTAGGGTTAAGATCTCATCTTATATACAAAAATGAATTCCTCCAAGATTTTACATCTATGATCTAGATTAACTCATTTTTGCACTTAACCTTTCCCTAATTATTATTGGCTCCAAGTGTTGCATACGGATTAATGATTACAAAATAGAAGCATAATCACCTCCGTGATTTCCTCAATAAATAGTAAACAAAATATGAATGTCAGCCAAAATGTTTTACCTAGGTGATTGTGCCATAACAAACACATATGTTAATTTTGGCTTGCTCGACATTCGATATCTCTTACACTTGACACTCAGTGTTCTTTATACTCTGGTGCTTAGCATTGTCTTCTTTACATAACTTGGCAAAAACTCACTTGGGTAATACAAAAGTACTTGCTGACCATTGGTTTACATGATAGTGACTACTACTCAGTAAATGTACATTATATGACTCAGGCTATACATGATGAATCGGTCATAGTGACGACCAACCAACATTGCCTAGATAATGACTAAGTTTAAGATACTAATAAACAACAAAACTGTAGGGATCTACAATCTCCCCCTTTTACATTAATGAAAAAAACACTTTGTCATGACATTTACAATACATTTACAAGATTACTTAGTACTGTGATAGTGATGACCGCCAACATTGCCTAGATAATGACTAAGTGTAAGATACTAATAGACAACAAAACTATAGGGATCTACAATCTCCCCCTTTTACATTAATGGAAAAAACACTTTGTCATGACATTTACAATACATTTACAAGATTACTTAGTACTAACAAAATACTCCCCCTAAAATATATACATATACAAAACTAAGTATATCATACCATTCTATTTTGCTTCTTCTCTTTGATTATTTAACCTCCCTATGTGGCTTGATATGTCATTTTGTTATTTCCCCCTTATTTTTGACACTTATGATTTCTTCGTTAGGAGGAATCTTGCAATGTTTCTCCAGAAATGGTTTGTGAAGCATCATAACCATGTACAATGTAGATTCCCAACCAAATGTTGCAACTTTCAAAACCTCTGATTGCACTTCTAGTGCAATAGCCAGGTTGCCTAGGCTCTTAGCAGTGGAAAGATGAGGATCTTTCTGTATTAGTCCTTATCCTGTGCTAACTCTCTTTGGATGACCTCTAGGTGAGGTGTCAACATTTTTTGAATAGAGAGTAGATGAGCCCTTATCTTACCATTATTAGCCATCAACTTAGCTATCCTTCCTTGAGAATATAGAAGCTTGGCATAGTGTTTCAAGCTAGAACGTGCATCCAAACTTAATGAGTGACCAGTAAACTTTATATCTAGTTGTATTCTATCTACCATCTCTTGGTTATCCTTAGTAAATTCTTCTACATTGCATAGTTTCTTGTACAAAGATTGTGCATTCAGTACAACTCCTTCTAAATCTGATATTTCGGTAGAAAGTTCTACCTGCTTCACTTCTATCTTAGCAAAGACCTTATTCAGTACCTTTGTCTCAAATTTCCTTTCTGACCACTGCAACAACTTATCATTTGCTTCACTTTTATCATCAGTCACTTTCTTGACTATGTGGACAAGTTGTTCTAGTATCGGGTCAAAGTCATTAACATTAGTCCTATCAGAAGCATTAATGAATATACCTTTTATCTCATGTAGAACTTACTTTTATTGATGTTCCCTTATCAATTCTTCCTACCTTCTTTTCTTCTTTAGTAAGTCTTGCAATGTCTGCATCTTCTCATATGATAAGTTATCTATGTCCCATTTTGGAATCACAATAACTTCTTCATGTGTCACATCAGGTGTAGAAGTTTTCACCTTATTTTTATGTGCCTTCTTCTTTGGTGTATTCCCACTCAAAATGTGTACAAGATATTTTATTGCCTCTTTCTCCTTAGGCTCTTGGATGTCGATATCTATTACCTTCTCTTCTTTTCCCTTTTCCTCAACATGAGGATTTACAATCACTAGTGCAAATTGATCTACTTTTTCTTTCTTTGACTCCTCGGCAGATGTAGACTAAAGTTTTGTTGCCGACTGGTCATGTTCCTTGGTAGTGCTAATACCGAAAAACATGTCAACTCTAACAACTTGAGAATTGATAGGATTTGTGTTGATGGTTGATGTGACATCAATTTTTGGATAATCCATGACTTGTAATAGCACAATGTTACTACCCAACAAACATGTAGCTTTTGCTTCATTGACTTGTATTGCTTCCTCAGTCAATACCTGATTCTTCACTGGGGTATCCTCTATGATGTCAACAATAGTTATTTTAGGTAACTACTGACATTTCTCTTCCCTAGGGGCTTCTTTCTCTTTAATATGTGGATCATTTACATCTTCTTTATTATGTAGCTCAATACCCTTGGATGTGCTAGTGTCCTGTTGTGCACTTTTGTCAATTAACAAACCAAAAACTATCTTCCATGTCCTAAGATTTTCCTGAACAAAATCCTCAACCTTGTGTTGAATGATAGAGTAAGCTCTAAGGTTAGGAACAAATATGTTCCTATATTGTTCCATAACTTCCTAAATACTATCAAGGGAAATATATGGTGCAACTTGAGCTAATGTGCTTTCCCTTATCTACTTCTTGCTAATTAGGGAAAATTCCCATTTCTGTGCAACTCTCTCATATAACTCATTAGGGATCAATTTTCCCATTTGTATTGGTAGCATCTTGAAAGTGCAAAGCATCTCAAGTATAGCTTCTTCAATTTTCTCCTTATCTCCTATGCTCATGCTCTCAAATCTTATCTATTTCAAACCTTCGAGTCTAGTAGAGCTCTTGATGGCGTGGCATATTTCATCCACATTTGGTGTTTTCCCTTGTATTGGTAACTTCTTCTTCTTAATGTCCTCATCACTCTTTGTTTCCTCATCATATTTCTCCAAAATAAGTTTCCTCCTAGGCTGAACAATTTTCCTTTTTCCTGATATAGGGGTTTTCTTTTATGGCTTTGTAGCTATGACTATAGAGACTTCCCTTGTTCTTGGCCTTAGAATAGGTGATGAAATAGCATTAGGTTTTTGCATTTTCTTTCTCATAGGCTTGACACTTACTACCTTCTTTCCTTTCTATTGGTGTAATTAAATATTCTTAATTACATTAACTTAATCTTACTTAGGATAATGCATTACATAGTAGTTTGTGATTGAGACACTTAGGAGTGTGCACCTCATTCAAGCACATGGTGTAGGAGAATTTCCACTTTTGGTGTGATAGTTGTAATCACATACCTCTTTGTGTGTTAGATCCACCTTTCGTGCTCTTATCACATTATCATCTTAACCCATTGCACATACTTTATTGCATAATGGAGGATGATCCACATTTGGTGGACATGTGATTACACCTAGCATAGGTGATAGCTTATCATCTCCTTATCATTGTCTCTTATTGCCTTTCCTATATAAGGAGGCCTATTATGTACATTTTAATCATGTCCATGATTAATAATATCATTCTTGCATCTTAATGCAATTGTCTTGCCAATCTCTAGTGAAAATTATCTTGGTCTTGCATTCGATCTTGGGGGTGTTGTAGTGTCACCTAAAACTCTAACATGGTATCAGAGCTCTCAAGGTGTGAAGACCTCTTTTGAAGAAGTGCAATCTTGGCTTGATTCAATTGTGGGTGTAGAATAAAGGTATTTGGACATCACCATTGCATAGTCTATTTGGAGAAAATTTAGGGTTTTGTATTTTGTGACTTTCTATTGCAGATCAATATTGGTGCTTGCTGGTGCAAATCAGAGGTTGACATCATATTAAGGAGGTCCAAAAACCCCTAAATTGAATTTTAATTCATCCAAATTGGACACTTGAGGCCAAATCTAGAGCTATTTAAATTTTGGAAGTGCAGCGGTGGCGATTCAAAAAAAATAATTTCAGAGGCGATTTTCAAACAATGATATCTCAGTCATCTGGACTCCTTTTTTCGAGCAATGTTTTTTGTTTTGGGGTAGAATTTCATGATCTACACAATGGTTCAGGTGGTTTCTGATCTTTGTTCCTAATTTTTTCTAAAAATTGCAAATCTCAGTTTTTGCAACTTCCAAGGCCTCATTTGAGCTCATATGAACTCCTTTTTAGGTGCAATTTTTTTTGAAAGTGCATAATTTTTTCTATATTTTCCAGATCTGAAATCAAATTTTAGTGACTATGATGAGAAACTATACTTTCAGAAATTGGCTTAGGTTTTTCATTTGTATTGCATAAGCCTTAGCTTGGTCTTTTCTATAATGATCTAAGTCTATTATAGCCTGATTGTGGAGTGTAGTAATTTATTGATCTCAATTTGTAATGAGAGAAATGTATCATTAATGTAATCATGGGTTATGAAACACATCTTGTAGTAGTACTTTTGACTAAGGATAATTATGAGTCATGGGCAAAATGAATCATCACACATTGTAGATGGCTTAATCTCTTGCCTCATCTTTATGGACTCATTCCTGAGCCAAAGTCATAGGGGAAGCAATATGTTTGGGGAGAAAAGAATGCTCATATTATAAATTTGATTATTGGTAGCATCGGTTTGTGTCTCTTCTATGACATCTACCCCAAATTTAGAGGTGTTCAATATCCACAAATTATTTGGACAATCATTTGGGATATTTTTGGTAATCCACATGTTCCTCCATTCCCAGATTATGTTGCTTCATATTGCCTCATTCCTCTTGATGATGCAGATAATATTCCCTATGATGATTATACTTTAGATGAAATTGAAGAATTTGTAGTAATTGAGAGTGAGGATGATCCAGTGGCTCCTCCTGTAGCTCCTACTTCTCTAGTTGAGATCACACAATCATCTCTTGTTGGTGATTCTAGCGATTCATTGCAAGAGATATCTATTTGTCTTCCTGATTGGGATTCTTACTTGCCAGATATTGGTTTATTATTTGTGGAGTCTCATATTACAGATTTGGGAGACATACTTGAGGGGGTTTCTCTTCTCTTTGATGACAGTTTCATCACACTTGGAGATACTTCTTCACCTTCTTTGGAGATTGGTATTCATGATTCTTCTTCTTCACTTGGTTTGTCACATGATGTCATAGATTTTTTGAGCTTAGAGATTCCTCTTTAGTCTTCAGAGATGCATATTTGGAGACCTCCTTCCTTCTTTCATTTGGATATGGATTGGTTCATGGCATCATCATCATACTTCATTTGGATTCCACTTCCTAGTTCCTATCCAGAATGGGAACCACACCTATATTTGTACTTGGTATATCTTCTTCCCAAGGGGAGAAATGTTGTTTGTAGTCATTGGAATATAATTTTTCTTCAAGATCTCACCATTTTTGTAGGAGATTCTTCATTATGGGGGGGGGGGGATATCATGTCTCCAACTCTCCTTCTTATGGGGGGATAATTATTTGTATATACATGATGTATGTAGTTCTTGGGGGGTCTTGAGCACTCCATCCATCCATGCATCTTTTTTTCTTCTCTCTTTTTGGGGGAGGGTTTTTCCCATGAGGTTTTCCCTCTTTCTCCACTTTATGAGAGTTATGCATTTCATGTATTTAATTTTGTACATGGGTACCTAACATGGCCTAGTTCCTGGGACCCATCTTGCATTTGTGAGTTTAAGTGCATTCCCTTAAGTTGCACTTAAGGGGGGGTGTTGGTGTAATTAAATATTCCTAATTAGACTTAACTTAATCTTACTTAGGATAATGCATTACATAGTAGTTTTTGATTGAGACACCTAGGAGTGTGCACCTCATTCAAGCACATGGTGTAGGAGAATTTTCACTTTTGGTGTGATAGTTGTAATCACATACCTCTTTGTGTGTGAGATCCACCTTTTGTGCTCTTATCACATTTGTTGGAAATATTTAAGACTATCTAGGTTACTGAGAGGGGAGGGGTGAATCAGTAACCTCAAAAACTTTTAATAGATTCAGATCTTAATAATAATAGATTGATAATCTGAATGCATGCATGAGTAACCGAAAGAATAAAACATTCATAACACTTAAAACACAGAGATTTGGTGACCCAGAAACCTTCCAAGTAGAAAGTAAAACTGGGGTGGGGATGATACCCAAAAAACTTCAATACTCTAGTATAATGTTTTCCGGTTAAGGCTTACAATGATCACTTCTGATGATCTACCCTGTTAGGAGCAATAAGGACTGCTAGGTCCACCTTGTTAGAGGATTTACAAACATACAATGAAGTATGCACTTGGTTAGGAGATTTTTACAAAGACTGTTAAGTCTACCTGGTTAAAGCATTTCAAGCTGATTCACCTGTTAGGATGAAATAGTAGATCTCTTACATGCAACTGTACTTGCTAATTGAGATTCTCTGATGTACTGATCACCTTCTGGGATGGATAAATCTTTGTTGCTTCTTATACTACTGTAGCCCTTTGTAATTCTCTTATCTCTGCCTTTCTCTCTTTTTCATACTTTTTCTTTTTCACATATTTGGATATGACATAAATCATTGTTTATATATCAATCTAAGTCAATTCCAAAACAATTACAAAGTCAGCTCTTAAACAAGTAAACACAAATATTACTGAGTTAGCCCAAATATAATTACATGGTTACTGCAAACTAACTCGATGACTTTCTGATACTCGGCATCCACTGCGTTACTTGGCATCGTCATGCACTTGGTAGATGTGGAAACTTGATCCATACTAACCACTCAGTCATAGTTTTGAACTCGGTAAATACTGGAGACTCGGTAGACAAAGTGTTACTCGGTAGAAACTAAATTTCCTGTTTAACCGTGCAGCACTTGGTAAACACTATGAAACTTTGTGAGCTCGATATGCACTGTTCTACTCGGTAAGCTCTACCCAGCTTGGTAAGCTCTGTTCTACACGGTATGTACTAATCTACTCGGTATGTACTGATCTGAATAAGTGTTGTCACTAATGACAATCATGCTTAATGCCAACAATCTCCCCCTTTGGCATTAGTGACAAAAACACTTATAGCCAAAACTTATATACAAGAATCATGCTGAATCTCTTTTTTTGATTTTTCAAAATTTATCTTTGTCAAACTGCTGTTTATGTTTATACATTACATGACTCCCTTATATAGAGTATTTTCTCCCCCTTTCGTATTATACACTTTCTCCTATACATTGTCTCCCCCTTTTTGACAATAATGCCAAAGGTGTATATACAAGTATTTTACAGGGAGAATCCAAAATGTGAAAGAAAATCAGAATGTACCTTCATGATTAGAGCCAGAGTTCTATCCCAATTCTCTTGCAGAATCTTGCATGTTTGGAGTGCAATTTGGACTTCTGTAGAGAATTCAATCATGTGGTATGCAATGGAAAATTGATTGTCATGGAACAATGTGCTTTTGCATTATGTCCATGATGGGAAGGATCATGTTTTGAATATCTAGCAGTGTTGACTAGATTTTTGTATCTTCTTTTAATAATTCCAACTACTTATTTGATAGGAATGTGATTTTCATATGATGTGCAGAGCTTGAACTAGGTTCAAGTTGCAACCTCTATACACTGTCCTTCAGATCCTCATCAATCTTATTCAATTTTTCCTTGACTTCCTTAGTGAACTCGACAACATTACATAGCTTAGCAACAAGTGAGGTAACATTGGAATAGGAGGATTCAATATCTATCAAAATTGAAGATAATTCTGCCTGATTAATAGCTATATGCTGAGCAACATGCTCAAGAACTTTATTGTCAAATTTCTTCTCAGCTTTCTCAATAATCTTCTCTGACACAGAGGAATCCTCATGGAACTTGTTTACTGCCTTAGCTAACTATAAAAAAATATGTTGAGAGGAGTCAACTTTAATACCTAATGCTTCTGACAAAATATCCTTTGCATCTTCAATAATTTTATATTTCTTGTCCCTTTCTTCTTTTAGTTTCTTCTGTTTTGCTTTCTTTTGAAGGAGTTCACCAATGTTTTGCATTTGGTCTACTGAAAGATTTGCAAAGTCTAATTTTGGAATCTCTATCTCCTCATCTAAGTCTATATCCTCTTCTACATTCTTACTCAAAAATCTTGTACTCGGTTGAACCTTAGTATCAACTATTATTACACTTAATGCCTTTGTAGAAGTTATTGTAGACATTGTAGGACTAGCTGTGAAAAATGATAGACTACCGACTGGAATACTTGAAGGGCTCAAAACTAAAGTATTCACAATTGTAGAATCAAAAACTAAAATACTTACTGAAGTATCCAAAACTAAGGTACTTACTGCTGGAAAACTTGATATGGAAGTAGGTACTAAAGTAGATACAGGAGACTGCAACTCGGTAAAAGAGGTGGTAGTCATTTATGTCAATGATTCATTGAGTTGTGGTAGTGATGATTTGACATTTGATGTATCTGTGGAAGTTGTCATAATCATACTTGAAGTTATCTCTGTGCTAGGTGTAGCAACTTTTGCTGGAGAGTGAGGAAGTGAGGCAATGACTTCTGCAGCTATCCAAACAATGTTATCTTCCTCATCACTTTGCTTGTCTACCTTGGTATCTTCTTCATGTTCATCACTATCATCATCAATATCCTTGATTATCACTATTTCAACACTCAGTTTGTGAAGATTATAGATGTTTTTCCATGTGGGAGTGGCACTCTTCACAACCAACTCAATATCTTTGATCAAAATCAAACAACTATTAAATTTGAGTGTCATCTTATTTTCATTATCTATCAATGCCTTATTATTTTCAGCATTTTTAAAACTTGGCATTAATTGCCTCAAGGTTTGAGCATAGATTTCCTTGACAGTTTGTCTTGCATTGGACCATCTTAACTTAATTTTGTTTAGTAGAGTTCCAGGGATTTGAGAAGCTATCTCTTCAGGTGAGTATTTCCATCTTCCTATTTTCTTGATAACAACATCTTGAATTTCCTGCTGCTCTTCCTCAGATCTGATTTCATATTTGAGAGATCTAAAGTTTGTAATTCCAGATCCTTCTTTCATATCCTTGATCTTTTCTTTTAATGAAGGAGGAGGCCTTTTGAATACTATTTCTTCACTGACTTTGCCTGCCTTGCCTCTTGCACTCCTTCTTGTAAATACTGCAGGGGGTTGCTTGGGTGCCTTGGTGATAAATACTTTTCCTTTCTTCTTTGCTGGTATGTGTTCTTCTTCTTCCTCCTCATCCTTTTTCTCTTCTTCTTCTTCAAAGTCCTCTCCTTTTTCCTCGGTTGACATTAGAGGTGTGCTAGCTTGTATTTTGGCCAACCTCTTTCTTCCTTTGTTAACCACCTGTGGAAGCTTTATACTAAGCTTAATTCTCTCCTTAGCTTCTTCATATGTCCCAAAATATGGTGCCTTAGGGTTAATAGGTTGATTAATTAGGGCTTCAATAATATTCTTGGTTTCATCAATATTTACAACATAGGGAAGAGGTTTCACATGTACAATCCTTGGTTTTGCTGCCTGTATATACAGATTATCACAATCCACCATAAAACAAATATCATCTTTGTAATCTTCCACCAATTTCTGTGGAATCCGGAATCTATTGTTTATTTTCTCTTTAAATGATTCAAAATAGTTATCCATTATGCTTTCAAAATTGTCACCCATTTTTGAAATATATTCATTCATCTGATAAAGAACCGGCACATCTTTTCTCCATACTACCGTGCCTTTTGATGGGAAAAACTTCTGAGCATAGAAAAATAAACAAACCAATAGTGAGCCAAACTTACATGGATTGTTCTTTGAGGTTTTGATGCTCTCCATGTTCTTGTTGAACTATCTCAACAAAAGATCTCCTAGGTCAAATGATAGATTTTTCTTTACAATTTTATACGCTAGGTCAACTGCTTCACATGGAACACTATTCTGCCGACTTGAACTGTATATCTTGTGAGCTACGATATGTATATCAAACTTCAATTCTGCATTAGTAATTCTGCTTATCTTCATACCTCTACCATCCCACTCGGCTATGGTTTTCTCTTCCAGTTCCGTCCGACCTAGGGTTTTTGTAGATTTTTCTTTGTCGAGCATGGGAAGACCAGTGATTCGGTGAATCATCTTCTTCATAATCTCTACTGGTTGTTCAAGCCATATTTTACCTTCATGTACTCAACTAAGGATATATCTGATCCATTTTCTCTGAAAGCTCTTAGGCAAGTGTGTGATGTGAACTAAACCCTTATCTTCCAAATGTTGATGCTCTAGTTTCAGAACACCATCGACACATAGTTCCTCATGGATAGTATCTATCTCTAGGGTTCCAAGCTCTTGAATTGTACACTTAAAATGATTGTGAATATCATTAATAAGGAGTACCTTAGGAGGAATCTGAGATTGAGCTCCACTTGGGTCTAGGGTTCCGGCAACTGTGGGCATGAGTTTGAAATCTGGTGCTTTCCATTCTCCATGAACCAATATTTCTGAATCTTTCTTCATTTTAGCACTGGATGATGCCATGGTAGGTTAGTGAACATAGTAAATTCTTTGAGGAAAGAGAATATCTTGCTGAAATATGCTTCAAAACACTTGACTGCACTAGGAGACTTTTGTTCACGGTTAATAGTGAACTTGATTTCACTCCTTTTGTTGAAACTTTGTCATTAATGCTCAGTATGAATTAGGGTATAGAATCAGACAGGCTGTCATCCACTATGAATTAATTACTTGGTGAAGACTCAGCAACTCGATGATCATACGAATTCATACTTCTCCAACTTTACTCAGTAACCAAATGAAGTTAGGTTACTCCTGACCTTGCTCGGTGGTAACTGATACTGACCTTCTCGTGATCCTATTGTATCTTGCATACTGATTTGGATCTATCTTCCTTTCAGTTCAAGAACTATTTTGTAATATTTCTATGAAGATACAATTCCAGTGCTTTCTTGGAGACTAGTTAGAGCTCATAGAGCGACTCTCTTCAATAGTGACTTCAGGATTGGTTTGCTTGGTAGGTTTAGGAATCCACTTCTATCTCATCTACTTCCTAATGTTATTTTCTTTTTCTTTCTTTTCATCTTCAATTTTGCCTAAATTCATGCAGTTTTTAGCTATGTGACCAAGCTTAGTGCAATTATAACATCTTATGGTAGAATCCCTTTTTCTCAAGTGGTGCCTTACACAATTCATGCCAATGTGTCCATATTCTCCACAGTAATAACATCTACACCAAGTGTTGTAATCCCTACCAAACATTTCTTTAATAATTTGTTCTGCTAGATTGGGTGTTTTAATGACCTTGTTTGCTACATTTGTGACATATGCCTTTAAATCTTGGTTTTTCCTTGCATTCATTTGCTTTATGACCAAGCTAATTGCAATTGTAGCATTTTCCATTGAATTTTTCTTTTCCATTACTCCAACACTTGTTTGAAGTATGACCAATTTTTCCACAGTGATTATAGGTAGGTTTCCAATTCTTTTGAGTAGCTTGTTTGGAGGATTCACCTTCCTCTTTGTATCCAAGTCCTGCTTTTCCTTTTTGCCTATGAAGGTTTCATTCATACACCTGATTCATATCTTCATGAGATTTCAACATTCTCTCATTGATTTGCCTTTCAACATCTAGCTCACTCATCACTCTTAAATTGATTTGCTTTTCAGATCTCAGCTCTTCTCTCATATTTTCATTTTCTGATCTTAGAGTCAAGATTTCTTCATTTGCATTGGAGATTTGATCAATAAGATTTTCTAGCTGAAGAGTTTTATTCTGGATTTCATTGTTCTTTCCATCTATTTCATCTTTCATCTTGTTTCTTTGTTCCAAGACTTCACAGAATCTTGTTGACTGAATTTCCTGTTCTCTTTTCAATTTTCTCACTTCTTGTAGAGATCCATTCTTTTCTAGAAGTTCTTTGATTGCATTGTTTGCTTCATCTGAGCTTCTTGAAGGGAAAAAGTCTTCAATCTTTTCTTCAACATACTGGTGGTCATTGATCTGATTTGCAAGTTCCTTCCTTATTTTTAGGGAAAGGGAAAGATGCTCTCTTGCTTCTTTGAGTTGAGTTAAGGCCATTTCTAGATCTAGCTTTTCATTCTCAATTACTTTGTTTAGTCTGAATATCTCCATTGTCCTGAATCTTTTCTCAAGTTGTCAAACTTTATTCTGAGATCCACTAAGCTCTAATACCAATTGTTGGAAATATTCAAGACTATCTAGGTTACTGAGAGGGGAGGAGTGAATCAGTACCCTCAAAAACTTTTAACAGATTTAGATCTTAATAATAATAGATTGATAATCTGACTACATGCATGAGTAACAAAAAGAATAAAACATTCATAGCACTTAAAACATAGAGATTTGGTGACCCAGAAACCTTCCAAGTAGAAAGTAAAACATGGGTGGGGATGATACCCACAAAACTACAATACTGCAGTATAAAGTTTTCTGGTTAAGGCTTACAATGACCACTTCTGATGATCTGCCCTATTAGGAGCAATAAGGACTGCTAGGTCCACCTTGTTAGAGGATTTACAAACATACAATGAAGTATGCACTTGGTTAAGATATTTTTACAAAGACTGTTAAGTCTACCCGGTTAAAGGATTTCAAGCTGATTCACCTGTTAGGATGAAATAGTAGATCTCTTACATGCAACTGTACTTGCTGATTGAGATTCTCTGATGTACTGATCACCTTCTATGATGGATAAATCTTTGCTACTTCTTATACTACTGTAGCCCTTTGTAATTTACTTATCTCTTCCTTTCTCTCTTTTCCATACTTTTTCTTTTTCACATATTTGGATATGACATAAATCATTGTTTATATATCAATCTAAGTCAATTCCAAAACAATTACAAAGTCAACTCTTAAACAATTAAACACAAATATTACTGAGTCAGCCCAAATATAATTACACAGTTACTGCAAACTAACTCGGTGACTTTCTGATACTCAACATCCACTGTGTTACTCAGCATCATCATGCACTCGATAGAAGTGGAAACTCGGTCCATACTAACCACTCGGTCGTAGTTTTGAACTTGGTAAATACTGGAGACTTGATAGACAAAGTGTTACTTGATAGAAACTAAATTTCTTGTTTAACCGTGTAGCACTCAGTAAACACTGTGAAACTTTGCAAGCTCGGTATGCACTGTTCTACTCGGTAAGCTTTGCTCAGCTCAGTAAGCTTTTTTCTACTCGGTATGTACTGATCTGCTCGATATGTACTGATCTACTTAGTATGTACTGATCTACTTGATATGTACTAATTTTCTCGGTATGTACTGATCTGAATAAGTGTTGTCACTAATGACAATCATGCTTAATGCCAACACACATTATCATCCTAATCCATTGCACATACTTTATTGCATAATGGAGGATGATCCACATTTGGTGGACATGTGATTTTACCTTATGTAGGTGATAGCTTATCATCTCCTTATCATTGTCTCTTATTTCCTTTCCTATATAAGGAGGCCTATTATGTACATTTAATCATGTCCATGAGCAATAATATCATTCTTGCATCTTAATGCAATTGTCTTGCCAATCTCTTGTGGAAGTTATCTTGGTCTTGCATTCGATCTTAGGGGTGTTGTAAAGTCACCTAAAACTCTAACACTTTCTTCTCCACTACTTTTTCTTCTTCTTCACTTTCACTAGATTCACTTTCTTTGTCTTCTCCCAGTCTTGAACTATCAATTCAACAGGTGCATCTACCTCTCTCTCTCCAATCATTTTTACTAGGTTTTTTACTATCTTTTTGTTAGAAAGTAAAGTCCACCAAGATAACTAAGAGGGGGGGTGAGTCAGTTATCAGAGAATTATAAATTTTATCATCTTCAACAACATTTAACCATGTAAGAAATGCAATTACTAACCATACAAATATATTCATACACAATGACACAATAACACAAGATATGTTGACTAGGAAACCTCTTGATCAAAGAGTAAACCCCGGTGGGATTGATGCCCACAAAAGATGCACTAATATGAATATTCCTTGTGAGAGGATGGACTCTGTTAGGAGTCTTTTGAAATACATTCAGTACATATAAATCCCTATTAGGAGATTTTGAATCCCTGTTAAAAGATTCTAACCCTGTTAAGAGTTATGGAAGATAGAAGGACCCACTACCCAAACAGCTTCGGGGTAAGATCATTGAACACACTATCCAAATAATCTTAATATTATTTAGCAAAATAATATGAAATATGTTACCTCCTTACTGTGTGAAACCGCACTCACTACTACATCAGATCTCAATTCCAGATCTCTGTACTTCGCATGTCTTCCTTCACAATTTCGCTTTCACAACCTCTTAGACTCTTTTCTTCACTTCATGCTTACATTCGCATGCAACCACAACCATGCTCACACTTCTTTCATATTAATACTACATAAAATAAAGAGAAACATTCCTTCCTTTATATCACACTCAAATAATTACAAATGAGTCGGCACATAATTACAAAATAAAAGTTTCCACACGCTACATCAAAATTACACAAAACTGTCTGCTTCCACATGCAATAACTCTTCACTTGTGTGACTTTGATGTTTTCACTATGAACCACATCATCATCAATTTGTCTCAAATTTCCCTTTAACTACACAAAACTAGATTCCATACCGATTAGGAGATATCATCCGATTTCCACAAACCGCTACTCAGGAACACTGCCTGAATACTGCAATTACCAAAATACTCATAACTTTCATGAATCAATGAATTATTGTCTACACTCTTAACCATAGAAAAATAACATATCAAAGAGTATAACATAAAAATTGCATATCTCCAACAACAATATCCCATGTGTGCTAATCAAAACACTATCTGCTTCTCTGCTAGTCTCCTGAAGATCACTGAGTTGACATCAATGACAACCATAGTCATGAATGCAACAACAACTACTATAGAATGACTACCAACATCCATAATTTATTGCTAACAATCTCCCCCATTGGCATTGATGGAAACATAGATAAAAACATGCAATGTTCCAAAATTCCAATACTGTTGCACTGATACTCTGAAAGTTCTTCAAATCTTCTTCATCAATCAAATCTTGCTCCGTTATCCTATTAAGTTCTCTCCAACATATGGTACATAGGGTTTTTCATGTACACTTCTCCCCCATTGACATCAATGACAGAAATTGCATCACTATGTCAACAAAAACTCAATGTCTTGTTAGGAATGAATGTTGAAGCCTTTGGTAGTCATTCTGTAGTAGTGGTTGTTGCATTCATGACTATGATTGTCATTGATGTCAACATAGTGATATTATGGAGTTTAGCAGAGAAGCAAGCACAGTTTTGTTTTGCACACATGTTATATTGTAGATTGAGTTATGTGTAGTTGATGGTACATTCTTTTTTGTGTTATTAGCCTATGGTTAAGAGAACAAAAAGAAATTAATTTATTCATGAAAGTTATAAGCATTTTGGTGGAAGCAGTATTCTGGCACTATTTCTGTGTAGTGGTTTTTGGTAATTAGAGGATATCTTCTAACCAGGATGGAATCTAATTCTACGTAGTTAAAGGGAAGTTTGAGACTCATTGGTGGTGACATGGTTCATAGAAAAAACTTTGAAGTCACACGATTGGAAAGTTATTGTATCTGGAAGCTGACAGCTTTATGTAATTTTGATGTAGCGTGTTGAAATTATTATTTTGTATTTGCATGCCAACTCATTTGTAATTATTTGAGTGTGGTATAAAGGAAGAAATATTTTCCTTGTTGTGATAGATCATTTTAATAGTTGTGATATGAAATTATGAAAGTTGTGATGTGAATGTATGCATGAAGTGAAGAAAAGAGCTAATTCAGTGATGAAGGAAGACTTGCGAAGTACAGAGATCTAGATTTGTGATCTTGTGTAGTAGAGAGTATGGTTTTGGCATAGTGTGAAGGAGGTAACATATTTCATATTATTCTATTGAATAATCCTAAGATCTATTGGACAATGAATTTAGAGATCTTTCCTTGAAGTTGTTTGGGCAGTGGGTCCTTCTGTCTTCCATAACTCCTAACAAGGTTAGAATCTTTTAACGGGGATTCAAAATTTCCTAATAGAGATTCATATGTACTAAATGTATTTCATAAGACTCCTAACAGGGTCCATCCTTTAACAAGGAACTTTCATATTAGTGCATCATTTTGTGGGCATCATTCCCACCGGGGTTTACTCTTTGATCAAGAGGTTCCCTAGTTAACATATCATGTGTTATTGTTTCATTGTGTATGATTATCTTTCTATAGTTGGTTACTAAATTAATTATATGGTTTAAAGTTGTTGAAGTTGATATTGAAGTTAATGTTGATAAATAGTTTAATTATTAGATAACTGATTCACACCCCCCCCCCCTCTTAGTTATCTTGGTGGTCTTTACTTTCTAACAATTGGTATCATAGCAAAAGGTCCTTGAAAGAGAAGTTTAACAAATTAAGGAGATCTATGGAAAATTTCAAGAAAGAAAGCCCTAAGTTGGATGGAGTAAATTTTGACAGCTGGAAAGAAAAGATGAAGACACATCTCTTGTGTTTAGGACTAGGTTATTGATTGATTACAAAGAATGAAAGGACTATAATTGAAGAAGACAATCTTGAAACAAGTTCTAAAGATGAGGTAGATCTATTTATGTGTAACATACTTGCAAGAGAAGCACTTTTATCAACACTTTCAGAGAATGAATACAGTTAGGTAAAAGGTTTGACTAAATCTCATGATATTTGGAAAGCTTTACATTTTACTTTTGAAGGTGATGAACATGCAAAGAAAGCTAGGTTGCATAATTGGATTTGTGCATTTGAAGACATAAGAATGATGGAAGATGAATCTGTTAGAAGCTATATTGGTAGGATGTCATAAATTGTTACAGGAATAAAGTCTTATGGAGGTGAAAAGATAGAGAATGAAGTAATATGAAAGATTTTGAGAACATTGACACCAGTATTTAGGAAGACTACCCAAATTATTGAACAAGTGATACCTTGTACACCAAACTTTTCAAGAGAGACTCTTCTTGGAAGATTGGAAGTAGTAGAGATGAATTTGAGATTATCATGAGAACTACCTAGAGTGGAGACAACATTTAGTGCTCTTAGCATTAGACCTACTTTGTCTAGAGGTACAAGTGTGAATGGAGATTATGCCAGTAGTAGCAGATCCAAATCTAATGAAGATAAGAAGATTTAAGAAGGTATTGCCTTTCTTGTGAAAAGAGAACTAGATGGTAAGAAAATCTTTAAATGTTGGACATGTCAAGAATATGGTCATTTTGCATCTAAGTGTCCTAAGAGAGTTAAGAAGTATAGAAATAGTTTTAAGCCTAGAAGATCTAAAGAATGTTATTATGCAAATGATGAAGAAATTGAAGTAGGAATTGAAAGACATTTGAGTGACAGTGATAATGATAACTTTGATGACATAGGATTTGTAGCAATTAAGGAAGAAAATTTTGAATCTGATATTAAAGAAGAGAAAGCCTTAGTTTCCCAAGTTGAAAAGAAGGTTGATTAGATTATAGATAGTGGTTGTTCACATCATATGACTAATGATACAATAAAATTCATAAAGTTTAACAATTATGATGGAGGAGTCGTTAGAGTTGGTAACAATGCACCTTGTTTGATTAAAGGTATAGGATCTATTACTCTTGATGGAAAGACTAATACTGATAATCTTTACTTTGTTGATGGATTGAAACATAATCTTTTGAGTGTTGGACAGTTAGTGGATAAAGGATATCAAGTTTGGTTTACTGAGAAAACTTGTGTGATTAACGATAAAAATGGAAATCTAATTGGAACTGGCTCTAGAACCAGAGGTAATGTAGTTCAGTTGAACCCTACTAAGATGACATGCTTGATGACTAAGATTGATGATAGTTGGTTATGGCATAGAAGGTTTTGTAATATAAAATTTGATAATATTGTCAAAGTAAATTCTACACTTGCAATAAGAGACTTAGCTAAGATTATGAATTCTAATAACATGATTCACAAGGAATGTGTGATGGCTAGGCAGAAAATAAGTTAATTTCCTAGCAAGAAGTTCACATCTATAGAGAAGTTGGAGATTGTTCATACAGACCTGAGCGGTCCTACCAGGACTAGAGGATTCTATGGAGAAAATTATTTTATGATTGTTGTTGATGATTTTACAAGAATGATGTGGATTGCATTTTTGAAAGAAAAATCTAAAGCATTTGATAAGTTTAAGGTCATGAAGAATAAAGTTGAGAATGAATCAGGAATGAGGATTAAATGTTTGAGATCCGATAGAGGTGGAGAATTTACATCTAAAGAGTTTAACATTTTTTGTGAAGTAAATGGTATTAAGAGACATTTATCAGCCCCTAGAACACCTGAACAAAATGGCATTGTAGAAAGAAGGAACAGATCAGTGATTGAAGCAGCTAGAGCTATGTTATTTGAAGGTGATTTGGCAAAGAGATTTTGGAGAGAAGCAGTGAATACATCAGTATATCTAATGAATAGAGTACAAATTAGAGCAGAAATAGACAAGACACCTTATGAATTATGGTTTGGACATGCACCCTCAGTTAAGTATTTTAGAATTTTTGGAAGCAAATGTTATATTAAGAGAGATGATGATATAGGAAAGTTTGATCCTAGAAGTGATGAAGGAATTTTTCTTTGATATTCTTTGAAAAGAAAAGCATATAGATGTTACAATAAGAGAACTAAAACTATTGTTGAAAGTGCAAATGTAAAATTTGATGAGAATTTTAAAATTTAGGAAAGAATGGTTGATTATGAGTCTGATGAAGGAACTAACCCTCAGCCTAACATTGAAACTATTGAACAATTTTTTGAGACTAATAGTGTATTGTTGAATGAAAGTCATGCTGAAGAAAATAGAAAAGAATCTAGAGAAGAATCTATAGTTGAAGAAAGATTACTGACTATGACACCTAACAGGTATATATCAAGACTTCATCTTGTTGAGCAAGTTATTAGAAGTTTGGACAGAGGAGTTATGACTAGAAAGAAGGTACATTTATGTTTGATTTCTCAAATTGAACCTAAGTCTACTAATGAAGCTTGTGAAGCTAAACATTGGATTAAAGCTATGAAAGAAGAATTGGATCAGATTGAAAAGAACAAGACATGGGAATTGGTCCCTAGACCTAAAGACAAAAATGTGATTGGAACTAAATGGGTATTCAGGAATAAGATGAATGAACAAGGAGAAGTAATTACAAAAAAAGAAAGATTGGTATGTAAGGGATACTCACATCAAGAAGCAATTGACTATGAAGAGACTTTTGCCCATGTGGCAAGACTTGAAGTAGTAAGAATATTTTTGGCTAATGTAGCATTTAAGAAATTCAAAGTGTATCAGATGGATGTGAAGTCAGCATTTCTGAATGGTGAATTACAAGAAGTCTACATTGAGCAGCCTGAAGGTTTTCCTTTGACTCAAGAAGGAGACATGGTATGTAAACTAAAGAAAGCATTGTATGGACTAAAGCAAGCACCTAGAACTTAGTATGCTAGATTAGATAACTATTTGTTAAAATTGGGATTTACAAAAGGAACAACTGATAGTAACTTATACACAAAAGAAATTCAGAATGGATTGTTAGTTTTGGTTATTTTTGTTGATGACATTATTTTTGGAGGAGAAGATGAAGCTAGTGACAAATTTGTTGATGAAATGAAGACATAATTTGAAATGAGTATGATTGGAGAAATGAAATACTTTTTGGGATTAAAAATATAAAAAAACAAAGATGGTATCTTTATAAGTCAGATAAAGTACTTGAATGATTTGTTGAAAAGATTCGGTATGGAGAATTGTAAACTAGTTGGAACACCTATGGTTATAGGAAATAAAATATCTAGTAAAAATGAGACACCAGAAGTTGAGCAAAAGAAATACAGATCTATGATTGGTGGATTGCAGTACTTGACACACACTAGACCAGATATACAACATTCAATTGGAATGGTAGCAAGATTTCAACCTGAACCTAGAGAGTCACATTATGCAACGGTAAAAAGGATATTGAGATATCTTAGATGCACAATGGACTATGGATTGTGGTATGAAAATTTTGATGATTGTAACCTATGTGCATATACTGATGTTGATTGGGGAGGCAGCATTGATGATACAAAAAGCACTAGTGGTGGAGCCTTTTTTCTTGGAGAAAGATTAGTTTCTTGGTTGAGCAAAAAGTAGAATTGTATCTCACAGAGTACAGAAAAAGTAGAATATGTAGCAGTAGTAAACAATTATAATCAGATAATTTGGATGAAGCGGATATTGATGGACATTGGAATCAATTTTGATGAGTCTATTGTCATATATTGTGACAATACAAGTATAGTTAGTATGTCTAAGAATCTAGTTTTACATTCTAAAACAAAGCATATAGAGATCAAGTATCATGTTGTAAGAGAGAAATTTGCAGATAAAGAAGTCAGACTAGAGTACATAAGCACAAAGGAGCAGATAGTAGATATATTTACTAAACCTTTGCCTAAGGATACATTTGAGTATCTAAGAGGTATGCTTAGGTTTATGCCCCAACCTAATTTTGAGTAATGATGCAGTTGGTTGCATCTATCCAGTGGTTTATGGCCCTATCTATTTTCTAGATTGGATGTTGGTACTTCCTCTATGGGGGAGTATGTGTATCTGAGCTGAGTCATTGAGGACTCTTGTGAATGTATTTTCAAAATAGTGTCTTTTGACATTGAGCTATTGTTTGAAATAGTGATAGAATTTATATCATTGATGTCAATGGGGGACAGAATCATGAAAAACATTGAGGAACTACATTTGTTGGAGAGACTGAATAGGATAACGAAGCAAGATTTGTTTGATGAAGAGCAGCAGTGATTGGATTTTTGGAACATTGGATATTTTTCATCTATGTTTCCATCAATGCCAATGGGGGAGATTGTTAGGAATGAATTCTGAAGCCTTTGGCAGTCATTCTATAGCAGTGGTTGTTGCATTCATGACTATGATTGTCATTGATGTCAACACAGTGATATTCTAGAGTTTAGCAGAGAAGCAGGAACAATTTTGTTTTGCACACATGTTATATTGTAGATTGGGTTATGCGTAGTTGATGGTATGTTATTCATTGTGTTATTAGCCTATGGTTAAGAGTGAAAAAATAAATTAATTTAGTCATGAAAGTTATAAGCATTTTGGTAGAAGCAGTATTCTGGCAGCATTCCTATGTAGCGGTTTTTGGTAATCGAAGGATATCTCCTAACCAAGATGGAATCTAATTATGTGCAATTAAAGGGAAGTTTGAGACTCATTGGTGGTGATTTGGTTCATAGTGAAAACTTTGAGGTCACATGATTAGAATGTTATTGTATCTGGAAGCTGACAGTTTTATGTAATTTTGATGTAGCGTGTTGAAATTATTATTTTGTATTTGCATGCCGACTCATTTTTAATTATTTGAGTGTGATATAAAGGAAGGAATATTTTCCTTGTTCTGATAAAGGATTGCAATAGTTTTGATATGAAATTATGAAAGTTGTGATGCGAATGTATGCATGAAGTGAGGAAAAGAGCTAATTCAGTGATGAAGGAAGACTTATGAAGTACATAGATCTGGATTAGTTATCTTGTGTATTAGAGAGTGTGGTTTTGGCATAGTGTGAAGGAGGTAACATATTTCATATTATTCTATTGAATAATTCTAAGATTTTTTGGACAGTGAGTTCAGAGATCTTGCCTTGAAGCTATTTGGGCAGTGGGTCCTTCTATCTTCCATAACTCCTAATAGGGTTAGAATCTTTTAACAGGGATTCAAAATCTCCTAATAGAGATTCATATGTACTAAATGTATTTCATAAGACTCCTAACAGGGTCCATCCTCTAGCAAGGAACTTTCATATTAGTGCATCATTTTGTGGGCATCATTCCCACCGGGGTTTACTCTTTGATAAAGAGGTTCCCTAGTTAACATATCTTATGTTATTGTGTCATTGTGTATGATTATCTTTCTATGGTTGGATACTACATTAATTATATGGTTTAAAGCTATTGAAGTTGATATTGAATTTAATGTTGATAAATGGTTTAATTATCAGATAACTAATTAACCCCCCCCCCCTCTTAATTATCTTGGTGGTCTTTACTTTCTAACATGTCCAAAGACACTATTTCATAAAATACATTCACAAGAGTCCTCATGACTTAGCTTAGATACACATACTCCCCCATAGACTAAGTACCAACATCCAATCCCAAAAAAATATTGGGCTCATATAGCACTAGATGAATGCAGTTAACTACATCATTACACAAAAGTAGGTTGGGGCATAACCCCAAGCATACCTCTCACATACTCAAATGTATCCTTAGGAAAAGGCTTTGTAAATATGTCTTCTATCTATTCCTTTGCGATTATGTACTCCAGTCTAACTTCTTTCTCAACTACTTTCTCTCTTACAACATGATACTTGATCTCTATATGCTAGTGTTGTCACAATGTATGACAATAGGCTCAAAAAACTTAATTCCAATATCCTTCAACATCTGCTTCATCCAAATTATTTGGTTACAATTGTTTTCTACTGCTACATATTTTTCTTTTGCTATACTCTATGAAATACAATTCTACTTCTTGCTCAACCAGGAAACTAATCTTCCTCCAAGAAAAAAGGCTCCACCACTGGTGCTTTTCTTATCATCAACACTACCTCCCCAATTAGCATCTATATATGCACATAGGGTAAAATGATTATATTTTTCATACCATAATCCATAGTCCATTGTGCCTCTTAAATATCTCAATATCCTCTTTACTACTACATAATGTGACTCTCTAGGTTCAGCTTGAAATCTTGCTACCATTCCAAATGAATGTTGTATATCCAGTCTAGTGTGTGTTAAGTACTGCAATCCTCCAATCATGGATCTGTATTTCTTCTGCTCAACTATTGGTGTTTCATCTTTTCTTGATAGTTTTTGTCCTATAACCATAGGTGTTCCAACTAGTTTACAGTTCTCCATTCCAAATCTTTTTAGCAAATAATTCAAGTACTTTGTTTGGCTAACAAAGATACCATCGCTATTCTATGTTATTTGTAATCCCAAAAATTATTTCATCTCACCAATCATGCTCATTTCAAATTTTGTCTTCATTTCATTAGCAAATTTGTCACTAGCTTCATCTTCTCCTCCAAAGATAATTTCATCAACAAAAATAACTATAACTAAAATTTGATTTTCAATTTCTTTTGTGTATAGATTACTATATGTTGTTCCTTTAGTAAATCCCAATTTCAACAAATACTTATCCAATATAGCATACCAAGTTCTAGGTTCTTGCTTTAGTCCATATAATGCTTTCTTCAATTTACATACCATATCTCCTTCTTGAGTCAAAGGAAAACCTTTAGGCTGGTCAATGTAGACTTCTTCCAATTCACCATTCAGAAATGTGGACTTCACATCCATCTGATACACTTTGAATTTCTTAAAAGCTGCATAAGCCAAAAACATTCTTACTGCTTCAAGTCTTGCTACTAGTGCAAAGGTTTCTTCATAGTCAATTCCTTCTTACTACGAGTATCCCTTACATACTAGTCTTGCTTTGTTTCTTACTACTTCTCCTTGTTCATTCATCTTGTTTCTGAATACCCATTTAGTTCCAATCACATTCTTGTCTTTTGGTCTAGGAATCAATTCCTATGTCTTGTTCTTTTCAATTTCATCTAGTTCTTCTTTCAAAGCATTAATCCAATGTTCATCTTCACAAGCTTCATTAGTAGATTTAGGTTCAATTTGAGAAATCAAACATAAATGTACCTTATTTCTAGTCATAACTCCTCTGTCCAAACTTCCAATAACTTGTTCAATAGGATGATGTCTAGATAAATACCTATTCGGTGTCATAGTCACAGATCTTTCTTCAACTGTAGATTCTTTTCTAGATTCTTCTCTAGTTTCTTCTCTGGTTTCTTTTGTAGTATGATTCTCATTCAACAATTCAATGTCAGTCTCATAGAATAATTCAGTAGTTTCAATGTTAGGCCGAGGATTAGCTTCTTCATCAGATTCATAATCAAGCATTCTTTCTTGAATTTTAAACTTCTCATCAACTTTAACATTTGCGCTCTCAACAATAGTTTTAGTTCTCTTATTATAACATCTATATGCTTTTCTCTTCAAAGAATATCGAAGAAAAATACCTTCATCACTTCTAGGATCAAAATTTCCAATATCATCATCTCTCTTTATATAACATTTGCTTCCAAAAATTATAAAATACTTAACTAAGGGTGCATGTCCAAACCATAATTCATAAGGTGTCTTATCTGTATCTGCTCTGATTTGTACTTTGTTCATTGTATATACTATTGTATTCATTTCTTCTCTCCAAAATGTCTTCTCCAAGTCATTCTCAAATAACATAGCTCTTGCAACTTTAGTTACTAACTTGTTTCTTCTTTCTGCAATACCATTTTATTCAAGTGTTCTAGGGGCTGAAAACTATCTCTTAATACCATTCACTTCACAAAAAGTGTTAAACTCTCTAGAAGTAAATTCTCCACCTCTATCAGATCTCAAACATTAAATCTTCTTTCCAAATTCATTCTCAACTTTATTCTTAATGATCTTAAACTTATCAAATGCTTCAGATTTTTCTTTCAGAAATGCAATCCACATCATTCTTATAAAATCATCAACAAGAATCATAAAATACCTTTCTCCATAGAATCCTCTAGTCCTCGTAGGACCGCTCAAGTCTGTATGAACAATCTCCAACTTCTTTGCTGATGTGAACTTCTTACTAGGAAATAAACTTCTCTTCTGCTTAGCCATCACACATTCTTTGCAAATCATGTTAGTAGGTTTCATAATTTTAGGAAAATCCCTTACTGCAAGTGTAGTACTCACTTTCACAATGTTATCAAAGTTTATATGACAAAACCTTCTATGCCATAACCAACTGTCATCAATTTTAGTAATCAAGCATGTCATCTTAGTAGGATTCAACTGAAATACATTAACTCTGGTTCTAGATCCAGTTCCAATTAGATTTCCATCTTTATCCTTTATCATACAATTTTTGTTAGTAAACCAAACTTGATATCCCTTATCCACTAACTTTCCAACACTCAAAAGATTATGTTTCAATCCATTAGCAAAGTAAACATCATCAGTATTAGTCTTTCCATCAAGAGTAATAGATCCTATACCTTTAATCAAACAAGGTGCATTGTTACCAACTCTAACAACTCCTCCATCATAATTGTTCAACTTTATGAACTTCTTCATATCTCCAATCATATGATGTGAATAACCACTATCTATAATCGAATCAAATTTCTTTTCAACTTGGGAAACTAATGTTTTTTCTACTTTAACATCAGATTCAGAATTTTCTTCTTTAATTGCTACAAATCCTATTTCATCATTTTTCTTAGTATCACTTTCACTCAAAGTTCTTTCTATACTAGCTTCAACATCTTCATCATTAGCATAATAACATTCCTTAGATCTTCTAGGCTTGAAATTATTTATATACTTCTTAACTCTCTTAGGACATTTAGATGCAAAATGACCATATTCTTGACAAGTCCAACATTTAAAAATTTTCTTACCGTCTGCTTCTCTTTTCACAAGCAAGGAAATACCTTCTTCAATCTTCTTATCTTCTTCATTTCTAGATCTATTGCTACTGGCATAATCTCCACTCACATTGGTACTTCTTGATAAAGTAGGGGGAATACTAAGAGCATTGAATGCTATCTCCATTCTAGGTAAGTCTCCTGATAACCGCAGGTTCATCTCTACTACTTCCAATCTTCCAAGAAGAGTCTCTCTTGTAAAGTTTGTAGTACAAGGTATAACTTGTTCAATCATTGGTGTTGTCTACTTAAATATAGGAGTCAATGTCCTTAGAATTTTCCATATCACTTCATTCTCTATTTTTGATCCTCCACAAGATTTTATCCCTGCAACAATTTCTGACATTCTACCAATATAGCTTCTAACAGATTCATCTTCCATCATTCTAATATCTTCAAATGAACATATCCAATTATGAAATCTAGCCCTTTTTGCATGTTCGTCACCTTCAAAAGTAGAGTGTAAAGCTTTGCAAATTTCATTAGATTTTTTAAAACATTTTACCTGACTATATTCATTCTCCAAAAGTGTTGTCAAGAGTGCTTCTCTTGCAAGTATGTTACACATGAATAGATCCACCTCATCTTTAGTACTTGTTTCAAGATTGTCTTCTTAAATTATAGTCCTATTATTCATTGTAATCAACCAATAGCCTGGTCCTAAACATAATAGATGTGTCTTCATCTTTTCCTTCCAGCTGTCAAAATTTACTTCATCAAACTTAGGGCTTTCTTTCTTGAAATTCACCATGGATCTCCTTAAGTTCTTAAACTTTCCTTTCAAGGACCTGCCGCTCTAATACAAATTGTTAGAAAGTAAAGTCCACCAAGATAACTGAGAGGGGGGGGGTGGAATCAGTTATCAAATAATTATAAATTTTATCAACTTGAACAAAATTTAACCATGTAAGCAATGCAATTACTAACCATACAAAGATATTCATACATAATGACACAATAACACAAGATATATTGACTAGGGAACCTCTTGATCAAAGAGTAAACCCCGGTGGAATGATGCCCACAAAAGATGCACTAATATGAATATTCCTTGTGAGAGGATGGACTCTATTAGGAGTCTTATGAAATACTTTAGTACATATAAATCCCTGTTAGGAGATTTTGAATCCCTATTAAATGATTCTAACCTTGTTAAGAGTTATGGAAGACAAAAGGACCCACTACCCAAACAGCTTCAGGGTAAGATCACTAAACACACTATCCAAATAACCTCAATATTATTCAGTAGAATAATATGAAATATGTTACCTCCTTACTGTGCTAAACTGCACTCACTACTACATCATATCTCAATTCCAGATCTTTGTACTTCGCATGTCTTCCTTCACAATTTTGCTTTCACAACCTCTTAGACTCTTTTCTTCACTTCATGCTTACATTCGCATGCAACCAAAACCATGCTCACACTTATTTCATATTAATACTACATATAATGAATAAAAAAATTCCTTCCTTTATACCACACTCAAATAATTACAAATGAGTCGGCACACAATTGCAAAATAAAAATTTCGACACGCTACATCAAAATTACAGAAAACTATCAGCTTCCAGATGCAATAACTCTTCACTCGTGTGACCTCAAAGTTTGCACTATGAACCATGTCATCATCAATGTGTCTCAAACTTCCTTGTAATTGTGAAAAACTAGATTCCATCTCGATTAGGAGATATCATCCAATTTCCACAAACCACTACTCAGGAACACTACCTGAATACTGCTTTTACCAAAATACTCATAACTTTCATGAATCAATGAATTACTTTCTACTCTCTTAACCATAGGAAAATAACATATCAAAGAGTATAACATCAACATCACATATCTCCAACTACATTATCCCATGTGCGCTAATCAAAACACTATTTGCTTCTCTGCTAGTCTCCAAAAGATCACTAAGTTGACATCAATGACAATCATAGTCATGAATGCAATAACAACTGCTATAGAATGACTACCAACATCCAACATTCATTCCTAACACTTTTTCCTCTTTCTCTACATGTTAGGAAACCTCAATCCCATGGTTATCTTGGACTTAGCCTCCTCATATGCTCCAAAGTAGGGAGCCTTCTTATCAACTTCCTCGACTAATAGGGTTGTGATTGTTGTTGTGGTCTCATCAATATTAATCTCATAAGGTAATGGAATTAGACATGATACCCTCAATAAAGTAGCTTGTGCATATGTGAAGTTAGTATCTACTAAGAAACAAATGTCCTAATTGTACTTCTTAACAAGAGATACAGGAATCCTACTTCTCTCCCTCATTTTCTTCTCAAAGTAATTTTCCATTACACCCTCAAAATTCTCTCCTGTCTGACTGATAAACTCATTAATCTGAACTATGATAGGCCTATTCTTATCCTAAATTACTCCACCAATAGTAGGAAAACACTTTTGAATGTAAAAGAATAGGAAAATGAGTAGCGAACCGAACTTACATATACAATTCTTCACTTTCTAGATAGAAGTAAGGTTCTTGGCAAGTTGAGTCAGTTAGAGCTTAGCGAGGTCATAGGTATGGCCCTTCTTGATGATTTTCCAAGCCTGGTCCACTTCCATGCATGGGATGTTGTTCAACTAACAAGATTGATAGAATTTTTGAGTAATTACTCTCACTAAAAACTCAATCTCTGGATCAGTGATAGAGGAGATTGTCATTTTGTGATTATTCCATACTATCATTTCTATGCAACTCTCTCGTATAACTCATTAGGGATCAATTTCCCCATTTGTATTGGTAGCATCTTGAAAGTGCAGAGCATCTCAAGTATAGATTCTTCAATTTTCTCCTTATCTCCTATGCTCATGCTCTCAAATCTTATGTGTTTCAAACCTTCGAGTCTAGTAGAGCTATTGATGTTGTGGCATATTTCATCCACATTCAGTGTTTTCCCCTGTACTAGTAACTTCTTCTTTTTATTAACATCCTCATCAATCTTTGTTTCCTCATCATCTTTCTCCAAAATAAGTTTCCTCCTAGGCTGAAAATTTTTCCTTTTTCTTGAAATAGGGGTTTTCTTTTATGACTTTGCAGCTACGGCTGTAGAGACTGCCCTTGTTCTTGGCCTTAGAATAGGTGATGAAATAGCCTTAGGTTTTTGCATTTTCTTTCTCATAGGCTCGACACTTACTGCCTTCTTTCCTTTCTTCTCCACTACTTTCTCTTCTTCTTCACTTTCTTTGTCTTCTCCCAGTCCTTCTATCAATTCAATAGGTGCATCTACCTCTCTCTCTCCTATCATTTTTACTAGGTTTTTTACTATATTTTTCCTCTTTCTCTACATGGTAGGACACTTCAATCCCATGGTTATCTTGTACTTAGCCTCCTCATATGCTCCAAAGTAGGGAGCCTTCTTATCAACTTCCTCGACTAACAGGGTTGTGATTTTTTTTGTGGTCTCATCAATATTAACCTCATAAGGTAATGGAATTAGCCATTATACCCTCAGTAAAGTAGCTTGTGCATATGTGAAGTTAGTATCTACTAAGAAAAAAATGTCTTGATTGTACTTCTCAATAAGAGATACAAGAATCCTATTTCTATCCCTCATTTTCTTCTCAAAGTATTTTTCCATTACACCCTCAAAATTCTCTCCTATTTGACTGATAAACTAATTAATTTGAACTATGATAGGCCTATTCTTATCCCAAATTACTCCACCAATAGTAGGAAAATACTTTTGAATTTAGAAGAATAAGAAAACAAGTAGCAAATTGTACTTACATATAGAATTCTTCACTTTCTGGATAGAGGTAAGGTTCTTGGCAAGTTGAGTTAGTTTGAGCTCAGCGAGGTCATAGGTATGGCCCTTCTTGATGATTTTCCAAGCCTGGTCCACTTCCATGCATGGGATGTTGTTCAACTAACAAGACTGATAGAATTTGTGAGTAATTACTCTCACTACAAACTCAATCTCTTGATCAGTGATAGTGGAGATTGTCATTCTGCACTTATTCCATACTACCTGAGTATTTTCCTAAATCTCCTCCTTGTTTAAACATCTCATTATTTTCTTACTAGGGAGTGTTGGGTATCCAGTTACCCAGTGAATCATGTCTTTTGTGATCTAAACTGGTCCATCCTCTAGCCAAATTTGCATATTGTGTACTCTACTCAATATAATTTTAATCCAGTCCACTTTGAAATTTTGTGGAAAATAAAAGGTGTGAGCTAACCCTTTCTCGGCAACCTTCTGGTTTTTCGGTGTCATTCCCAAAAAAAAAACAACCTAAAAACACAAGAATTTTTTTCTTTGAAATGAATTAAATATTATTTTACGGAGTGTCGGTCTAAGGTTAATAGTAATAAGGAAACCTAACCTAGTCCTCATAAGGATTATCGATACTTGTGTTAGAACTTTACATGGTGAAATGGCTACACAATAAAATTTGATACCTTCCTAGTTAGTTTAGGTCATTAACATCACTGACTAATAATCTCTTCAAGGATTTCCAAAATTGGGAGCTAACAGCAAGAACTACAATGGTCACCTAAATGGTTAGTGTTTTGAAAGAAATGACCCCAACTCTAACAATCCGCTAGAGATACAATCCATGAACTAATGGTTCAATTAACAATTCAATATGGTAACCATGAATCATTTTCTATCGACTAGTTGGTTGAATCAATAAAAGAAGTTAGCTATCCTAAGGATCATCACTCCAATATGATAAATTTCCAATGCTATAAGGATGGTCTTGATTACACTGGTATCCTACTGATCCAGCAACCATTGAATTGATATATCTATTCACATTTAAAGATAAATCTATGACCTTAACAACTATAACTCAACATCCATTTTCAATTTTATTAATGAATCCCATTCCCATCACTATTACGTTAAGGGAAAATTTATTAGAATGTTATGTTACCCAAGCATATATGCATAAGGTTAAGAATTAAAGCATCCCAATTATAAAAAGATATCCTAACTTAATTCCAAAGGAAAAAAAATCATTCCTAACAACATTAGAATAATGGACTTGGATCCAAGATCCCAAGTCCTTCACCTATTTAGAAATAATTATCTAAACCTTTTAACTAATTTGTATCTTACTTATTTGCAACACCATTATAATTAAGAATTAATATAATTATGTGATAAGCCTAAGCAAAACAATATGTATTACTAAATTACAATTATTAGATATCCCTACTACACTAGCTCCTACTATCCTAACCTACTACCCAACAACCCACCAATTTCCCATGACCACTTGTCAAATGGGGGTTGACAAGGCCTCTATCTACATTCCTTAAATGCAAGCCTTACAAGACCTGTGTGATTGCCTAGGGAGGGAACACTTTTCCCCATGAAAATTTTGAAAAGGCTCTCCTAGGAATTCACATCCAAGTGGGTTACATTGTCCTAGGAATGTGGGGCCCACCAACCTCATTGATCACCCATTTTCTTTGCAAGAAGAATTTGAATGAGGGCAAGAAAGTCTTTGACCTTGGTTGGGCGTTAATGCTGACATTGTCAGCCATGTACAAGTGATGGAAAGGCCAGTACCTTGCTGCCAAAAGGGAATTAAGGCCATGTTTAATTGGTTACAAAGTGGGTGTTTGATATGCACGTAGACAAGGGTAATGGAAGGGTCAACTTGCCTTCATTAAATGTTATGATTTGCTGCAAAATTCCCCCCATATCCATACCTACGCCATCCTTGGGAGAGTGGGATTTTGGGTCCCACCAAATGGCAAGTGGGAGTAGACTAAAGGGCCCAAAAGCACTATTTAATTTTCATTATATTGCTAAGTCCTTATGTTTAAAGTAGTATAGAATATGTTTAGTTTTGGTTAATTTTAATTAGTGTCTAAATGAAGTAAGAGGAATATTCTCTGTGGTAGTATGGGAATATTGTCATTCCCATATAAATTCCAGAGAGAAAATTTCTCTAAAAGGAAATCTGGGAAGTGTCATTGAAAAGAAGCATGGTTTCTCCTTCATTTCTATTTTTATTTTTACTTGCTTGCTCATAAATTTGAAACAATAGATGCATCAATTTATTAATGAATCATACTAATGAGTTTGATGGATTGATTATTAGTTGAAGAGATTTCTACAAGCAGTCAATTATGTTCTTTTGTTCCTTGTTTCCTACTACACATTTTTGAGGGGTGAGCATAGAATTTTATTCATTTGAGTTTGATTACATAACTATGACAAATTTTCCAAACTATAATAGAGAGCTTACTATATCCATTCTTAAACTATTCTTTGGAAGACATTGAATTATCATGTAGCATTCTTATCAACTTTTGAATATTATTTCATGAAAATGAACTCCATTAACTTAAGAAGCAAATACTATTAGACATGATAAAAGAAATGAATTTTCATTATAGACATCATATCAAATTCATTACACAATTGCTATGAGGAAGGAGCATTTACATTCCTTTTATACAATACAATTTGGAGGAGATATTCAATGAAATACAACCATAAACATAACAACTTCACTTCATATGAAACCAATAGTAGGAACAATTTTACATTTTGCAACAAGGGGAGGATCTTCTACAAGATCACCAATGTAGGAACACATGAAGGTTTGCTACAAGCATATCAAGGAGGGGATTTTCTCAAGTTTTTTCCACATGAATCATTGGCTTCCAAACCTGCAATAGAGAATAGAGAACCATGGGTGCTCACCACCCAACCTAGGTCTCTTAAGAGACCACCCCCAAGCTTGGAGAACCAAGGATAAACGGGGTACACAATCAACAAAATGCTCACAATTTTGCACACATGAAACAACAACAAATTACTCCCTCCAAGGTTACACAAATGAACTTTGCAAGCTCATTGAAGAAGGGTGAAGGTGGGCTTTTCCAAGGGGAGGATGCCATTGCTTTCACAAATTCCTCAACAAGAATATCACATTGCCCTTTCAAGGCTACAATTCCATCTTACATGCACAATAAAGCTTATCAATATCTTCATGATACAAGATTGCAAATGGCTTCATGGTGCCCATACACCATGAAGTTTTCCCTCTTCTCCAAGAGAAGAGACTCTCACCTCATGGAGAGCCCAACTAACCCCTTCACCCAAGGCCACTTCTTCCTCTTCCCCAAGAGGTGAGTAATGCCTCACTCCCATACACATAAACACCCTCATTCAAGCAAAACAAAGGAAACACATAAATTTCAACATCAGATTCCCTTCCCATACAATGCAATATCACAACAAGTATACACTCCAAACACATGCAAGAGAAAGAAAACAACTAATCTATTGAGCATAAACAAGAAAACCTCCATGGAAATGAAAGACCTACCTTCACAAGTGTGATGGCAATTGATAGTTGAGATGAGCTATCCACTTTTCTTCCTCCTCCAAAACCCTAAAGTCTCTAAAATTAGAGAGTGGGTGAACACCCTCCAATTCTAGCAAGGGCCTCTAAAAAGGGCTCCAAAAATTCTACCCACCCACCAAACATAAATGCAGACTTGACTCTATGGTCTACTTGGTCTTCCTTGTCCCCCCATGATTAATGCTTGATTGGAAGGCAAGGTGAAGTTGGGTAAGGGTCAAGATCCATCCAATCTCGTAGGTAAGGGTAAATGGGTCCAAAAAAGGGTTGCCAAAGTCTCTAGGGGGTTTAGGATATGCTCAAAACCTTCCTAACCCATACCCCTAACATTAAGATACATAAATTATGCCAAAAATGACCCCTAGAACTTCCTATTGGCCTCTAGAAGTGGCTGGAATAAAATAAATTTAAATGAGCACATTACAAGTGTCAAGTGACACTAACAATTGCACATTACATACAAATGCCAAGAAAGACAACAAGAAGCTAACTACTAATGCACATGAAAATTCACTTTTACAACAAGTTCACATTACAATGAGGCTTTGTAATCCCACATTGGACTAAGCCTTGGTTTACTCAGTTCACATGTGTTTAACCTTGGTTCTCCGATAATTCCCATGGTTCTCATACCTGGACACTTCACATCGAGCATCAGTAGTTCAAGATGATAACATTGCATGAAATATACATATTCAATTTCCTATTTAGTATCATAACCCAATATGTATAGCTCAATTCAAATCACAATTTCCCATTCAATAATATTCAAACATCATACATACATAATCATCATGTATAGTAATCAAATCTAACATGAATAATTTACTCTAACAACCATGCATAATCAAAATCATGATGTACTCCAGATTCACATCCACACATACATAATATAATAATCACCATCAAAATATCGTATCTTGAGTCTCAATCCAAAATAGATCAACAAGTGTATCACTGTATCAAAATGCAGAAAAGGAAAGATGCTATGATAGGTTGGGGTGAGGCCTCACATCCTTCCCCCCTACGCATGAACTTCCTCCTAGAGTTCATCAAAAAGGTATGGGTACTATGATCTCATCTGTGCTGCATCCTCCCATGAAGCCGTGACCTCATCATAACAATCCCACTGGACCCTAACCTGGTCCAGCTCTCTGCCTCAAAGCGCTAGGGTCCATTGGCCCAAAATATGAATGGGCTCCAAGGCTATCTGTACATCTGACTCCACCTGCAAGGCATCCCAATCTATAATATGAGACTCATCATAAATATATTTTCATAGAACAGATACATGAAACACATTGTGGATGCGTGACAGGCTAGGTGGCAATGCTAAATAGTAGGCAACTGGTCCTATCCTCTCTAATATCTCAAATGGTCCAACAAAGTGAGGTGCTAACTTAGAGCCCTTTCCAAAGTGGATTGGACTCTTATGCAGTTGCACTCTCAAGAAGACCCTATCACCAACCATATACTTGTGGTCTACCCTCTTTGCATCAGCATACTTCTTCTATCGATCCTGGGCCTCTCTAAGGTGTTGTCTAATCAAGACCACCTACTGCTCCATATCCTTGACCAACTGAGGTCCAATAGATATCCTGTCCTCAATCCTATCCCAACTCAGTGGTGTCCTGCAAGGTCTACCATATAAGGCTTGATATGGAGGCATACCAATAAATGAATGATGCCCATTATGATAGGCAAACTCTACCAGATGTAGGTATTCCTCCCACTTGACCTGATGGTCCATCACATACATATGTAACATATCCTCTAACACCTGATTAACCCTCTCTATTTGTCCATTTGTCTGAGGGTGATATGCTATACTAAAATTGAGCCTAGTGCCCAATGCTGCCTGTAGCTCTCTCCAAAAAGCTGATGTGAACAAGGAGTCTCTATCAGAGATGATCTTACAGGGAATGCCGTGGAGTCTGACAATATCCCACAAAAACACCTGAGCTACATCTCGTGCTGTGAATGTAGTACACATGGGTGAAAAGTGGGCAACCTTGCTCAATGTGTTGACTATCACCAAGATGGCATCATGGCGGTGAGAAGACATAGGAAGACCAATAATGAAGTCCATGGATATAGTATCCCACTTCCACTCGGCAATCTCATGTGGCTGTAGGAGCCCACCTGGATGACTATGCTCCACCTTAACTCTCTGACACTCTAGGCATTTAGCAACTATACTGGTAATCTACAATCTCATGCCTGGCCAATGATACAACTATCTCAGATCAACATGTAGCTTCTTAAGTCCTAGGTGAGCCACATAAGGTGCTCTATGTGCCTCAAGTACAATAAACTCTCGCAAGTCTCCCGAAGGGGGTACATAGATGCGTCCTTTATGACATAGGAGTCCATCGGACTCTAAAGAATACTCTACAAATCTTCCCTCAAGGGACCTCTGAGCATGAACAATCTAACAAACCTCTACATAGAATCCATCCTCTGGCAAGTGATGCAAAATGTGCTCCCTCAAATCTATACTAGAAACCATACAGGAGAGCTCGTGCCACCTCCTACTCAAGGAATCTACAACAACATTCTCTTTCCCCTTGATGTAATGAACATCAAAATCATACTCACACAAAAACTCCATCCATCTCCTCTACCTAGCATTAAGATTGGGCTATGAAAAGATGTACTGAAGGCTCTGGTGATCTGAATGGAGCTCAAATCGGTGACCTAGAAGAAAATGTTGCCATCTCACCAAGGCATGAACTAGTGCTGCATGAGTAGGATAATTGAGCTCATGGGTCTTTAGCTTCCTTGACTTGAAAGCTATAGGACACCCATCCTACATAAGAACCACTCCTAAACCATCCAAAGATGCATCAGTGCACACAAAAAAGTCTACTGAAGGATCTGGCACTGCTAAAATGGGAGCACTAGTGAGAGCTCTCTTGAGCTCTTGAAAAGCCCTCTCACACTACTCTGTTCATACATACTTTTTCCCCTTTCTCTAAAGGGAAGTAATGGGATGCGCTATCCTAGAATACCCTACCACAAAGTGCCTGTAATAGCCTGCTAAGCCCATAAAAATCCTAACCTTGATGACGCTGGTGGGTGCTGGCCAATCCATAATGGCTCTAATCTTTGATGGGTCTACAAAGATCCCATCACCAGATATAACATGACCAAGATAATGTACCTCAAATCTAAAGAATGCACATTTTGACAAGCTGCCATATAATTGATTCTCTCTCAAATGCTACAAAACCTATCTCAAATGCTCCTCGTGCTCCTCCTCATTACGAGAATATATCAGAATATCATCAAGGAATACTACCACAAACTTATCCAAGAATGTACAAAATACTCCATTCATGAGGCTCATGAACATGGCTGGAGCATTCGTGAGGCCAAATGGCACCACTGTGAACTCATAGTGACCATACCTCATACGAAAAGTAGTCTTGTGGATATCACTCTCCATAATCTACAACTGATGGTACCCTGACTTCAGATCTATCTTTGAGAATACTCGGGCACCCTGCAACTGATCAAATAAATCATCAATCCTGGGGAGTGGGTATCAATTCTTAATTGTTACTTTATTCAATTGTCGATAATCAATGCACAATCTAAGTGATCCATCCTTCTTCTTCACAAAAATCACTGGTGCACCCCAAGGTGATACACTAGGTCGAATATGCCCTTTCTCTAAGAGCTCTTCTAACTGAATCTTGAGCTCATTGAGCTCATGTGTGGTCATCTTGTAGGGTGCTCTAGATATGGGCTCAGCTCCTGGTACAAGGTCTATATGAAAATCAACTACCCTAGGTGGAGGCATGCTAGGTAGCTCGGTAGGAAATACATCTGCAAACTCTTGAAGAATAGGGTAGTCCTCAAGCGAGGCTCCCCTTCTGAATCCTCCTCTCTATCACTAATGGTGATGGCAAATAATTGACACCCCTTCCACACATACTGCCTAAGCTGCATAGCAGAAATCATGTGAAGGGATACAGGTCTTTGTACTCCAAATATCACCATAGAAGTACCATGATCATCAACGCACTCAACCCTCTTCTGTCGATAATCCATCTTGGTGTTGTGGGCATATAGCCAATCCATGCCAAGGACTACATCATAAGAACCTAGAGGGGTGATGCAGAGATCAGACATCATGATTAAGTCTCCCATCTGAATCTGACAACTGTGAACTAAGGAACTAATAGACACCCTAGCTCCTAAGGCTAACTTGACCTCCCAACTGGCATCCTATTTAACTGCCACTAGCCCACAACGCTCCACTACATATGGAGATATAAAGGAGTCTGTGGCTCCTGAATCAAACAAGATAGAAACAATGACACCCTAAATCATACCTATGGCCTTTATGACTGTGGCCTAGTGCTCAGCCTAGCGGTTATCTACCATTGCAAAAACTCTATGGGATCTACCCATATCTCCCACTGTAGGCTCTGAGGTAGCTCCTCTCTGACCACTAGCTAACTGTCCCTGTGGGCACTCTCTCGCAATATGACCCATACCACCACAAGTGAAACATGGTCCTCGGGTTTGCATCTGTACTCCCTGTGTCCTAGGCTACTGTGACCCTCCAGTCCTACTGGAACCACTATATCCACCCCTAGAGGACTACTGAGTCCTAGCTAGCTATGCCTAAGGGGTCTGTGTCCTCTGATCTTGTCTAGGGCCCTGAGACTACCACTATTTGGGCTTAGAGCCCTAACAACCCTATGAATGTCTCTGTCTAGAATCCT
This sequence comes from Chamaecyparis obtusa, assembly GCA_027943335.1. NCBI lineage: Eukaryota > Viridiplantae > Streptophyta > Pinopsida > Cupressales > Cupressaceae > Chamaecyparis > Chamaecyparis obtusa. Next base: position 19,755 of record BSBK01004799.1, on the reverse strand, counting down.
GCTGAGATCCCTACTGCTAAGACTGTTGACCCTTAAAGGATCCTGCTGAATGGTTATGTTTCCCTTTCCAAGTGGATTTTTGCTATCCTGATTGCTGGGATGAAGGGTTTCGGTGCTGAGACCGATCTTGAAACTCCCATCTAGTGCAAAAATCCTTGGCTACAAGTGTCGTCTCATCTACATCTCTAAATGTGGGAGGAAAAGCTAGATGTACTGTCTCCTGGAGAGACATATTAAGTGCCTTAATGAAACAATGGATACGCAGTTTCTCATCCTTCATATAATCTACATATGGAAGGAGCTTGAGAAATTGACTCTCATACTGGGCCACTATGAGACCTCTCTACTGGAGATCATGGAACTCCTCTATCTGTCTCTGTCTGAAATGCTCAGAGAGATACCTCTCTCAAAATCGGGCTACAAAAGACTCCCAAGTGAGTGTGTCAATAACCACTCCTCCAATGGACTCCTCCTGCTACCACCAAATGGAGGCCTTATCCCATAGGAGATGAACTGCAACTCGTGCCTTTAGATTACTCCCGTAAGGGCGCAATCCAAAGCATCACTGTAAACTCTGTAACCAGGCCTCTGCTACTGACCCGTCAGTGGATCCCAAAAATAAGGGTGGCTGGAGTCATATTAACTCCTGAATCTCATCCCCAACATCTCTAGGGGGTCTACCTCTGTCTCGTATCCCATGATGAACTGACTCACCTTCATGATCACCATGGCCCTCAGCACCCCTAGGTGGAGGACTCCTACTCCTCTCTTTGCCAGCTACTCCACCTCCCCCTGGAATCTCTACTCCTCTCTCAGAAGCCTGTTGCTACTGCTGATGATCTACAAGTGGTAACCTCTATTCAATTACCCCAATCAAATTCTAAAGGGCATTCATGATAGATTGATTAGGGTCCAGTGGTGGAGGAGGTGGTGGTGGTGGAGGTGGCGGTGGTGGTCCACCTCCTTGTTCTACACTGACTTGTGTAGCTCTATGACCTTGGCCTCCTCGGCTAGCTCATGTGACAACAGGCATCCTACACAATAGGTTAAGTTAGATGAGTTGAAACATAATGGGTCTAAAGGTTCCAATGTTGAAAACTTGGCTCTGATACCAAATGTCATGCCCAAAAAAAAAAAACAACCTAAAAACACAAGAATTTTTTTTTTTGAAATGAATTAAATATTATTTTACGGAGTGTCAGTCTAAGGTTAATAGTAATAAGGAAAGCTAACCTAGTCCTCATAAGGATTATTGATACTTGTGTTAGAACTTTACATGGTGACATGGCTACACAATAAAATTTGATACCTTCCTAGTTAGTTTAGGTCATTAACATCACTGACTAGTAATCTCTTCAAGGATTTCCAAAATTGGGAGCTAACAGCAAGAACTACAATGGTCACCTAAATGGTTAGTGTTTCGAAAGAAATGACCCCAACTCTAACAATCCACTAGAGATACAATCCATGAACTAATGGTTCAATTAACGATTCAATATGGTAACCATGAATCATTTTCTATCGATTAATTGGTTGAATCAATAAAAGAAGTTAGCTGTCCTAAGGATCATCACTCCAATATGATAAATTTCCAATGCTATAAGGATGGTCTTGATTACATTGGTATCCTACTGATCAAGCAACCATTGAATTGATATACCTATTTACATTTAAAGATAAATCTATGACCTTAACAACTATAACTCAACATCTGTTTTCAATTTTATTAATGAATCCCATTCCCATCACTATTACCTTAAGGGAAAATTTATTAGAATGTTATGTTACCCAAGCATATATGCATAAGGTTAAGAATTAAAGCATCCCAATTATAAAAAGATATCCTAACTTAATTCCAAAGGAAAAAAAAATCATTCCTAACAACATTAGAATAATGGACTTGGATCCAAGATCCCAAGTCCTTCACCTATTTAGAAATAATTATCTAAAACTTTTAACTAATTTGTATCTTACTTATTTGCAACACCATTATAATTAAGAATTAATATAATTATGTGGTAAGCGTAAGCAAAACAATATGTATTACTAAATTACAATTATTAGATATCCCTACTACACTAGCTCCTACTATCCTAACCTACTACCCAACAACCCACCAATTTCCCATGACCACTTGTCAAATGGGGGTTGACAAGGCCTCTATCTACATTCCTTAAATGCAAGCCTTACAAGACCTATGTGATTTCCTAGGGAGGGAACACTTTTCCCCATGAAAATTTCAAAAAGTCTCTCCTAGGAATTCACATCCAAGTGGGTTACATTGTCCTAGGAATGTTGGGCCCACCAACCTCATTGATCACCCATTTTCTTTGCAAGAAGAATTTGAATGAGGGCAAGAAAGTCTTTGACCTTGGGTGGGTGTTAATTCTGACATTGTCAGCCACGTACAAGTGATGGAAAGGCCATCAAAATATCACCATCAAAATATCATATCTTGAGTCTCAATCCAAAATAGATCAAGTGTATCACTGTATCAAAATGCAGAAAAGGAAAGATGCTATGATGGGTCAGGGTGAGGCCTCACATTCGGCTTCAACACCCCATTGCTACAAAATTTTTTGTATGCTTCTATCATTTGATAGTCACCAATCTCTCCAATTTTGCGCATGTAGCATGAGCTAATGTTGTTTACCATTAAAACAATTTTTGTGAACTGATGACAGAGCTCCATTAAGATCTCCCATGATCGTGCTCTCTTGGATGACTTGAAACTTATGTAGCTTACACACCTCATTCCTTACTAACTGAACATTAAAAACCTCCTTTCCTTGTTTCTTCATTGTGGCTGATGAAGATGATGTCATTAATCTAAACTAAAAATTCTTGAAACAAGATTTTTCTTAGTATGGTACCTTTGGGCAAGTGTTCTACAGATGATTTGTCGACATCACACTGTGAAGATTTTAAAATTGTCCTTAAGCTCTCAAATAGATAGGTTACATGCTCTTTGAATCACTTGATGAAATTTTCAATTTTCTTGTGAAATGAAATGAATGGTAACATCCAACTTTATAGACTTCAAACGGTCAGATTAGGGCTTCATAAATGTTTCGTACGCAATCTAGGTGGGATACAATTGTCTCAAAAATCTTATGTTAAGCTCAGCTAACACAAGCTCGATTGACACAACTATTTAGTAACAGGTCATTATACATCACATCTTGGCTATCATAGGTTCTTGGCATACATTGATAACTTAATCATTTCAAACTAAAACACTAATGCTCAACATCAAAAATGAAATGTTCCACTTTTCTCAAATATGTCCTAATGCATCTCTATTTATGCAAATATGGACTTTTTCTCAACATATGTTAGGAACTGATATAAGATTAAGAAAATTAAGACTCAGTTCCATACATACCTACTTTTCTTAGTTTGAAGTAGTGTAATCACCTGATCCATCAAATTGGGTGACCTCAGGTACACTGGCTTCACTAGTGCTTCCTTCTTTCTTCTTCGATGTTTTGTTTATCTAATTTCTCAATTTCTCAATGATATCTTTATTCCTTATTTGATCATTTCTTGGTATGGGTGATCTACAATCTTTGTTTAGATGACCTATCTTATTACATTTGTAGCATACCATACGTCCATTCATCCAACTTTTAGATTTTCCTCTAAAATGATTCTTCATCCAATTTGCTTCAATGTGCCCATATTTTCCATAGTAATGACAACTATACCAAGTGTTATAATCCCAGTTGTATGTGTTACCCTTCTTAGGTGACTTAGTCTATTCATTTGATGGCCATTTAGGTTTAGATCTACATTCAAATTCTCTATGTCCATACTTCTGATAGTTGAAATAGTGTCCTTGAAATTTTGGTGAGATAGGTGGATTGTTGCCCTTACACCTGCATTCTTGTGGCTGATGTCCAAGTTTCTTATAGTTAAAAAAATGTCCATCAAATTTACATTTAGGATCAGATTTACCATGTTTTCCTCTACAAACATTAGATGTATGTCTTGTCTTTCCATAGTGATGGAATGTAGGCTTGTTGTTCTTTGGTTTAGCATTCCTTTGCTCTCCACTTTTTGATGATTCTCCTTCCTTGGTGGATGATGATTTCTCATTTAGTCCAAGTCCAGATCTATCACTAGATCTTATAGGTTACCTTAAAATTTCTTCAAATTATCTTGTAGCTTCATTAGGTTTGTTCATCCTTTCATTTATTTCCTTTTTCAGATCTCAGTTCATTCCTTAGTTGATTATTTTCTGATCTAAGATTGGTGATTTCCACATCTTTCTAGGCCAATTCTTGATTAACCAGTAGTAGTTGATTTACCATGCCTAGTTGACTATTAGTCAACATTTTCATGTCAATTGACCTTTCATCAAGTCTCATTGATATTTGTATTTTGTCTTCTTCAGCCATTGTCTTGTCTTCTTCAACTTTCTTTTTCTTTTCAACTACTTCACAGAGTCTGACATATTGAATTTCTTGTTCTCTCTTTAGATTTCTGATGTCCTCATTAAGTATATTATTTTTCCCTAGTATCTCTTTTATGGCTTTGTCACTTTTTACATAGTTCCCATTATCAAATAGTCCTGTAGTATCTTCTTCTTGATATTGTGATTCATTTTGATGAATAGCAATTTCTCTTCTTTTGCTTAAGGATTTATTTAGTTCTCCTTTTGCTGCTTCAAGTTGTTGTAATGCAAGATGAACATCAATCTTCTAATTCTATATAATTTTTCCCAACTTATAAACCTCCATCTCAAGATCTTTGTTTTTCAAGTGGTTAGACTTTCTATAAGAAACCCTAGAGCTCTGATACCAATTGTTGTAAATCTATTGGGAAATGTGATGTTGAGAGGGGGGTGAATCAGATATCACCTATTAATCCATTTTAACATTACTAAAAACTTCCATAGCATTATCACACTCCATCAATGTAATGAAAACTAATAAACTAAACATCATTCATGAAAGTACTCATAACACAGTAACTTGGCTACCTAGAAACCCTTGAAAGGTAAAACTGGGGTAGGGATGACACCCACAAATTTTCACTACTACAGTATAAAGCTTTTTTTGTTAGGGATACAAATTTGATCACAAAATATGATCCACCCTATGAGAGGTCTACCCTATTAAGAGCTCAAAGACCTATAAAATATACCTTGCAAAAGGATTTAAGAGTTACAACTAAGTAAGCACTCAGTTAAGAGATTAAATAAGGTTTGTTAAAACCACTATGTTAAGAGATTTACCTTGATACACTTATTAGAATTTTTTAGTACATGATCCTTTGGTCTACACTATATGCTCATTAAAGATCTTCTCCTACCAGTATTGATTTGATCTTATTTATCAAGTTTATCTATGTTTTGTCCTTCACTGCTTTACTTTGTTTCACTCAGTCACTGAACTCTATCAAAATACTTCACTGATTTGAAGATATTCTCTCTTTTCTTTTCATTCCTCTCTTTTCTTTCACATCCACATACACACACCTATTAGGGTTTAGATCTCATCTTATATAGACAACTAAATTCCTCTAAGATTTGAGATCTATGATCTAGATTAACTCATTTTTCCACTTAACCTTTCCCTAATTTTGATTGGCTCCAAGTTTTGCATAGGGATTAAAGATTACAAAATAGAAGCATAATCACCTTCGTGATTTCCTCAATAAATAGTAAATGAAATATGAATGTTGGCCAAAATGTTTTACCTATGTGATTGTGCCATAAAAAACACATATGTTAATTCTGGCTTACTCAGCGTTTGATATCTCTTACACTTGGCATTCACTACTCTTTATACTCAGGTGCTCGACATTGTCTTCTTTACATAACTTGGCAAAAACTCACTTGGATAATACAAAAGTACTCGGTGACCATTGGTTTACACGACAATGAATATTGCTCGATAAATGTACATTATATTACTTAGCCTATACATGATGACTCGGTCACAGTGATGACTGACCCACATTGCCTAGATAATGACTAAGTGTAAAACACTAATAGACAAAAAAACTATAGGGATCTACATTTTATGTCTTAGTAAATCCAGTTATGTCACATTATCGATTTATCTTTTATTTCCACAAATATCTTAATGTAAGGCACATCTCCAGTTATTAATATTAATATCATTTATAATGTATTATTTAAGTCCCTTTAAAGTTTGTATTTATACTTAGTTTAATTCACAAGATAATTATAATCTTAATTAATTATTTTCTAACCCATAATATAATTAATTTAAAAAAAAGTAATTAAAATATATTTTAAATACTACTTAATTTACAAATTAATATAAATCATATATCAATTAAATAATATATTATAGTTAATATATATTAACTTGATGCAATGAATAGGTGGAAGAGGGGTCGAAGGAACACCCTAATCCAAATCTACCTTGTAGAGATCACACACGGAAGCAATTACATAACAAGTGAGAGACAAAATGCAAAACAAATCCTTATATTTCATCAATTTAATTCATACATGTTGGGTTGTAAGGTATTCACAGTTAGGGCCAGATATAACAATTCAATTACAATAGTCGTCGAGTATGAAAGGATTTAGAAACTACCTTCAATCTCCTAATATGATACCATTAATCTCTATCTTTAAGACTCCCCCTCTAAAACTACAACCAACAAATACACTATATACAAGAGGCTAGTGAAACAAGTTGGCCTTCAGATCCACAATTAATAGAAGAAACAACTAGGTCTACATCCACATGCATCCCAATGGTCAATGCCAACATTAGCTCTAAGCCATAATTAAATGCACAAGTTGGCCTCAACAGAAAACTAAAAGAGACAACTCAGTGAACAAGGATAACTGAGTGCTAGGGAATTAACCGACCAACTTAGTTAAAGAAGGAAACCGGGCAACTACCGAGCCAACTTGGTCAAAGAAGGAACCAAGCAACACAAAAAACCCAAACTTTTTTTTGGTGACACAAGATTTCCAAGGACAAGGACCCAGTATTATTTTGAAATGATTCTCTAAATCATGGAGCAGGTACAAACCGAGTTGAATCCAACTCAGATTGTGAAATCTATGAACTATCTTCTATCAATTTTTTCTTCTACTTTACCAAATATACCATATACTATCTTCCTCTTGTGCTTCTACCAACTCTTTGTTTCAATATATGCTCAACTTATTTTGTCTATGTCTTAGGATATTCATTTGGTATTGTCATTTATTCATTTGATTCATGGTACTCATACAAATCAGCAATGTTAAATATAGATGATATATCCATTTCATTAGGTAGCTCAATCTCATAAGAATTTACATTGTCAAATCTCCTTAGTATCTTGCAAGGACCAAATTTATTCATTTTCAGCTTCTGATATGTTCCAACAAGAAATATGTCTTTCTTCAAATGTACCATTACTTCATCCCTAATTGAAAAAGTCTTATGTCTTCTTTATCTATCTACTTTGTCCTTATATTTATGATTAATTTTCTCCAATTTATGTTTCACTTCTTCATGCAATGTCTTCATGAACTTAGAAAACTTTACTCGTTTAGAACTTCTCTTTCCTTCACTAGGAATATCCTTCAAATATGATATACCTTTTAGTTGTATGCTATTTACAATCTCAAAATGTGTTTTTCCAGTACTCCTATTCACTGAATTATTGTATGCAAACTCTTCTTGTGCCAAAATATAATCCCAATTACTTGGTGTATCTCCTACTAAGCATCTCAAAAGATTACCCAAACTTCTATTCACAACCTCTATTTGTCCATCAATCTGTGGGTGAAATGTAGAACAATACCTCAACTCGGTGCCCAACTTTCTCCAAAGAGTCTTCCAAAAGTATCCAACAAATTTACTATTATGGTCAGAGATGATACTCCTCCGTAATCCATGCAATATGATAATTTCCTTAAAGAAAAGATCTACTATATGCACTACATCTATTGTCTTTCTATAGAGTATAAAATGTGCCATCTGAGAAAATCTATCTATAACAACAAATATAGAATCATTACCTCTTACTATCTTTGATAAGCCAAGAATAGAATCCATACTGATATCAAGCCAAGATTTCTTAGGAAAATAAATCGATATATACAATCCAGTAATCTGACTTACTCCTTTTGCAACTTGACAAGTTCCAAAAATTCTCACAAATTTATGAACATCCTTATACAACTACAGCCAAAAGTATTTCTCCTTAAGAAAATTCAATGTCTTTTTAATGCCAAAATGTCCAACCAACCCACTACTATGTTTCTCCTTTCTCAAATTAGTTCTCATTGATCCTCTCGGTATACACAATTGAATACCTTTAAACAAAATACCTTCTTGAATAAAATAGTCTTCCAATTTAGTACTCAGTTGATCTTGAATAGGTGCTCTACACTTTCTCCATGGCTCAAAAATATTAGGATCATTCTCATACCATACTTTCATATCATAAAAACCAATAACTTCAATCCTCAGCTCAGTCATCAAAGATCTTCTTCTAATCAATGCATCAAAAAACTCAGTTAGTGACTCCACTCTTATGTTTTATCACAAATGTATAACTCCATAAATATTCAACCCATTTCATATGTCTTTGATTCAACTTATGTTGACTACCCACATACTTACAAATTCACTTGGTATCAAATAATCTCTCAATTTCTTCAAGACTTAAACAATAGCATGGAATTATTGATCATACAAAGAATATTTCCTTTTTGTATCATTCAACTTTTCACAAAAGAAAGCAACAGGTTTACCTTCTTGACTCAACACAAATCCTATTGCACTAACACTTGCATCACATTCAACTTGAAATACCTTATTTAAATCAGACAAAGCTAACATAGGAAATTCAGAAACCTTCTGCTTGAGAGTCTGAAAAATTTTATCAGCTCCATGTGTCCACTTATATTCTCTTTTATCTCCTCTCATAATCTCAGTCATAGTATTACAAATTGAACTAAAATCCCTAATGAAATTTTGGTAAAAACTTTCCAAACCATGAAATGATATTACCTCACTAGCATTCTCAAGTGTAGGCCAATTCAAAAGATCTTCAACCTTCTCAAGATCCATTTTCAAACCATCGATCCCAAATACACAATCTCTTCTTTCTGAAAAGAACACTTTTTCATTTTAATCAGTAACTTTTCCTCTTTCAATCTCTACAATACTTGTTGAACATGAAACAAATGCTCTTCTTTGGTCTTACTTAATATCATAATATCATCTAGGTATACAATCACAAATTTACCTAATAATTTTAATGAATAGTCTAAAGAGACAACTGAGAGGGGGGGGGGGGTTGAATCAGTTATCTACAATATTTAATTTTGTATCCAATTAATTATATAATAACATTAAGCATAAACAAAATGAAAGAACACTTAACATAAGACCAAAATTTTGGTTACGGGGAAACCCAAATAGGTAAAAACCTCGCTGGGAATTGACACCCACTAAGAACTATACAAGTGTATTATGATCCTTGTTAGAAGTTGATCTTTACAATGTAATAAGTACAATGACCTAGTCAAGGGTCAGACCCTGTTAGGAGTCTTTTAAAATTATCCCTATTAGGCCTGAGGACACATTGTCCAAGAGCACACTACTAAAAGGGGTGAAGGCTGCAACCTTCTATTTAATAGATACACACTATATCTAGATCTTGGTGAACTACGTGTAGAAGTATTATCTTGATTAGTTCCAATGAATAGCATATACTCTCTACTATGTCACATAGACCTTTTTCTAATGTCTCAACACTTCGTACTCTCTTCTCTACTCTTGTCTTTTCAACTCTCTACCATTCTTATAAATCACAAATGACTGCCTATAAGTATATTTCCTTCAAATGATAAATTCAAGTCAACCTATTAGAACCATCTTGAAATCATATTAGAGAAACAATACAACTCTCAAATAACATCTCAGTCAGTTGTACTAAACACGCAACATAAATTAGGACTACACAATTCCATTTGAGTAGACACAATGCTACACACAGTTGGCTCTAGCAAATTAACTCCAACTTTCTTCTTATACTGAATTACATCATGCATGCATAGCCAAACTTTCTTAATGTAAATCTAAGCATGCATACTATGATGATATGCACAACTACTGTAATCATATAAACATTGTCAGTTCTTCCAGATGGACTCAGGAAACTGTGACTGTCAACTAAAGACTTCATAACTCAACTTGTACTGCATATCTAACTATACATCCATGAACATAACATCATACATATGTCTAAAATATAAATATAAAAACACAATGCTCTACTGCAATTATATTGCAAATCATATACAAAACTATTCATGTGACCTATGAGAAACACTCACACATATACACAACGATACTACTATCTTTACTCAGAATCAACCTATGCACCTATGATATCATGCTGATAACATATCCATGCAACATATTCTCAAATCTCTCTCCATCAAGCTTCCACACATGTTGGTTACCATATGTTGTCATCAATGACAAACATACAGTCAACAATCTAGCTTACTGGAAAATCTCCAACAATCTCCCCCTTTAGCATTTATGGCAACATATTCAATGAAAAATTCCACCAATCCAAATATACAATATTTTATAATATTATCCATTTCCTTAACAAAACTCCCCCAAGGATGAATCCTCCATCTCTTACTATTTTGTTCCTTCTTGTAAAGTACTCGCTCCCCCTTGTTGCAATTCTTTTATAACATTCTCCATTTTCTCAGAAAAACTTCCTTAAGGATGAACTACTATATTATTTACTATTATTTATGACCATATACTACCTTTTTATATCAATGGAAAAGGGTGCTAAATCATTTAAGCACCAATACTACTCTTGAGGTAGAGTAGTTAACCTTTCATCAGTCACTGAGGACTGATGCATTCCTTGTATCTCTAATCAGATTCAGGGAAGGGAATTACTCCCAACTTCTCCTTGAGATACTCAAAAGTATCCTTAGGTAAAGGCTTTGTGAATATGTCTACCAGTTGATCTTTTGTGCTCACACAGTCCTCCTTTACTTCTTTCTCTTCTACTTTATCTCTTAGGAAGTCATATTTTATCACAATGTGTTTTTCTTTTTCATCCATCATAGGGTTCTTTGGCATGTTGATAGTGCTAGTGTTATCACAATTAATAACAATAGGATAATCAATCTGAATACCAAAATCCTTTATTATTTTTTTAATCCACACAATTGTGGAACAATTCAATGCTACTACTACATATTTTTCTTCTTCTATTGACGGAGAGATACAATTACACTTTTTTCTTGTCCAAGTAACAAGTCTATCTCCAAGGTATACTGGTCCTCCAAAGGTACTCTTTCTATCATCAACGGAACCTACCCAATCAACATTTGTATACACATGAAGCTCTACATTCTCTGAATTGGGATACCATAAATCATAGTCTAAGGTACCATTTAAGTATCTAAATATTCTTTTTAGTGCCATGAGATGACTTTTCTTAGGTTCTGATGCAAATCTTCCAACAATACCAACTACATTGGAAATGTTTGGTCTAGTTTGAGTAAGATATATAAGTTTACCAATCATAGACTTATACAAGGTTATGTCTACTGCTAGTGAATCATATTCTTTTGAAAGCTTCCATCTGGTTATCATAGGGGTACTTACTGGCTTGCAATCATCCATCTTCAAATTCTTCAATATCTCTTTCACATACTTGGTCTGATTTATGAATATACCTTTGTATGTTTTCAACAAATTCAATCCCAAAAAGTACTTGATAGTTCCAATCATGGTCATATCAAATTCTCTCTGCATCTCTTTGGAAAATTCAGCATTGAGCTTGTCATTACCATCAAAGATAATGTCATCAAAAAATATGGCAACTAACAATAATCCATTAGATGTTTCTCTTATGAATAAATTACAATCTACTGTGCTCCTTTCTTGAATCCAATCTTTGTCAAATATCCATCAAGTATTTCATACCATACTCTAGGAGCTTTCTTAAGTCCATAGAGGGCTTTCTTTAATCTACATACCATAGCAGGTCTATCTAATAAGATCAATCGTTTAGGCTGGTCTATGTATACTTCTTCCTTCAAAGCCCCATTTAGGAATGCTGACTTAACATCCATCTGGTATACCTTAAAATATTTGAAGGTAGCATAGGATAGAAATAACTTTATGGCTTCCAATCTTCGTACAGGGTTAAATGTATTTGAATAATCAATTCCTTCTCTTTGTGCATATCCTTTACACACTAGTCGTACTTTGTTTCCTACCACTATTCCATCTTCATTCATCTTATTGCTGAATATCCATTTTGTTCCTATTACATTCCTTTTAGTAGGCGTAGGGACCAATTCCCATGTTTCATTCTTAATTCTTTGATCTAGTTCTTCTTTCATTGCTTCATGTCAATCTGAATCATTACATGCATCTTCAACACTTAAGGGTTCAATCTGTGATAGTAAACATACCTCTTCATTTGTTGTGGAGATTTTTTCTTTTGATCTTGTCATGACTTTGCTTCTCTGATCTCCAATGATGTCTTCCTTTGAATGATATCTATATGTGAATTTAGGAACATTAGATGTGACTTTCTCATCTACCTTTTGTGTTTCTTCTTCACTTGTTTTAGGGTCATTCAATAGAACATCTATGTTGTCAAACATTTCTTCAACAACTGCTTCACTACTAGTAGGTCTAGGTTCTTCTTCAATCATAGGTGCATAATCATGGTATCTCTCTTTAGTCCTAAACTTCTCATCAATCTTAACATGATCACTTTCAATCATCTCCTTTAATATCAAGTTAAAACATCTATAATATTTTCTTTTAGTAGAGTAGCCAAGAAAAATACCTCCATCACTTCATGCATCAAACTTGCCAATTGTTTCATCTCTCTTGATGTAGCACTTTCTTCCAAATATTATGAAGTATTTCACTATAGGTACATTCCCAAACCATAGCTCATAAGGTGTTTTGTCTATGCCTGGCCTCAATTGTATTCTATTGATTGTGTAGACTTTAGTATTGACCACATCTCTACAATAGGTGTGTGCATCATTTCCTTCAATCATGATGGTGCACTCTGTGTCAAGAATGATCCCATTCCTTCTCTCTACAATTCCATTATGCTTAGGGGTTCTAGGAGCACTTAGTTGTATCTTTATCCCATGTTCTTTGAAGTACACATAAAATCTATTAGAGGTGAATTCTCCTCCTCTATTTGATCTTGATCATTTAATCTTTAATCTAGACTCATTTTCAACCTTATTTTTGAATATTTTGAACTTTTCAAATGCTTCTTATTTGTCCTTTAAGAATGCAACCCACATCATTCTAGAATTATCATCAACAAAGAAAATGAAATACCTTTCACCATAGTATGATCTTGTTCTAGTTGGTCCTCATAGGTCTATATGTATCATATCCAACTTGTTCTCTTCCAAATTATGCTTTCTTTTGAATGAATTCCTTACATGCTTTCCCATCACACATTTCCTGCATATTGTGTCTACTAGTTTTGCAATACTAGGAATATCTCTTACTACCTTAACATTACTTATCTTCACTATATTGTCAAAATTGATATGACATAGTCTTTTGTGCCACAACCAACTATCATCTACTTTAGCAAAAAAACAACTTCCTTCAGGATTAAGTTTAAAATCATTACCTTTAGTCTTTGAGCCAGATGCAATCATTTCACCTTCCTTTTTGTTAATGATGCATTTTTTATCTTTGAACTCCAACCGGTAACCTTTTTCAAGCAACTTTCCAACACTTAGTAGGTTATGTTGCAAACCATCAACATATAGAACATCACCAGTGTTATTCTTTCCATCTAGGGTGATGGCTCCTCTATCAATGATAGGTTTTGGAGTGTTGTCTCCAAATATAACCATGCCTCCTTTGTATCTAGCCAAATGTACAAATATATCTTTATCTCCTATCATTTTATGTGAGAAACCACTGTCAATGATCCAATCTATCTCGATGTCAGCTTGTAAAATTAGTGCTAACTCTTGTGCCTTCTTTTCATCTTCAAGAGAGATGAATCCAATTTCATCCTCTGTTGATTCTTTATCAGATACTCCATCTCCAACATAGTAACATTCATTTGTATACTTAGGCTTGTAGTTATTTTTGAACTTCTTAACTCTTGTAGGACACTTGGATGTAAAGTGACAAATCTTATTACATGAAAAGAATTTGAATTGTAATTGACCTTCATATTTTCTTTTTCCTTTCTTTTCTATTTTAGAAATCATGGCAATGAAATCATCTAGTGTTTTTTCTTTAGCATCATCAACTAAATTACTAGAGGTCTCACTTTTAATGTCGTTTCACTTTTAGGCTCTGTCTTCAATCCTAATATCTCAAAGGTTCAAAGCTTGTTTATTAAAGTCTCTCTTTAAAAGTCTTTTGTGGATTGCATAGTTTCATCTAGGATGCATATCTTGTTGTCATATTCTGGTGTCAAGGTAGTCATCAATTTATCCATTGTGCCTTCTTCAAAGATTTCTCCACCATTGTTTCTAATTCCTACAATTGCTTCATTAATCATTTGATTGTAGGCTCTGACATTCTCATTAGGTATCATCTCTAATGTATTGTATCTTTTCTTCCATGTCTTTTTGTGTGCATTCTTGGCTTGAATATCTCCTACAAACATGTATTCTAGGTACTTCCATATCTTATAGGCTTTGTCCATTTTCTTGATCTCTAAAAACTTGCTACCAAATAGGGCACTGATAAGGGCTTCTTTGGCAATAGCATTTGAAGTGAACATCTCCTTTTGTTTCAAGGTTGCATCTTCTTTTGCAAGATCTTCTAGTGAAGGAATCTCAACTTCTTTGGTAGCTACTTCAAAAATCTCAAAGGAGCACTGCAAATGTCTCGTCATTTTTTTCTTTGAATCAAGATAGTTCTCTCCATCAAACTTAGGATTTTATTTTCTAAATAATTCCCTCTGATCAACCTCAAGTTGTTAAACTTTCTCTCCAAGGTACTTGGCTCTAATAACAATTGTTAGGAATAGTCCCAAGAGATAACTGAGAGGGGGGGCTAAATCAGTTATCTACAAGATTCAATTCTTTATCCAATTAAGTATATAAGAATATTAAGCATAAACTCAATGAAAGAAAACTTAACAAAACACCACAATTTTGGCTATGGGGAAACCCAAATATGTAAAAATGCCAGTGGGGATTGATACCCACTAAGAACTGTACTAGTGTATTATGATCCCTGTTAGAAGATATTACAACCCTCTTAGAAGTTGACCTTTACAATACAATAAGTATAGTGACCTAGTCAAGGGTCAAACCCTATTAGAAGTCTTTTAAAATTAACCCTATTAGGGCTGAGGATGCACTATTCCAGAGCACACTTCTCAAAGTGGTGAAGGTCACAACCTTTTGCTTAACAAATACACACTATATATGAATCTTGGTGAATTTCACATAGACCTACTATCTTGATCAGTTCCAATGAATATTATATACTCTCTACTATGTCACATAGACTTGCTGTTGATGGCTCAACACTTCACACTCTCTATTCTACTCTTGTCTTTTTCACTCTCTGCCATTCTTAGCAATAAAAAATGACTGCCTATAAATATCTTTCCTCTAAATGATAAATTCAAGTTGACCTATTAGAAACATCTTGAAATCATAATAGAGAAACAATAAAACTCTCAAATAACATCTCAGTCAGCTCTACTAAGAACGCAACATAAATTTGGACTACACAATTCCATGTGAGTAGATGCAATGCTACACATAGTCGGATCCACCAAATTAACTCCAACTTTCTTCTTATGATGAATTATGAAATGTGCTCTTAGCCAAACATTATTAACTCTCCTCTTAACATAAATCAAAGTGCACATATCGAGATGATAGGCACAACTACCACAATCATATAAACAACGTCAGCTCTTCCAGATGGATTTAGGAAACTCTGACTGTCAACTAAAGACTTCATAACTCAACTTGTACTACATATATGACTTTGTGTCCATGAACATAACATCATACATATGTATAAAACATAAATATAAACATGCAAGGATCTACTGCAACTATACTGCAATTCATATAGAGAACTATTCCTGGAAGCTTTCAGAAATAGTCACTGATATACACAACTATACTATTGTCTTTACTTACAATCAACCTCTACATCTATGATATCATGCTAATAACATATCCATGCAACATATGCTCAAATATCTCTCCATCAGGCTTCCACACATGTTGCTTACCATATATTGTCATCAATGACAAACATACAGTCAACAATCTGGCTTGCTGGAAAATCTCCAACAATAATTTCTTCAAAACTTCATTCATCAATCTCATAAAAGTACTCAGTGCATTAGTTAAACCAAAATTCATAGACAACCACTCATACAAACCTTCTCTTGTCTTAAAAGAAGTATTTCACTCATTACCTTCTTTGATTCTGATATGATGATATCCACTTTTCAAATCAATTTTGGTAAAATACTTTGCTCTAGTCAAACTATCCATTATGTCATCCATTCTCGATATAGGAAACCTATATTTCACTGTTATCTTATTAATTTCTCTAGAATCAATACATATTCACCATTCTCATTATTCTTAGGTGCCAATACATCTGGTACTACACAAGGACTCAAACTTTCTTGAATCAAACCTTTCTACAGTAATTCTTGAATATGTCGATTCAATTCCTGATTCGCGGTAGGTGTCAACCAATGTGGTGCCTTATTCGGTAAACTAGCTCAAGGGATAAGATCCATGCAATGTTCAATGCTTCTATTTGGTGGAAAAAAATTAGGTACATTATCAAAAATGATCTCTCTATACTGGTAGAGTGTCTTATCAATCTCTTTAGGGATTCTATCCTCTATTTTCTTACTTACTTTATTAGGAATCGAAGAAAAACATACATCATTCTTCTTCAAATCCTTAACAAAATTTTTCTTCGATCAAGAAAAATTTCATAGATGTACAAAAACTACTAAAAGTTTCTTCAATCAAAGGCAACAAGATTTTTCTTCTCCTATCAGACCAAATAGTATATCACTCGTTGAAAGATAAACTCACCTTAACAATGTGTTATGGGTTTGGTGGCTTGTTTTTAAAATGCTAAGTGTGCAAAGTTCTCTAAGTCAGGGACTTGGTCATGTCACCAAATTAAGTTAGATATTTTTTGGATCTCCTGCACATAGAGATATGATTACTTCATTCATTGGCCTAGTTATAAGTTTCTTATTATCTTCATTTGATTTATTGTATGTTATTGGCAATATGGCACTTCCTAGGTGTGAGTCTTGTGGCATTCTTCATGATGATTTTATACCTCACAATTGGAGAGTATTTCTCTTGCCTGTAGAATTAGAGATGACCCTTCTTGCACACATTGATGGACTTCTACTCGATTCTATCTTTGTGTGTCATTCCTTGACAATTCGGGAGGGCAATTCATAGGATTATTGGAGAGTACGTGCTAATGCCGAGATCCAAACAAGTCTTGTTTCCTTCAAAGTTAGTATCATTTTATATTTGGATCTTGGTGAATAGCGCATAGACCTACTATCTTGATTAGTTTCAATGAATATTATATACTCTCTACTATGTCACATGGACCTTCTACTGATGGCTCAACACTTCATACTCTCTTCTATCCTCTTGTCTTTTCAACTCTCTACCATTCTTAGCAATCACAAATGACTACCTATAAATATCTTTCCTCTAAATGATAAATTTAAGTCTTCCTATTAGAACCATCTTTAAATAATATTAGAGAAATAATAAAACTCTCAAATAATATCTCAATCAGCTCTATGAAGCATGCAACACAAATTAGGACTACATAATTCCATCTGAGTAGACACAATGCTACACACAGTCAGCTCCACCAAATTAACTCCAACTTTCTTCTTATGATGAATTATTTAATATGTTCTTAGCCAAACATTCTTAACTCTCCTCTTAACATAAATCCAAGTGTGCATACCAAGATGATAGGCACAACTACCATAATCATATAAACACTATCAGCTCTTCTAGATGGACTCAGGAAACTATGACTGTCAACTAAAGACTTCATAACTCAACATGTACTGCATATATGACTCTACGTCCATGAACATAATATAATACATATGTTTTAAACAAAAATATAAACAAGAAAGGCTCTACTACAACTGTACTGCAAAACATATACATAACTATTCCTAGGAGCTTTCAAAAATACTCACTAATATACACAATTGTAATACTATCTTTACTTAGAATTAACCTCTACGTCTATGATATCATGCTGATAAAATATACATGCAACATATGCTCAAAGCTCTCTCCATGAAGCTTCCATGCATGCTACTTACCATATGTTGTCATCAATGACAAACATATAGTCAACAATATGGCTTGTTGGCAAATCTCCCACAATAATTTCTTAAAAAATTCATTAATAATCTCATAAAACTACTCAGTGCATTAGTTAAACCAAAAGTCATAGATAACCACTCATACTAACCTTATCTTGTCTAAAAATTAGTATTTCACTCATTACCTTCTTTGATTCTGATATGATGATATCCACTTTTCAAATCAATTTTGGTAAAATACTTTGCTCCAGTCAAACTATCCATTATGTCATGCTTTCTTAGTATACGAAACCTATATTTCACTCTTATCTTATTAATTTCTCTAGAACCAGTACACATTCACCATTCTCCATTCTTCTTAGGTGCCAATACATCTGGTACTACATGAGGACTTAAACTTTCTTAAATCAAACCTTTCTACAATAATTCTTGAATATGTCAATTCAATTCCCAATTCGTGGTAGGTGTCAACTAATGTGGTGCCCTATTTGGTAAAGTAGCTCAAGGGATAAGATCCATGCAATGATCAATGCTTCTCTTTGGTGGAAAAACATCAGGTACATTATCAAAAATGATCTCTCTATACTCGGTGATTATCTTATCAATCTATTTAGGGATGTTATCCTCTATTTTCTTACTTAGTTTGTTAGGATTCACAGAAAAACATACATCATTCTTCTTCAAATCCTTAAAAAAATTTCTTCCTTTAATCAAGAAAACTTTCATAAATGTAAAAACACTAATAACAGGTTCTTCAATCAAAGGAAACAAGATTTTTCTTCTGCCATCAGACCAAATAGTATATCACTCGTTGAAAGATAAACTCACCCTTAACAATGTGTTATGGGTTTGGCGGCTTGGTTTTAAAACTCTAAGTGTGCAAAGTCCTCTAAGTCAGGGACTCGTTCACGTTGCCAAATTAAGTTGCAGATTTTTTGGATCTCCCACACACAAAGATATGATTACTTCATTCATTGGTTTGGTAATAAGTTTCTTATTATCTTCATTTGATTCATTGTATGTTATTGGCAATATGGCGCTTCCTAGGTGTGAGTCTTGTGGCCTTCTTCATGATGATTTTCTTCCTCACAATTAGAGAGTATTTCTCTTGCTTGCAGAATTAGAGATGAACCTTCTTGCATGCATTGATGGAATTCTACTCGATTCTATCTTTGTGTGTCATTCCTCGATGATTCACAAGGCAATTCACAGGATTATTGGGGAGTATGTGATAATGCCAAGATCCAACCAAGTCTTGTTTCCTTCATAGTTACTATCATTTTTCTTGTCCAACGTGATGGATTTACTGAAATATGTGGACTTATTGATACTTATTTCCAAAAAAGTGGTGTGTCCACAATTCATTAATGATATTAGACTTATGTT